>JBBHAA010002725.1:0-267500 GCA_037953035.1 Aquarana catesbeiana
CCTTTCCTGAGTGCAGACCACCTTGAAAGCTACCACAAAATCTTCCCATCAGGTCCCCCTTTCAGTGCACATCGGTAGCCCCATTCATTCCTATGAAGCTATACAGTCTGCTGACCCATAGTAATGAGGGGGGGGGTTATCATGAACAGTGGGAGGAGCACCTTCCCTGGTCTGGATTCTTACAGGTGGCCCTGGCCTAGTCTTTATAGAGATTCTTTGCTTTATGTGGCAGGGCCGTTGGGTGGGTGGCGGGGCTGTTGCCCCCCCGGGGCCCTTACAGGTAGCTCCTCTTTTGCTCTGTTCAGGTTTTTTTTTATAAACGTCTGGAATAAATCTGACTCCATTGTTTCCTCCTCAGTCTGTATGGATGTGACCTGTCCTCCTCCTCCCTGGAAGATCTCTCCTCTGTGATCACCACCAGCCGATCTCTCACCAAACTGAATCTGGCAGGAAATAGGTTCACGGACACCGGAGTGAAGCCGCTATGTGAGGCGCTCCGGAACCCCGGCTGTACACTGCAGACATTCAGGTGAATGCTCCATCGTAACCCATGGTAACCTGGAGGTCTCGGAGTAGAACTCCCCCCATATTTATCTTCTATTCCTCTATTGTACAGGGTGGGGTATTGTGAGCTGACCGCTTCCTGCGCTGAGGAAGTCTTGACCGTCATTAATACAAACCGCTCTCTGAATGAGTTGGAAGTAACAAGTGAGGTTGAAGAGCCCCCTGCAGATCTGGACTCTATGTTGGCGAAATTCGATCACCCGTCCATCACTGTGGAGAAGAACAAGTAAGTTTTTTAGGCTGCCTTGGCTGGGGGTGACCACCTCAGGTAGGACCTCTCTACATGAAAGGACTCCGCCCACAGTGGAGGCCTTTCCAATCAGGGTGCACCACCCCATACTGTGTTATGGAAATGATTAAGAGCTCCAATCGAGCCCAAGGTTATCTGCTGCTGTCTCTAATTGGAAAGTGTGGATATGCATGCATATAAAAGTAAACACTCTGAGACACGCTCAGCTCCGTTACTTTTTACACTTCTGATTTATTCAAGGCGGTGCTAATGTTTTATACACACAAATACGTCATTGCTATGTTAGTCTAATAGGTACATCTCATTGGTTAAGATAGAAAAGAAGATGGAGAATCTTCATAACGAGGTCTGGCTGTCCTTGGTTTTATCTTCAGTTCCGCGTTCTTCTGATGTGTGGGATGTAGGGGGTACCCGTCATCTTTAGAAAATATAGGAACAGAGCAAACCTGTATACTTATATAATGAGTAAGGAGAAAAATATGTATACACATAAGAAAATAGACATTTTCAGATTATTATTATTTACATCACATTCCTTCACAATCCCCCCTAAAATGACTATTTTCTCTTTCCTGTCCCTAATACTAAAGGTCCCACTTTGGCCTGGCCCTTCTCCTCAGCAACTCTTTTAGGCTGTATATAGAATTGGGCAGCAACTGTTCACTTCCCTCCACGATACAGCTGGAGAGGTGCAGTCAGGCGCTATCTATCCCTATAACCCTATAGGATTGTGAGATTATGGACAGGGAGTGACTGTAGAGGAGTGAAGGGTTTGTCATCTTCCATCATAAGGTGGTCCTCTTCTTCTTGGTGCAGAAATGTAGGTGTGCTATTGTCTACAGCCTTGCTCATTAACTTTTTACAAAAGGTAGAATACAGTATACAATCAGGGCTAAAAGAACCAGGATTATTAATACCGTTACCCGTATCTGGGGCGAGCACCTTCTGCCACCCACTCATCCAGCTAAAATATTGATCCCATGGGTCTGTGATACCTGAGTTCTTCAACTCCAATGACAGATCTTCTAATTTCTTTATAGCTAAAGTAACCTTACCATTTGGCCCAGTATTATCAGGAATGTATGTACAACAGGCTCCCGTTTTTTCCTATGATTTTACAAAACACCTCCTTTCCCAGCTAGCACCATGTCTAAGGCCATCCGGTCCAGGAATGTCATGTAGGAAGTGGGGGCTAACTGGTCAGCAATTCCCTGGAGGGCATCTTTAGTGTAATTTACAAATCTCTGTTGGTTATAATATGTGTAGTGCCAGGTCACCTAGAGGCTGGGTGATAGATGCACACCGTTGGGATCAGGAGTGCACCGCAAGGTAGTGGACCCTACGTCTGACTGCTGCGGATTGAACCCTGGGAGGTTCGGGAATCCGGTCTACTGGATCACTGACACAGATCCCACTGGGAGCTAGAGCATAGATTCCCCAGGGCGCGGAGTCTAAGAGCCAGCAGGTGTTCACCAGAGCCTTTAATGGTAAGGATGGACTGAGCTGCAGTCTGGCTCCAGGTCGCGGCCCCCAGGGTCTCACAGCTCACGCTCACGGTAGACTACAGGAGAAGAGGAAGGAGGCAGCAGGCTGGAACAACAAGGAAAGTAAGGGACAAGCCAAGGTCGGTAACAGGAATCAGATGTATGAAACATAGCAAGTACACACAGAGGCTAACACACAATGGTTGATCAGCACTGCTGGCTTGCAGTTCACAGGTTAATACAGGGTTCCCTGATAGGGCCTGGGGTGGGGCCATGCTTAGAGGAGAGGTTACAAAAGCAGTCAGGTGAGGGTCAGCTGGTCTCTAGAGATGAACACATGGAGACAGGTATGTTGATCGACAAACTCTATTGCATAACCATGACATGTAGTTAATCCAATCTACATTCTTGCTGACAGTTGTTATGGGGATCAAAGACTCAAAACCAGCTTTTACCTGATCCCTGGCTTTAAACTCATCAGGGACCCCCCTTGTAACCCTTATGACATCTATGTATACATGAGAATCAAAGCTTCCGGAGAGAGCTGCTCGCTTCCTCCTCTGACTGTGTGCTGGGTCAGTGTATGTATCAGGGGTATCTTCAGTTAGGATATGGGGCTTTCTATTTTCATCTTTTTTTTTGTCTAATGCACTCTGTGGTCGCCCAGTCTGGCCCTGTGTTCCTACCCACTGGCCCCCACAGAAACCACAACTCTGTCCCCAGTAACTGTATGTATGGCATACATATATGTCCTTACCGTCAGGGATATCACTGTACCAATGGCATCACCATGAAGGGTCAAACGGACAAGGTACTATGTCACAGTAATCTAAGGTAAAGGTGGTCACATGTGTACCTGAAGAGTTACACCAAAATGTAATTATGTTATCTTTTTTGTGATGGCCACCTCCTGGGCCCCTCCCCCCTAGATCAAACAGAAAAAGGATATGCAGCGCCCGAAAACACGCTCTCCTGCAGTGATAAGCGTGCATTCAGGTGTTCTTCCTGGCCAACTTGACTGAGGTGGCTGTGGTCAGCAAAACTTGGAATGGACCATCATAACTTGGCTCAAGGATCTCCAGACAGTAGTTGGTGTGTTCCTGTATCTAATTCAGGATCTGGAATGGAAGAAAACACCTGGACATGCATTCAGGTTAATTCTCGTGATAATGTGGTTACATAATTAGTCAACACATCAGACTGCAACTGTAACTGTTGTGGAAAGTAACAACCAAGTCTGGGAGCTGAACCAAACAAAATTTCATTAGGGGATAGGGCATGTTTCAGGGTTGTGTGTCTGACACTGAACTTGGGCCATCTTTAACATCCTGTTTTTAGTGTCCCATTCATCCTTTCTACCTTCCCGCTACTTTGAGGGTGGTATGGGGTGTGTAGTGTCAACTGAACCCCCAGTGCTGCCCAAATCTCTTTTGTAAGGGTTGCTGTTAGGGCTGGTCCCTGATCTCTCAATATCACCTCTGGGACCCCAAATCTACATACTATCTCACTCAGTAGTTTCTTAGCTGTGGTCCTGGCAGTCGTGACCACTTCCACTAGGGCGTTTTCGAATCTGCCACTTCTTGGCACTTGAGAATGATCAATTTGTATCCTCTGGAATGGGGTATAGGGCTTTTGCCAGGTGCTTCTTCTGTGCATCCTGGGTTACATTTGGTGCAGATAATGCATGATCTGCAGAAGTTGTCGGTCAGTGGAGTAACTCTTGGTGCAACACTTGTTGATAAGAGAGTTCATAAAAGTCTTTGTCAAGTGGGCAGCTCCATATGCCCATTGCACCACAGCTGGGTACATACTCCTGGGTAGACAAGGCTTCTTGTTGCACTCGAATAGTCCATTTCTGAGAGTTGCTCCTCTCCGTTTCCAGCTTTCCTTCTTATCCGGACTTGTTGTTTCCTGTAGTTCTTTTAGATAAACTCTGTCCACTGGGAGAGTCTGTAAGGTAAGCACAGGGTGGTCTTCTTCTACCACCCTGCTGTCCACTTCCCGTGGACCACCAGCTGTCTGTTTGGCAGCTGAATTGGCTAGATGATTGCCTCGAGCTTCCTTTGAGTTCATTTTGTCGTGTGCTTTACTCAGAATAGTCACTTGGGTTGGGAGAAGCAAGGCATCAATTTTTCACAGGTGTTCCTGCAGCCGTCAGGAATCCTCTGTCCTAGATAACACCATAATCATGGGCAATGCTGAAAGCATATCTTGAGTCCATATGAATGTTGGCTCTTTTTCCCTCTGCCCATTTACATGCTGTAGTAAGTGCTTACAGCTCTGCCTCCTGTGCAGACATCACCGGTGGTAAGGCTTCAGCTTGTAGAACAGTGTTTTCAGTGGTGATCGCGTGTCCTGTGTGGTCATGGGGTGACAAGTCAAGACTCTACTCCTCCTCCTCAGACTCTACTCTACCTCCTCCTTTCCCCCCTCGAGAAGTGGAAGAAGGGTGGTAGGGTTCAGTGTTTGACAACTTAATAGAGTAATGCTGTCCAGTAGGAGGGAACACAGGAGTCTCAAGTGTCTGGTAGTGGACAAGTGTTTCGGCTGGATCTTGGTTGAATATGGCAACAACGTCATGGGGAGCAAGCAGAACGAGGCAGTGTCCGAGGACCAAGTTCAAAGTTTTGTCAAGCAAGGCTTGTGTAGCGAAGCCAGCTCGCAGACACAATAGGCCTCCTCTTGCTACCGCATCCAGCCGACAGGAATAATATCCTACGGGGCATAGGCTTATGCCGTGTGATTGATTGGGTGAGTACACCTGCAGCATGTCCCAGACGTTCGGATACAAAGAGCTTGAGCGTTTTGTCGTAGTCTGGGAGCCCTAGCGCCTGAGATGGCACACTTGAGGGCCTCAAACTTTAGATATTTCTTCAGGAGACATCTGGAAGGGGTCTGATTGCAGAGCATCAGTAGGAAGGCTTCTGGAATCCATGCTCTGCACTAGGAAATTAGTCCAAGGAAAATGACAGGTGTTGAGCACCACTGCAATTTGGGCTTTGAGGCTCTGCAGCCCTGGTTGGCAAGATAGCACAACAGGCTTTCTGAGGTGACTTCAACAGGGGGTAAGTCAGCTGCACAAAGGAGAAGGTCATCAACATGTTGGAAGAGAATCACTTCCGGGTGTTCCTCTTGTCATGTGTCAAGGATGATAGCCATAGCTTTTGCAAACTGGCTTGGAAAGTTCTGTGCCCCTTGTGGCACAACTGTTTAGGTATGTTTCCGTTTCTTTCCGTGGATGAATGCAAAAAGGTACCAGCAGGAGGGGTGAGGGTGGACACTGAAGAAAACGTTTGTAAGGTCCACCTCTGTGAGGTATTTTGCAGTCAAAGGCATCCACAGCAGGTACCTGGTTCTCCTTTAGGGGTTCTCTTCTTGGGGTTATTGTGGTTTCCGGGGCAATGAAGCGCCCTCTTTTAGCTTGACTGAAACTGTTGGCACCTTTAAGTGACCGTTGTCTTCCGGTCCTGTGGACCATAGGCACGCAGGGATTCTGTCAAGTACTTCCTGCAGTATTGAGCTTGAAGTTATTGCTTCATGAAGTGTCGTCAGGAGAGGCAGAGAACACAAGGCAGATGAGTCTTCTAAAGATAGGGGAGTATGTAACTTCATCCCCCTTCAGGCGTGTCCTGATTGAGGCCTGTAGTCCGGACAACACATCAGCTCCTAGTAGATTCAAGGGACATGTAGAGGACACCACAAATCTGGCAAGCAAATCAGGAAGTGGACTGGAGCGGAGCACCCCATCCACTCCCACGCAGGAAACGTGTGTGTCTCTTTTCATAGTGGGAGAAACTCAGATCATCAAAGGCCTGTACTAGTCTAGTATGATACTACTTCAGACTCCCCTTTATCTTGGGTAAAATCTTGGATTGTGGTCTTCTGATCCGTCAACTTCTCCTTTGCCCCAGTCGTGGAGTTGTGCACAGAACTCCACGCCTGAGGTGTAGGAAGTGGCACTTGTCAGGCAGGCATCATTGAAGGCCGGCTGCATGACTGGCCAAAAGACATGTCCTGCTTTGATTCGGCATAGGCTGATCAAGTCTCTCCAGGCAGCTGAGTAAGTTTCTTGTATCTGCACTATCCTGTGGTAGAAGGGAATTGGCTGCTTCTCTGGGTCAGGCAGACTTGTCACTAAGGCCGCTGCTTGTGATGGAGTAAAAGCGACATACATCACTGGTGCCCCTTCTGGTAACCGAGACTGTTGTTGGGGCGGGGTCTGGCAAGGGGCACTGTTCTTTACGGTTGCCAGCATGTGTTTGAGATCCTCTCGGAACTGAGAGTCTGGAGCCGGATTGGGGGTTAAATCAGTGGGTGGCCTTGCTGCCTGCTGTTGGGCTTCCCACTCAGACGCTTCTTCATCATTAACATATCCGGCCTGGGAATGTGATGCTCCCGTATTGGGGAAGACAGGTGTATGGTATGAACCATCTTGGTTTAAAACAGGGAGGGCTGGGTACAGGCTGTTTAAGCTTACTGGGTGTACCAAGATGGCCGCCGGCAGGAAGTGCACTGGACTGGGTAGAAAGTGAAGGCATGGGTGCACTAAGATGGCCGCCGGGCTGAGTTGTCACAGTGGGTTGTGCTTGGGTGGTGAGAAAGGAGTGGTTGTTAGACGGAGGGCAGTGCTGTCCCTCCCCTCCTTTGTTTCAAGTTCCAACATATCATCAGCTCTGTGATACACATACATAATACAATTGCCATCTTTCTTAACTTCCTTTATCCAATTTTCTTTATCACACAGGATTTTTCTCCCTGTTTCTTTAGCAACATAACTTTCGCCACTTCTTTCAACTTTAACTATTTCAACATCTTATCTCCTCTTCACTATCACATTCTTTTCTCTCTCTGTTTCTCGGCTAACGGCTTGAGAGGAGAATACATACAACCAAGGGGTTAATATTCTTTCTCAGTGTTCTTATCAACAAATTCCTTGGGTGGGGGCACATAAAACTGCGCTCCTAGCTTCTACTGTCTGCTATAACCCTGTAATGTACGGTTAATCTCAGAACAAGAACAAACACGTCAGGGGTAGTGAGGAGCAACGGCCCGCGACCCAACAGATCCCCTGGGCAGCCCCCCCTCCGACCTTAACCAGTCCCCACCCCAACCCCTCTCGTGTATAGCAAACAGTAAACCACAAATGCACTCACGACAGGACATTACACCTGCCACTCTTCAAACTGCAAAATTTCAGCAGGCTAAGATAACCCCAGGGGCAGACAACTCCCCCTAAACCCAGTTAAAGGCCGTCATTACAGTTACTCCCAGAGGCCGACAGCTCATCTGGGGGTGAGACATCTGTAACGCTTTTAGACTGCAACGCCAGCAGCTGAGATAACCCTCAAAGATTCGACGAACCCAGAGTAACCCGTCCCATAACCGACTGCCACAATAACCCATCTCATTCCAGAGGCCGACAGCTCGTCTGGAGATGAGAACACGCATGTAGCACTTTTAGACTGCTGAGTTTCGCAGCCCAAAGAATGGCAGACAGTGAACAAATACAGTCAGCAGAAACCCATTGACAGGTTCGTTAAAACAACCTCAGGTGAGGAAATACCTGCCTCTAAGACAGTCTCAGCATACCGACAGAATCCAGCCGTCAACCGAAAGATAAAGTCGTACAGTGGTAAGAATATAAATCAAACTCACCGGTACTGTTAGGGCTGCGCAAACCCCGTCTCATCTTTCAATTAACGCCCGAATGCTTATCACGGTCTGGCCTGAGGTCCCGGGTTTCGGCACCAGCTGTTATGGAAATGATTAACCTTGGGCTCGATTGGAGCTCTTATCTGCTGCTGTCTCTAATTTGAAAGTGTTGATATGCATGCATATAAAAGTAAACACTCTGAGACACGCTCAGCTCCGCTACTTCTTACACTTCTAATTTATTCAAGGCGGTGCTAATGTTTTATACACACAAATACGTCATTGCTATGTTAGTCTAATAGGTACATCTCATTGGTTAAGGAGGAGAAAAGAAGATGGAGAATCTTCATAACGAGGTTTGGCTGTCTTTGGTTTTATCTTCAGTTCCGCGTTCTTCTGATGTGTGGGATGTAGGGGGTACCCGCCATTTTGAGAAAATATAGGAACAGAGCAAATCTGTATACTTATATAATGAGTAAGGAGAAAAATATGTATGCACATAAGAAAATAGACATTTTCAGATTATTATTATTATTATTTACATCACATTCCTTTTCTTTTCTTCTAGTACCCAGGATGGACTGTCCATCTACATCAAATACAAGAAACAGGTGTGACTCTGACATCCCGGAGGATCCCGACCTCCAATCCAAGGTAATCCCGGATCTAAAATGAGGACGGCTCCACCCAAATAGATTACACTTTAAGGAGAAATGTGATTGGAGAGAACTCTGCTTTTCCAGTAAGACAGTCATGTGTGGGAGGAGTATAAAGCACCGACCGTTTTTGTGACCAGGTCCAGCCTCTCCACCCAACACCGACTGTATGATGATCCACCCTTGGAGTCTCACTCCTCTTTGCAGGTGTTGGGATAACAATGCTCAGGTCTTAAGGGAGCCCAATCCCCTTCATGACTGGTGATGAGATGCCATAGTATTGGCTGAATGTTGTATAATTTGCAGTTGGTGGGGCGCTACAGACCTTTCAATGAATAATGGGTGGCAGTAGGTCCTCTAGGATGAGCATTGTGTGGGGAGAGCTGCAAGTTCCTTCTAGGATGAGCAGTGGGGGTGGAGCAGTGGTGGGCCCTCTAGGATGGGCAGTAGGGTGGGTGGTGGTTGCTCTAGGATGTGGGGTGGGTGGAGGTTGGTGGTCCCTCCTAGGATGGACAGTGGGGTGGGTGGAGGCTGATTGACCCTCCTAGAATGGGCAGTGGGGTGGGTGGAGGTTGGTTGACCCTTGTGGGTGGAGGTTGGTGGGCCCTCTAGGATGAGTAGGTCTTGATGGTGTCCAAAAGGAATTGGTAATAGGACTTCTTATCTTCTAGGTAAGCCTGGTGATGGCCTTCAGTTCTCATTGCCCCTCCCCCCACACACTGCACCTTATACAATGCTGGACTCCAAAGACTCAGTCAGGACAACCCTCGGATTTAGGGCGGGGTAATTGCCCCCTCCCTAGGATTACTCCAATGATGGCTGCACTATGTCTGGATGGAACCTTCACACTGAAGTGGAATGACCCAATCTGAGGACGATTGCTCTGACCTCCCCAAAACTGAAACACAAGTTTGACTTTAGATAAAATTCCATAAATGTGAGCTGATACTTAGCAGGGGGGGTGGACACATTCTACAAAGCAAAGTGCCTTATCGGGGCCCCTGAGCTCCTTTTTGTATATCTGCTGTTACATGAGATATATTTGCACTGGACGGTTAATCGCCATTATTTGCACTATTGGTCCCCATGGCAACCTGCATTCATTTATATTGGAGTTCTCGGTGATTGGATCGTTTGGATTTCATTCTCACTTTTTTTTTTTTTTTTTTTTATCAGAAATGTTTCCATTAAAGTCTAATAAAGAGGTTGCAAAGATGGCTGAATTGTGAGTGATTACTATATATAGTGTGTGGAGGTGTCACATGACCTGCAGAGGTGATGTCACTGGTGTCACATGACCTGGAAGAAGATACCACTTGCCCTGGTGAGCAGTGATGTCTCATGGTGTCACATGATTTGGTGAGCAGTGATGTCTCATGGTGTCACATGACATCCAGCGAGGCCTAAAGCTGGTCATAGATAGCATTTCAGATAAATTCTCTGATCGTTCGTTTGTCGTTCAAAGAAATTTTCATTTGATTTTGCGATGAATGGACTTTTTACTGAATGATCATTTGTTAAATGTTTGAGAACTTTTCGATCCCGCTCCATCCAATGTTCACCTCACTCCAATTACTTACAACATGCAACACTGTATCCAAACAAACGTTTTTTTTTTTAACACAAATAGAGCTTTCTATTGGTGGTATTTAATTAGCACTGGGGTGTGTTTTTTGTTTCATGATAACTTTACAATTTTATGAAAAATAAAAATAAAAAATTTGGGCCAAAATTGATACTACATATCTTTGGTAAAAATAACCCAAATTAGTGTATTTTGTTCTTTGTGAAAGTTTGTCTACACTCTATGGTTCATCATTGAAAATCGATCACACCTGAGGTACTGACCACCGATCTCATTTCTTGAGACCCTGAAATGTCAGTAAAGTACAAATACCCCCCAAATGTCCCCCTTTTTGAAAAGTAGACAGTCCAAGGTATTTAGTAAGAGGCATGGCAAGTTTCTTATTGAAGTTGTCTTACACCCCCCCCCCCCCCTCCCTGTGTGTGGAAGGGGGGGGGGGTTGTCATGGTCATACCCAGGTTATTTGTCACACAGCATATGCATACTTCAAATTACACCCCAAAATACATTCTTCTACTCCTGAGTACGGCGATACCCCATGTGTGAGACTTCTCCACAGCCTGGCCACATACAGACTCCCAACATCTAAGGAGTACCTTCAGGTGTTCTAGGGAACCTATCACACTTTTGAAGGCCTGGAGCACCGGGACAGTGGAATTGCCCACAAAATGACCCCATTTTTGGAAAGCAAACCCCCCAACGTATATATTCTGAGGCATGGGCTGGTGACGGGTATTCGGGTACCCTGATGGCTGGTGACGGGTACTCTGATGGGCTGGTGACGGGTGCTGTGATGGGCTGGTGACGGGTATTCGGGTACTCTGATGGGCTGGTGATGGGTATTCAGGTACTGCGATGGGCTGGTGACGGGTGCTGTGATGGGCTGGTGACGGGTATTCGGGTGCTGCGATGGGCTGGTGGCGGGTATTCGGGTACTCTGATGGGCTAGTGAGGGGTACTCTGATGGGCTGGTGACGGGTATTCGGGTACCCTGATGGGCTGGTGATGGGTGCTGTGATGGGCTGGTGACGGGTATTCGGGTACACTGATGGGCTGGTGATGGGTATTCGGGTACACTGATGGGCTGGTGATGGGTACACTGATGGGCTGGTGACGGGTATTCGGGTACACTGATGGGCTGGTGACGGGTGCTGTGATGGGTTGGTGACGGGTACACTGATGGGCTGGTGACGGGTATTCGGGTACACTGATGGGCTGGTGACGGGTATTCGGGTACACTGATGGGCTGGTGACGGGTGCTGTGATGGGCTGGTGACGGGTACACTGATGGGCTGGTAATGGGTACACTGATGGGCTGGGGACGGGTGCTGTGATGGGCTGGTGACAGGTATTCGGGTACACTGATGGGCTGGTGACGGGTACACTGATGGGCTGGGGACGGGTATTCGGGTACACTGATGGGCTGGTGACGGGTGCTGTGATGGGCTGGTGACGGGTGCTGTGATGGGCTGGGGACGGGTATTCGGGTACACTGATGGGCTGGTGATGGGTACACTGATGGGCTGGGGACGGGTGCTGTGATGGGCTGGTGACGGGTATTCGGGTACACTGATGGGCTGGTGACGGGTACACTGATGGGCTGGTGACGGGTATTCGGGTACACTGATGGGCTGGTGACGGGTGATGGGTACACTGATGGGCTGGTGACGGGTACACTGATGGGCTGGTGACGGGTATTCGGGTACACTGATGGGCTGGTGACGGGTATTCGGGTACACTGATGGGCTGGTGACGGGTACACTGATGGGCTGGTGACGGGTATTCGGGTACACTGATGGGCTGGTGACGGGTACACTGATGGGCTGGTGACGGGTACACTGATGGGCTGGTGACGGGTACACTGATGGGCTGGGGACGGGTGCTGTGATGGGCTGGTGACAGGTATTCGGGTACACTGATGGGCTGGTGACGGGTATTCGGGTACACTGATGGGCTGGTGACGGGTGCTGTGATGGGCTGGTGACGGGTACACTGATGGGCTGGTGATGGGTACACTGATGGGCTGGTGACGGGTGCTGTGATGGGCTGGTGACGGGTACACTGATGGGCTGGTGATGGGTACACTGATGGGCTGGTGACGGGTGCTGTGATGGGCTGGTGACGGGTGCTGTGATGGGCTGGGGACGGGTATTCCGGGTACACTGATGGGCTGGGGACGGGTGCTGTGATGGGCTGGTGACGGGTATTCGGGTACACTGATGGGCTGGTGACGGGTATTCGGGTACACTGATGGGCTGGTGACGGGTGCTGTGATGGGCTGGTGACGGGTACACTGATGGGCTGGTGACGGGTGCTGTGATGGGCTGGTGACGGGTGCTGTGATGGGCTGGGGACGGGTATTCGGGTACACTGATGGGCTGGGGACGGGTGCTGTGATGGGCTGGTGACGGGTATTCGGGTACACTACTGTGCTGGTGACGGGTACACTGATGGGCTGGTGACGGGTGCTGTGATGGGCTGGTGACGGGTGCTGTGATGGGCTGGTGACGGGTACACTGATGGGCTGGTGACGGGTGCTGTGATGGGCTGGGGACGGGTATTCGGGTACACTGATGGGCTGGTGATGGGTACACTGATGGGCTGGGGACGGGTGCTGTGATGGGCTGGTGACGGGTATTCGGGTACACTACTGTGCTGGTGACGGGTACACTGATGGGCTGGTGACGGGTACACTGATGGGTGGTGACGGGTACTGTGATGGGCTGGTGACGGGTATTCGGGTACACTGATGGGCTGGTGACGGGTACACTACTGTGCTGGCGACGGGTACACTAATGGGCTGGTGACGGGTACTGTGATGGGCTGGTGACGGGTATTCGGGTACACTGATGGGCTGGTGACGGGTACACTAATGGGCTGGTGACGGGTACTGTGATGGGCTGGTGACGGGTATTCGGGTACACTACTGTGCTGGTGACGGGTACACTAATGGGCTGTGACGGGTGCTGTGATGGGCTGGTGACGGGTGCTGTGATGGGCTGGTGACGGGTACACTGATGGGCTGGTGACGGGTCCTCTTTATTACTGGGGGCGATCGGTGTGATTGCAGTAACGGCTTGTTACCGCTTACAGTGCACACCGATCTCCTCCACACACGATTGTGTGAGGAGGAGAACCCGGTAACGGGCTCGTTACTGCGGTATGTTTACATTCTGTGACCGGCTTTGATTGGACACAGCTGGTCACGAACCATTTTTATTGGCTCTTTACACTGATTGGGGATGGGCTGTCTCCCGAAGGACACGCCTCTTTAGCTCCCTGGGGGGCCCAGAAAGACGTCATATGACGTCCACCCAGGATGGGAGGGTGTACCTGCCGGCATCATTTTACAATGACCCAGTATGGAACTGGTTAAAGCCTGGAAGATTTACCCCCCCACCCCTTCATGACCAGGCCATTTTTAGAGATACGGCACTGCGTCGCTTTAACTGACAATTGTGCGGTCGTACGACGCTGTACACAAAATTGATGAGGTTTTTTTTTTTTTTTTTTTTTTCCCCCACAAATAGATTCTTTTGGTGGTATTTCATCACCTCCTGTGGTTTTTATTTTTTGCGCTATCAAAAAAAAAAGCAATTTTGAAGGAAAAATACTTTTTATTTTTTTTGCGGGACTGCGTCATTGCGGCGGACAGATCGAACACTTGACATATTTTTGGGACCATTGACATTTTAAATGGTAATCGGAGCTATAAAAATGCACTGATTACTGTATAAATGTCACTGGCAGGGAAGGGGTTAACTGTGTTCCCGTGTGTGTTCTAACTGTGGGGGGAGGGGACTGACTGGAGGAGGAGAGAGATCTCTGTTCCTGATCACTAGGAACACACGATCTCTCTCTCCTCCCCTGTCCAGAACTGGGATTTATTTGTTTACATTGGCACATCTCCGTTCTGGCTCCCTGTGGATCGATCGCGGGTGGCCGGCGGACATCGCGGCCGCTGTAGCTGTTAAAGGGACCGCCGCACAGCGATTGTTGGGAATGAGCCGATCTGCCTCCGTATAATGACAGCTGGTTGGCCAGTGGTTAAGGGGCTCATTTCTTAAGGGAAATCTGAAGTTTATGTGAAGTGGATGTTTAGGAAGGGTTGTGCCTAAATTTTCCTGCCAGGTGTGGTTACCTTGGCTCACTGTTAAGGTGAACTCAATTGATCCCCAAGTCTGGAATTGCTGCACTTCTCTCTTCTGTCACTAGGTGGCCGCCAGGTACCTGGTGACATATAAGACCAGGGCAAAGCAGGGACAGATTAGGAGTATATGGGACATCCCAGCCAATGGGAAGGGGTTTTCATAAATCCGTTGGCCTGGCTGGGAGAACCTATATATTTGGGTGAGGTCAGGTGATCGGGGTTCTGTGCCACCTGGATGACTGTCTAGGACTCTAGGTGGACGTGTTGTTGGATTGCTCTGGGCTGCTAGTCTGGAGATTGGACTTATCCCAGGGACATCTGGCTGCCAGGCTGTCTGAGGGCCTATCCAGAAGTAAGAGAGCAGCACAGGGTGGGATTGCGGCTTGTAGTCCAACCAGAAGTGATGGTTGTGCCGCCTGGAGAACCTGTTGTGGTCGGAGGTTGAAGGGAGCTTCACCACTAAGGGACCATCCACCTTATTACCAGGGACCACAGTGAGTACCAGAGCAGTATTCTCACCAACCAGGGATGGTGAAGAATCGGGAAACTTGAGCAGGTGTCTGGCACCCATGAATGTATCTGGCAAGTGTCTGGCAACCATGAATCTTGCATTACCCCACTATGCCTCACAAACCACTCTATATGCATGTCAGCAACTCTTGGCCCTGGAGTTTCTCATTAGACTAAAGGAAGCCTGGGCTCTTGCGACAGTTAGGAGAACCAATATCTCATGGTGTAGTAGGTAGAGAATTCTGGGATGTGAATACTGAGCCCCACCCAGAAATACCATCTCAGTTTTCATACAATCCAGATTGGGATGAAAGGACGAAGAGACCACCACACACCAGATCTGTACAGCACAGAACTTCCACACGTTTCTTGGAACAAAGGTTCACTATTTTGAGGACTGAGATGCAGCTTAAGTGATGAGAGTAATCTCATAGAACAAACATGTCAGGTTACAAATGTCCAAACATTTCTATTGTTCCAAATGTTTATTACCTTGTAGGGGGGGAGGGGGTCCATCTTGGAGATCTCACCTGACACTGCAGTCTGAGTCCCCCCCTCCCTTATATCTTATAGTGCCCTTCATACTGATTGTCTTCTGAAAGGTGACCTTTTCATGTTCCATAGGAATGTTGAAGGACATCCATCATAAAACCGATCCCTCTGATCCCTCACATGAGGTTTGTGTATTGATCTATCAGCTGATAGCTGAGCAATGTATGGACATTACTTCTTCTATAAGATTACTCTTATCACATGAGTTGTACATCAGTCTTCCAAAGTGGACTTTGTTCCCTGAAACGTGTCAGATGAAAGTTCTGTGCTGTACACCTATGGTGTGTCATGGTCTCCTCGGGGGTTCAATCTGTCAATGTCTCAGAACCCTCTTTATATAAGAAAATAAAACTGGAATCCTTTTATATATCAGTTGGTGTTTTGGGTTCACATCCCATAAATATTCCCCTGGTTTTTGACATTTTGGTTCCCATAATATTTATTTTTGAGATATTGGTATGCAAAACCCGAATCATCACCTCTGATCTTCTATTGCTATCTAATAAGACTTCCTGAATCTAAAGCTTGCAGTAGTACAAAGACTGGCTGTCCCCTGGCCACCTACCTCTGGATTTGACACTTGCCAGTACCTCCACCTAAGCAAACGTGTCCACCTGGGCACACATGGAGCTCGTAGTATGATGTGCCCACCTGGGCACACATGGAGCTCGTAGTATGATGTGTCCACCTGGGCACACATGGAGCTCGTAGTATGATGTGTCCACCTGGGCAGACATGAAGCTCGTAGTATGAGGTGTCCACCTGGGCACACATGGAGCTCGTAGTATGATGTGTCCACCTGGGCACACATGGAGCTCGTAGTATGATGTGTCCACCTGGGCAGACATGAAGCTCGTAGTATGAGGTTTCCACCTGGGCACACATGGAGCTCGTAGTATGAGGTGTCCACCTGGGCACACATGGAGCTCGTAGTATGATGTGTCCACCTGGGCAGTTATGGAGCTCATAGTATGATGTGACCACCTGGGCACACATGGAGCTCGTAGTATGAGGTGTCCACCTGGGCAGACATGGAGCTCATAGTATGATGTGTCCACCTGGGCAGACATGGAGCTCGTAAGATGATGTGTCCACCTGGGCAGACATGGAGCTCGTAGTATGATGTGTCCACCTGGGCACACATGGAGCTCCTAGTATGAGGTGTCCACCTGGGCACACATGGAGCTCGTAGTATGAGGTGTCCACCTGGGCAGACATGGAGCTCGTAAGATGATGTGTCCACCTGGGCACACATGGAGCTCGTAGTATGATGTGTCCACCTGGGCAGATATGGAGCTCATAGTATGAGGTGTCCACCTGGGCAGACATGGAGCTCGTAAGATGATGTGTCCACCTGGGCAGACATGGAGCTTGTAGTATGAGGTGTCCACCTGGGCAGATATGGAGCTCGTAGTAAGAGGTGTCACCTGGGCAAACATGGAGCTCGTAAGATGATGTGTCCACCTGGGCAGACATGGAGCTCGTAGTAATGAGGTGTCCACCTGGGCAGATATGGAGCTCATAGTATGCGGTGTCCACCTGGGCAGACTTGGAGCTCGTAGTATGAGGTGTTCACCTGGGCAGATATGGAGCTCATAGTATGAGGTGTCCACCTGGCAGACATGGAGCTTGTAGTATGATGTGTCCACCTGGGCAGACATGGAGCTTGTAAGATGATGTGTCTACCTGGGCAGATATGGAGCTCGTAGTATTGAGGTGTCCACCTGGGCAGACATGGAGCTCGTAGTATGAGGTGTTCACCTGGGCAGACATGGAGCTCGTAGTATGAGGTGTTCACCTGGGCAGACCCTGTCCCTGGGCATTGGTAGTGGTGCCCCATGTGTACGGAGTGACCCTGTCCCGGGACATTGGTAATGGTGCCCCATGTGTACGGAGTGATCCTGTCCCGGGACGTTGGTAATGGTGCCCCATGTGTACGGGAGTGACTCTGTCCAAGGTGCCCAGAAGAACCCACCCCGGGGTTGGCCCTCCTATGTGACCCCACACTTGGAGGAGGGGAAAATGGAGGAGGTGTCACCCGCCTACCCTACAACTTGAATGGAACACTCCCCTTCACACAGGTACAGAGCTAAGGCTGTCAATCCAGGCTGTGTGCTGGAGCTCTTTGCCCTGTCACCATTTATCTCCTGATGTCAGATAGCAGAGGGAGAGGCAGCAGACAGAGAGATCCCTCTGAGGAAGCCGCGTGGCGTAACGTGTAAGGGGGGTGGAGCCGGTGATGTAGGACTTGGAGAGTTTGGTGGAAGGTAACTTTGTGCTCACCATACAGAACAGTAGAAGGATATGTACATATTCAATGTTATACATCCACACTCTATGAATAGTGCCTCCTGTGGTGGTGTGAGGAACAGTCAATGTGCTGCACATGAGAAAGTCGGGGTGTTTTCTCTACATTTCCTATCAGTTTGGGGTTTGAATACAGAAAACTCTCTGATTGGTCCAATTTGCTTCCGGAATTTTGTGGCCCAACGGAAGCATGAAAGGATTTCACCTTTCCAGAATATCAGAGTTATATAGAAGGCGAGGCAGACAGAAGAGTGTCCAACCCGTGTGTGATTACATTCTATATCTAAGGACCGGTTACTATGAAGGGTTGCTATGGAGGATTGTTATGGAGGGTTACTATGAAGGGTTGCTATGGAGGATTGCTATGGATGGGTTATGAAGGGTTGCTATGGACTGGTTGCTATGGAGGATTGTTATGAAGAATTGGTATGGACTGGTTGCTATGGAGGATTGTTATGGACTGGTTGCTATGGAAGATTGTTATGAAGGGTTGCTTTAGATGGATTGTTATGAAGAGTTGCTATGGACTGGTTGCTATGGAGGATTGCTATGGATGGATTGTTATGGACTGGTTGCTATGGATGGATTGTTATGGACTGGTTGCTATGGAAGATTGTTATGAAGTGTTGCTATGGACTGGTTGCTATGGAGGATTGCTATGGATGGATTGTTATGGACTGGTTGCTATGGATGGATTGTTATTTACTGGTTGCTATGGATGGATTGTTATGGACTGGTTGCTATGGATGGATTGTTTATGGACTGGTTGCTATGGAGGATTGCTATGGATGGATTGTTATGGACTGGTTGCTATGGATGGATTGTTATGGACTGGTTGCTATGGAAGATTGTTATGAAGGGGTTGCTATGGACTGGTTGCTATGGAGAAGAAGTGAACGTCCTCCCAGTACTTGTTATAAGGGGAAGGATGGATGGAATTCTCACCCTCGTATAAGGGGGAGGGGTCCTGTAAATGACGGGCGGGGAATTCTGGGACTTGTGGTCTCCTCCCCCCACCTCTAGAGGTCTCAGTACAGAAGTGTCCCCCGGTACAGGCGCCATTTTCCCGGAGACCATCCCCCTTCTCTGAGTGTGAGAATTCCATCCATCCTCCGGGGAGATCCGCCGTCCGGGGAGAGGAAACAACGCGGTCACATGACTCCTAATATGAGGACGGGGGGGAGGAGTCAGGGGGAGGGTCTGCTCTCCGGGAACTGATACGGGGTTGGAGGGGTGAGGAGGCGTGGTGAGGGCGGGGTTTTGTTCTCCGAGAAAATGACGGAGGTGGGAGGAGTCCTAGCGGGGTGTGGTCTCCGGGAAGATGACGGGGGTGGGAGGAGTCATGGCGGGGTGTGGTCTCCGGGAAGATGACGGGGGTGGGAGGAGTGGTGGGAGGGGCGTGTGTTGGGTGTGGTAGGAGGTATATAAGGAGGGGGAGGAACTTTCTGGCACACATCTGACTGAGGAGCTGAGGTGAGGAGAGCGCTCTGATCTGTATAGAAGTGATGGGGGCGGGGGTGATGGGGTGTACTGTATGTATGTATGTAATATATATATATATATATATATATATATATATATATATATATATATGATGGGGTGTACTATATATATAGGGGAGGGGCCCTGTAGAAACGTCCTGATTGGGGGGGGGCTCATCCCTACGCACCGTCACCCCTGATCGAGCTGCGCCCCCACTTGGTCTGTATGGGGTAGTCCCCGCTGTTCCCCTCTGAAGAGTGATCTGGATTGCTCTTCAGAGGACATTTATCAGGCCGTGTTGTATCGTTTCCTCACCTCCTCTTTGTACACACATAGAACCCCCCCGATAGTGAAATGGGGGTTCAGCAGGCGGTATGGTGGGTGGTAATAGTTGGGATAATCTAGTGGTGGTGACCGGTACTTGTCCCTCCATTGATTGCAGCAGAACATCTCATACTGAGCCCATCCCCCTCTCCCTTCCCCCTCTCCCCCCCTCTCCCTTCCCCCTCTCCCCCCCTCTCCCTTGCCCCTCTCCCCCCCTCCCTCTCAGAGGATTGATGAGTGGATCTCCTGGGTTGGAGGTGAATGGGGGAGGGGGATGTGTTAGCTGTGTAGATAGACACAAATATAGAGAGGGATACATACATACATACATACATACATCTCTGTCTCTCTCCTCGGATTCCTCACTATCAGATCTGGAGGATTGGAGAAGGATTCTTCTATCTCTATACTAAGATGTCCGCAGGCCGCCTTCTCACTGTATCCTTACTGTGTGGGGTGTAGGAAGATGTCCGCCTTCTCACTGTATCCTTACTGTGTGGGGTGTAGGAAGATGTCCGCCTTCTCACTGTATCTTTACTGTGTGGGGTGTAGGAAGATGTACTCTGGCCACCTTCTCACTGTATCCTTACTATGTGGGGTGTAGGAAGATGTCCGCCTTCTCACTGTATCCTTACTGTGTGGGGTGTAGGAAGATGGCCGCCTTCTCACTGTATCTTTACTGTGTGGGGTGTAGGAAGATGTACTCTGGCCACCTTCTCACTGTATCCTTACTGTGTGGGGTGTAGGAAGATGTCCGCCTTCTCACTGTATCCTTACTGTGTGGGGTGTAGGAAGATGGCCGCCTTCTCACTGTATCCTTACTGTGTGGGGTGTAGGAAGATGTCCGTCTTCTCACTGTATCCTTACTGTGTGGGGTGTAGGAAGATGTCCTCTGGCCACCTTCTCACTGTATCCTTACTGTGTGGGGTGTAGGAGGATGGCCGCCTTCTCACTGTATCCTTACTGTGTGGGGTGTAGGAAGATGGCCGCCTTCTCACTGTATCCTTACTGTGTGGGGTGTAGGAAGATGGCCGCCTTCTCACTGTATCCTTACTGTGTGGGGTGTAGGAAGATGGCCGCCTTCTCACTGTATCTTTACTGTGTGGGGTGTAGGAAGATGTCCTCTGGCCACCTTCTCACTGTATCCTTACTGTGTGGGGTGTAGGAAGATGGCCGCCTTCTCACTGTATCCTTACTGTGTGGGGTGTAGGAAGATGGCCTCAGGCCGCCTTCTCACTGTATCCTTACTGTGTGGGGTGTAGGAAGATGTCCGCCTTCTCACTGTATCTTTACTGTGTGGGGTGTAGGAAGATGTCCTCTGGCCACCTTCTCACTGTATCCTTACTGTGTGGGGTGTAGGAAGATGGCCGCCTTCTCACTGTATCCTTACTGTGTGGGGTGTAGGAAGATGTACTCTGGCCACCTTCTCACTGTATCCTTACTGTGTGGGGTGTAGGAAGATGGCCGCCTTCTCACTGTATCCTTACTGTGTGGGGTGTAGGAAGATGGCCACCTTCTCACTGTATCCTTACTGTGTGGGGTGTAGGAAGATGTCCGCCTTCTCACTGTATCTTTACTGTGTGGGGTGTAGGAAGATGTACTCTGGCCACCTTCTCACTGTATCCTTACTATGTGGGGTGTAGGAAGATGTCCGCCTTCTCACTGTATCCTTACTGTGTGGGGTGTAGGAAGATGTACTCTGGCCACCTTCTCACTGTATCCTTACTATGTGGGGTGTAGGAAGATGTCCGCCTTCTCACTGTATCCTTACTGTGTGGGGTGTAGGAAGATGGCCGCCTTCTCACTGTATCTTTACTGTGTGGGGTGTAGGAAGATGGCCGCCTTCTCACTGTATCTTTACTGTGTGGGGTGTAGGAAGATGTACTCTGGCCACCTTCTCACTGTATCCTTACTGTGTGGGGTGTAGGAAGATGTCCGCCTTCTCACTGTATCCTTACTGTGTGGGGTGTAGGAAGATGGCCGCCTTCTCACTGTATCTTTACTGTGTGGGGTGTAGGAAGATGTACTCTGGCCACCTTCTCACTGTATCCTTACTGTGTGGGGTGTAGGAAGATGTCCGCCTTCTCACTGTATCCTTACTGTGTGGGGTGTAGGAAGATGGCCGCCTTCTCACTGTATCCTTACTGTGTGGGGTGTAGGAAGATGTCCGTCTTCTCACTGTATCCTTACTGTGTGGGGTGTAGGAAGATGTCCTCTGGCCACCTTCTCACTGTATCCTTACTGTGTGGGGTGTAGGAGGATGGCCGCCTTCTCACTGTATCCTTACTGTGTGGGGTGTAGGAAGATGGCCGCCTTCTCACTGTATCCTTACTGTGTGGGGTGTAGGAAGATGGCCGCCTTCTCACTGTATCCTTACTGTGTGGGGTGTAGGAAGATGGCCGCCTTCTCACTGTATCTTTACTGTGTGGGGTGTAGGAAGATGTCCTCTGGCCACCTTCTCACTGTATCCTTACTGTGTGGGGTGTAGGAAGATGGCCGCCTTCTCACTGTATCCTTACTGTGTGGGGTGTAGGAAGATGGCCTCAGGCCGCCTTCTCACTGTATCCTTACTGTGTGGGGTGTAGGAAGATGGCCGCCTTCTCACTGTATCCTTACTGTGTGGGGTGTAGGAAGATGGCCTCTGGCCACCTTCTCACTGTATCCTTACTGTGTGGGGTGTAGGAAGATGTCCGCCTTCTCACTGTATCTTTACTGTGTGGGGTGTAGGAAGATGTCCTCTGGCCACCTTCTCACTGTATCCTTACTGTGTGGGGTGTAGGAAGATGGCCGCCTTCTCACTGTATCCTTACTGTGTGGGGTGTAGGAAGATGGCCGCCTTCTCACTGTATCTTTACTGTGTGGGGTGTAGGAAGATGTACTCTGGCCACCTTCTCACTGTATCCTTACTGTGTGGGGTGTAGGAAGATGTCCGCCTTCTCACTGTATCCTTACTGTGTGGGGTGTAGGAAGATGGCCGCCTTCTCACTGTATCCTTACTGTGTGGGGTGTAGGAAGATGTCCGCCTTCTCACTGTATCTTTACTGTGTGGGGTGTAGGAAGATGTCCTCTGGCCACCTTCTCACTGTATCCTTACTGTGTGGGGTGTAGGAAGATGTCCGTCTTCTCACTGTATCCTTACTGTGTGGGGTGTAGGAAGATGTCCTCTGGCCACCTTCTCACTGTATCCTTACTGTGTGGGGTGTAGGAGGATGGCCGCCTTCTCACTGTATCCTTACTGTGTGGGGTGTAGGAAGATGGCCGCCTTCTCACTGTATCCTTACTGTGTGGGGAGTAGGAAGATGGCCGCCTTCTCACTGTATCCTTACTGTGTGGGGTGTAGGAAGATGGCCGCCTTCTCACTGTATCTTTACTGTGTGGGGTGTAGGAAGATGTACTCTGGCCACCTTCTCACTGTATCCTTACTATGTGGGGTGTAGGAAGATGTCCGCCTTCTCACTGTATCCTTACTGTGTGGGGTGTAGGAAGATGGCCGCCTTCTCACTGTATCTTTACTGTGTGGGGTGTAGGAAGATGTACTCTGGCCACCTTCTCACTGTATCCTTACTGTGTGGGGTGTAGGAAGATGTCCACCTTCTCACTGTATCCTTACTGTGTGGGGTGTAGGAAGATGGCCGCCTTCTCACTGTATCCTTACTGTGTGGGGTGTAGGAAGATGTCCGCCTTCTCACTGTATCTTTACTGTGTGGGGTGTAGGAAGATGTCCTCTGGCCACCTTCTCACTGTATCCTTACTGTGTGGGGTGTAGGAAGATGTCCGTCTTCTCACTGTATCCTTACTGTGTGGGGTGTAGGAAGATGTCCTCTGGCCACCTTCTCACTGTATCCTTACTGTGTGGGGTGTAGGAGGATGGCCGCCTTCTCACTGTATCCTTACTGTGTGGGGTGTAGGAAGATGGCCGCCTTCTCACTGTATCCTTACTGTGTGGGGTGTAGGAAGATGGCCGCCTTCTCACTGTATCCTTACTGTGTGGGGTGTAGGAAGATGGCCGCCTTCTCACTGTATCTTTACTGTGTGGGGTGTAGGAAGATGTCCTCTGGCCACCTTCTCACTGTATCCTTACTGTGTGGGGTGTAGGAAGATGGCCGCCTTCTCACTGTATCCTTACTGTGTGGGGTGTAGGAAGATGGCCTCAGGCCGCCTTCTCACTGTATCCTTACTGTGTGGGGTGTAGGAAGATGGCCGCCTTCTCACTGTATCCTTACTGTGTGGGGTGTAGGAAGATGGCCTCTGGCCACCTTCTCACTGTATCCTTACTGTGTGGGGTGTAGGAAGATGTCCGCCTTCTCACTGTATCTTTACTGTGTGGGGTGTAGGAAGATGTCCTCTGGCCACCTTCTCACTGTATCCTTACTGTGTGGGGTGTAGGAAGATGGCCGCCTTCTCACTGTATCCTTACTGTGTGGGGTGTAGGAAGATGTCCTCTGGCCACCTTCTCACTGTATCCTTACTGTGTGGGGTGTAGGAAGATGGCCGCAGGCCGCCTTCTCACTGTATCCTTACTGTGTGGGGTGTAGGAAGATGGCCGCCTTCTCACTGTATCTTTACTGTGTGGGGTGTAGGAAGATGTCCGCCTTCTCACTGTATCCTTACTGTGTGGGGTGTAGGAAGATGGCCGCCTTCTCACTGTATCTTTACTGTGTGGGGTGTAGGAAGATGTACTCTGGCCACCTTCTCACTGTATCCTTACTGTGTGGGGTGTAGGAAGATGTCCGCCTTTTCACTATCTTTACTGTGTGGGGTGTAGGAAGATGTCCTCTGGCCACCTTCTCACTGTATCCTTACTGTGTGGGGTGTAGGAAGATGTCCGCCTTCTCACTGTATCCTTACTGTGTGGGGTGTAGGAAGATGTCCGCCTTCTCACTGTATCTTTACTGTGTGGGGTGTAGGAAGATGGCCGCCTTCCCACTGTATCCTTACTGTGTGGGGTGTAGGAAGATGTCCGTCTTCTCACTGTATCCTTACTGTGTGGGGTGTAGGAAGATGTCCTCTGGCCACCTTCTCACTGTATCCTTACTGTGTGGGGTGTAGGAAGATGGCCGCCTTCTCACTGTATCCTTACTGTGTGGGGTGTAGGAAGATGTCCGCCTTCTCACTGTATCTTTACTGTGTGGGGTGTAGGAAGATGTCCTCTGGCCACCTTCTCACTGTATCCTTACTGTGTGGGGTGTAGGAAGATGGCCGCCTTCTCACTGTATCCTTACTGTGTGGGGTGTAGGAAGATGGCCTCTGGCCACCTTCTCACTGTATCCTTACTGTGTGGGGTGTAGGAAGATGTCCGCCTTCTCACTGTATCTTTACTGTGTGGGGTGTAGGAAGATGTCCTCTGGCCACCTTCTCACTGTATCCTTACTGTGTGGGGTGTAGGAAGATGGCCGCCTTCTCACTGTATCCTTACTGTGTAGGGTGTAGGAAGATGTCCTCTGGCCACCTTCTCACTGTATCCTTACTGTGTGGGGTGTAGGAAGATGGCCGCAGGCCGCCTTCTCACTGTATCCTTACTGTGTGGGGTGTAGGAAGATGGCCGCCTTCTCACTGTATCCTTACTGTGTGGGGTGTAGGAAGATGGCCGCCTTCTCACTGTATCCTTACTGTGTAGGAAGATGGCCGCCTTCTCACTGTATCCTTACTGTGTAGGAAGATGGCCGCCTTCTCACTGTATCCTTACTGTGTAGGAAGATGGCCGCCTTCTCACTGTATCTTTACTGTGTGGGGTGTAGGAAGATGTCCGCAGGCCGCCTTCTCACTGTATCCTTACTGTGTGGGGTGTAGGAAGATGTCCGCAGGCCGCCTTCTCACTGTATCCCTACTGTGTGGGGTGTAGGAAGATGTCCGCAGGCCGCCTTCTCACTGTATCCTTACTGTGTGGGGTGTAGGAAGATGGCCGCCTTCTCACTGTATCCTTACTGTGTGGGGTGTAGGAAGATGGTCGCCTTCTCACTGTATCCTTACTGTGTGGGGTGTAGGAAGATGGCCGCCTTCTCACTGTATCCTTACTGTGTGGGGTGTAGGAAGATGGCCGCCTTCTCACTGTATCCTTACTGTGTGGGGTGTAGGAAGATGGCCGCCTTCTCACTGTATCCTTACTGTGTGGGGTGTAGGAAGATGGCCTCTGGCCACCTTCTCACTGTATCCTTACTGTGTGGGGTGTAGGAAGATGTCCGCCTTCTCACTGTATCTTTACTGTGTGGGGTGTAGGAAGATGTCCGCAGGCCGCCTTCTCACTGTATCTTTACTGTGTGGGGTGTAGGAAGATGGCCGCCTTCTCACTGTATCCTTACTGTGTGGGGTGTAGGAAGATGGCCGCCTTCTCACTGTATCCTTACTGTGTGGGGTGTAGGAAGATGTCCGCAGGCCGCCTTCTCACTGTATCTTTACTGTGTGGGGTGTAGGAAGATGTCCGCAGGCCGCCTTCTCACTGTATCTTTACTGTGTGGGGTGTAGGAAGATGTCCGCAGGCCGCCTTCTCACTGTATCCTTACTGTGTGGGGTGTAGGAAGATGGCCGCCTTCTCACTGTATCCTTACTGTGTGGGGTGTAGGAAGATGGCCGCAGGCCGCCTTCTCACTGTATCCTTACTGTGTGGGGTGTAGGAAGATGGCCGCAGGCCGCCTTCTTACTGTGTGGGGTGTAGGAAGATGGCCGCAGGCCGCCTTCTCACTGTATCTTTACTGTGTGGGGTGTAGGAAGATGGCCGCCTTCTCACTGTATCTTTACTGTGTGGGGTGTAGGAAGATGGCCGCCTTCTCACTGTATCCTTACTGTGTGGGGTGTAGGAAGATGGCCGCCTTCTCACTGTATCCTTACTGTGTGGGGTGTAGGAAGATGGCCGCCTTCTCACTGTATCCTTACTGTGTGGGGTGTAGGAAGATGGCCGCCTTCTCACTGTATCCTTACTGTGTGGGGTGTAGGAAGATGTCCGCTGGCCGCCTTCTTATGATGATCATACAGTAGTGAGTCTGGGGATTGTACCTTCCATGAAGAGTAGTAGCATGCTGCCTGTCTCCCAAGGCTGGCACAAGGGGTGGGCAGGAGGGACGGCTGCCCTGGGTGCAATGGTTTATTGAGGGGGGGGGGGGGCAGTTTGGCATCCTTGCCCTGGATGCCCTTGTCCCTGCACTACTGTACCCCACCACTTGCTGCCAGGATTTTAGATCCGCCCCTTCTTGGCCACCACAGATCCACCTCTCCCCCACTCCTCGGCACCTGTGGAGGTACAAAGAATCACTCCGCCAGGGAAGGCTTTCCATAGGCCAGGCAACCTGGGGCCTATAGAACTACATTTCCCATGAGGCATTGCAAGGCTGGCAGTTACCATTACTCCCAGAGGCATGACGGGACTTGTAGTTCTGCAACAGCTGGAGGGCACCAGGTTGCCTAGACAGTGGACTTCCAATGCCTCCCCTTCTCTTACCACCTCTGGTCTTGCCTCCTGGGGGCCCCTCTAGTGACTTGATGGGGGCCCGGGGGGGGGTGTAATTCCAGCAGTAGGAGGGAGGCCGGTTCTAGGAAAATAAATGCGTTTGATTTGGGCAGAAATGAACCATAAAGCTGCCCCTCCCCCTGTTTTTGCTGATGGTTTTTGGGGCCCCCCACCCCCCCTCCCCCGTACTTATCAATTCCCCTGAATGGGAGGGGGTGGGGGGGTGTATATGACCTGTGTGTGAAGCTGCTGTTGGAAGCTGAGTCTGGTGATGTCAGAGGAGGGCGGAGCCCTTCCATCACACATTCCTCCTCATCCAATCAGATATTCTAGAGAAAAAGGTGTGTATCCCCCTCCCCCTATAATGTACAATATAACTGGGGAAATTCCCCAAATATCACCCCATTGTTATATCATAGAGGGGGAGGGGAGATCTGTGTAATCATTATATAATTCACCATCTCAGTGATTCTCTGATTATCCATCCACATCTCTCCTCTGATTGGGTGATCAGGAATATCTGATGGATGGGGGGGGGGGGGGCTGTGGAACCCAGAATCCCCTGGAGAGTTGGGGAAACCCCTTTTTTATGCCCCCCCATGTCCCTCTTATCTGCAAGTCACCCCGTGTCTAATGGGGGCCACAGGAGGACCGAGCCAATGGGACAGTAATATTCAGTCTCTTCTTGGAGAAGCCGCTCCGTCTGCTACTGGAGCTCCCTTCCTTCTCCCTGTCCTGTATTCTTATGATGATGATGTGGTTTTCCTCGGAGTCTCCTAGGCTGGGGAAATGATTAGTTAATTAGCTTCGTTATTAATTGGTGATTTGGGTGGGGGGTTTCCTGTATGAAAAGTGTCTGTTGGAAGCAGTTGTCCGTCCCCCCCCATCCTCACCACCCTGCAGGCCCCCCCCCCCTTTACTGAGTCAGGTTTTTTAGGGGGTGGGGCCTCCTTTGTGAGATCTGCTGGAAGCTAAATTTTTTTTTTTTTCTCCCAACCCCTCCCCCCTCTGACTCTTCTTCACCACCCCATCCCCCCCCATATTGCTGAGTTGGAGGTTCCTGTGTGGTGAGGCTGTGATGGAAGCCGTCAGTGAGTCCGGGGGGGGGGGTTAGGGGAGTCACTTTTTAATATAAGTGATACTTTCCTGAATATACAGAATATATCGGGGTGACATTTATAGGTGATCAGGAAGGAATATTCCCCCTGCTGTAGCAGATTGGATGATGCTCTGCTGGGGGTTTTCACCTCCCTCTGGATCTACTGAGGGGATAAAATCGGGGATATTGGGTTGTAGGATATTTTTTATTTTTGTTTTAAGGTTGAACTGGATGGACTTGTGTCTTTTTTTTTTTTTTTTTTTTTTTTTTTTTTTTTTTTTTTTTCTTCAACCTCAGTAACTATGATTGTAAAATGAAAATGTTTTTCTATAACAAACCTTTCTCATCCTGTCAGCCAATCAGGAGGGAGAGTCTTCTGTACATGAGGTGGGGGTCCCCCCCATACAATACCTTTAGTGTTACCTCCGTTAATGTGGCAATGTGTCCCCCATAATCCTCCATCAATCCCCCTTCCTGTCCCCTACCCCCCCATGCATGCAAATCATCCTTCACCATGTCACATGACCCCCCCCCTCCCCCACCTCTTCCGGTAAGTGACTCTCCTCTTTACAGAAAATCTAAAACTGTATTGGGAGACGTTCCTCTCTCCTCCCCCTCCACCATCCAGAGACTCCTCCCAGGCTTTTTTTCTATCCACTTTACTGGAATTCTGAAATGTTTTACCCTCCCCCGCCCCCCCCCTCCACCCAGCAGTGACTGGCTGATTATACTGCCCCTCCCCCTATCAGTCTCCGCTGTATTGCATAGCCTGGGAGGAGCAGAAGGACAACCTAACTTGCAGCTGCTCCTTTATTGTCCTGTCTGCAGGTTTGGGGGCGGAGTCAGATGAGCTCTGCTTCTTCCATTGACCAATCTGTGTGCACCACAGGACCGGCCAATCACAATCCAGAGTTTTATCATTGTGTGGCGTTCAGTGGAAGAGGAACTAAAGTCAGTTGTTTTGCCCCTCCTCCATCAGGGGTCTCTGTGGTGATCACTAACCTCCATTTTTCTCTCTTCCAGATCCATTAGTGTACGGCACCATGGCGGAGTCCCCTCTGACAGGTAATCTAATCGTGATAAGATGGGATACAATTTTCCCAGTCTCTGTACTCGCCTTCTATCTTCTGGTCCTCCCACTAATCCAAATTTCTCCTCCCCAGAATGGAAATCCAAATATCTGGCATCTGTTAAAGATGTCTTCCAACCTATCGAAGAGCATGCCTGCCACCTGGGGAAGGTTGTAGGTGGGGGATATCCCAGACTCCGCCCCCTGAAGATTAATAAGGGAGAAGATCCCACAATCCCTTTTTCTGGCACTTTACTGCAGGAGGCGGAGGTCACCAAGTCCTCAGAGCGATATTCTCCATCCAGTGTCCAGGACCTGTTCGTTCCTGATGGCAGCGGGTTTGTCCCCAAGACTCTGGTGTTGGTGGGGCCTCCTGGAATCGGTAAAACTCTGACCACACGGAGGATCATGCTGGACTGGGCCTCCGGAAAGCTCTACTCTGACCAGTTTAATTTTGTGTTCTATCTGAGCGGCAGAGAAATAAATAAGATTACCGGCAATATCAATATTGAAGGACTTTTGGCCAAAAGCACCAAGCTGAAGTTCTCCGAGAATCTGATCAAGTCGGCTCTCAATGATCCCTCCAAGGTTCTGATCATTCTTGATGGGTTTGATGAGTTGAGATGGACCCTGGAAGATGATGATGATGACTATGAAGACCCCTTTGAGGAGACCCACAAAGAAACCCTTCTAAAATGCTTATTGAACAAAGAGATCCTCAGCGACACCTCACTACTTATCACGACAAGAGCAATGTCCCTCAAGAAGATTAAGGAATTTGCTCGGTCCTCTTCTTCTGTAGAACTTCTGGGGTTTTCAGAGGGAGATCTTGAACAATTTTGTCATCATTTCTTTAACAACAAAGATCAGGCAGAGCAGGCTCTCTCAGTACTGAAAGAAAACCAGGTTCTGTTGGGTTTGAGTTCAGTCCCTTTGACCTGTTGGCTTGTCTGTAGGATACTGAAGGCGGGAATGAAGGATGAGCTTAGCTCTGCAAACTGTAAAACTCTCACCTCTGTGTATCTGTCTTATCTCAGAAGCTTCCTCATCAATCCAGGCAGCACCCAGCCGGTACTCCAGTGTCTGAAGAACCTATGTGCATTGGCCAATGAAGGGATCCTGAGTCAGAGAAGCTTGTTTGATAAAGAGGATCTTGGAAGGAATGGACTGAATATATCGGAGGTGGCTTCTGTTTTCCCAAATGACAGCATTTTCCAAAAGAATGTGGAAGACCCAACCAACTACAGCTTCATTCACCTGAGCATTCAGGAATTCTTTGCTGCTTTGTATTATGTGCTGGGAGAAGATGCTGAGGTTAAAGAGACCAATGGGGTAAATGGAGATGCATTCCTCCCAAGAGTTTGCAGTGGAAGATCCCTGTTTTATCAGTCTGAACATCACCCATACTTGAGCTCAACCATACAGTTCCTCTTTGGCCTCCTCAATAATAAGCAGTTGAAGGAGCTTGCAGGAGTTGTTGGGTCTAGTGTTTCTTTAAGATCCAAATCCGCCATGGAAAAATGGCTGACAGCTGGAAAACCCTCTGAATTCTGTCCTGACGCACTAACCTGCTTCTATGAAGCTCAGGATGAGGCATTGCGTAGCCGAGTGTTCAGTGCCCAGGACCTGCTGTTCCAGTCATGTTTTTACAGCTCATTCATGGAGACTGTTCTTATTCGAGAGATGTTGTATTGTCTGGCAGACCGGGCGAGCTTTGGCTCCATCTGCCTGGAGGATCACCTGATGCGACCCAAAGACTTGGAATTGCTGTCTCCCTTCTTCCATGGATCTTCAAAGCTTTCGTAAGTATTAACCCATGTAGTCTGGTTACTCCAAAGTAACATCTGTTCATGATGTCCACAAGATCTGGAAAATCAGGAATGTTTTCAGTCACACCAACACGTGTATCCTTCCATTTTGTTTTTGAGGCCAAGTCTTCATGCTTAATTCTGGCTTTCCTAGTCTGAGATGTATTATAGCTTTGTGTTTTAATTTTAAGGCCTCTGAATACCAAACATGTAAACTACTATAACTATGCTCCCTTGAAGTGCCTTCAGCCGGTTAACCATTAGACTGAAGGATCTGGTATGGGGAAACCCTCCCAGAATGGTCATCAATAAACTATTAACATGGGAGCTAGGCTATCCTGACCATACGGTACCTGTACCCTGGACATTCTGTGTATGGGCCTCACCTGTAATGTCATAGCCTTCTACGATGCTGGCCCTAATCCAGTGTCAGGCAAGGTTCTCAGAGGTTTATTCTCTGATCACGGCTTATGTATTTTGGTGCTCTCCACCCATAGGAGACCTCATAGTCTACTGCTTTTTGACCCTTAACAAATATTTTAAGGAAGAGCTCCTAGCTTAAAGTGTCCTGTAAAAAGATCATTGAATTTTATTTATTTTTTTTTTTTTTTCTCCTTCAGCTTTACACGGTGTGGCTTTGCTGAGGACCTTGAGACCGGTGGAAAGGCTTCTTGGCTATCCAACCCAGACAGCAAGATCCAAGAACTGGAGTAAGTTTGTGGCCTCCTTGCCTCTTATATCTGGTCAGGCCGCTGGTGCCCTAGGTTTGAACCTCTTGGGGCAGTCTTGGTGTCCTTCAGATTTTTAAAGAGCTCATTATCCCAAAAGTTCCTTCACTGGTGAACATGCAGACTTCTGGAGTTTACTGTCTCCCACCAGAAGGTTGGACATTGACAATTGCCCCTTCATTTCATGGGCTATCTCCCCCCAGGGTCTGCAGTCTGTTCACTACATGGGACCATTGAGTGAGCTGGGACTATAGGCACCACCAGGTCTTGGGTGGTCTAGTGTTCTCAGCTAGGAAGGAGGGAGCAGGATAGTAATTTTTGTTGAGAGTTGGACTTCTCTACGGCCTTGGACTATTTTATTTTAAAGCTTCTGCTCTCCTCACAGGTTCCATGTTTGTGTGGTCGCCCCGTCCTTCTTCGAGGAGCTTTGTTCTCTTGTTTCTTCCAGCCGATCACTCACCAAACTTGTCATAGGTCACCACACTCTGGAGGACTCCGCTTTGAAATTGATCTGCAATGGTCTGCGCCAGCCGGGCTGTACCCTGCGGGAGCTGTCGTAAGTATTCTAGAAGGTATTGGATGGTTGTGAACAGACCTGGATGATGCTAAAAACACAAATCTTGGATAAACTTTATTTTAAACTTCTATTCAATTTGTGAGGTACAATTCTCTGCTGATTTATCGCCATCAGATTTCGTGATCCCTTTTTGAAAGTTAAAAAAGGGACATATTAGCTGTGCATTAAGATGGCCAATGACAAAGTGTCTGGATGTCTACCTGTCCATCAGACAAGGCTGGTCCTCCCTCTACTGCAGGAATGGCCTCTACTCTTCTGGGAAGGCTCCACCAGATGGGACATTGTTGGTTGGCTTTTTCTCCGTTTAGTGAGATTGGTTGCTGATATTGTGGGGTGGTGAGTCGGGTCATTGATAAGGGGTGGGTTGGTTTATAATTTTTTTTTTTTTTTTTTTTCCCCCTTCCATCTTGGGAAGTGTCGGGGTGATAAGGGGGGTGTCCTGATGTATCCCACATGTCCCTCATTGCTGCATATTGGTCTCCTCTCCCCATGCTTTGACATGTTCGTTTGGTCCAGTCTAAAGATGCTGGATTTCTGATTTTTATCTGCAGGCTTGATGACTGCAACTTGGCCGCCACTAGCTGTGAGATCCTTGGCTCCGCCATGAAAGAGAACCGCTCTCTGCACAAGTTGGATCTGGCACTGAATAAAATTGAGGATGATGGAATGAAATTTCTATGTGAGGGGCTGAAGGATCCGGGCTGTACACTACGGGAGCTGAGGTGAGTCCTCCATCATATTTATAATGGGGTGAAGGATCTGGGCTGTACTCGATGAGTCCTCCATCTTTTATACTAGAGTGAAGGATCTGCGGAGTGTTGGGGTGGAGATGTTCAGCGGGATCTGACTTGCGTAAAATGTTTGTTCTTTTCTATGAAATATCAGGTCATGTTTGGCATTCAAGCTTCCGAATAACTGAATGTTATGATAAACCTGTGACTGGGCACCTCATCACAGATGTGCCAGGACCCGCTGGGATCATCTCCCCTCTCCTCCAGATTATGACCTCCCTATGGAGGGGGAGGCCTTCATTTCAGCACCAGTAGACATGGTGTTTGTTTGGACCCAAGTAGCTATCACTGTCCAAAGAGGAACATCCTTAGTAATCACATTGTGTATGTCCGGTCTGACTGGTTGCTCTCGTGTCTTCATACATTCATTCTCGGCCCAGACCAATGTGATGGAAGGCACTGGGAGAAGCCTACGGATGCACTGGAATATTTTTATATGTATAATGCCCCGTACACACGGTCGGACATTGATCGGACATTCCGACAACAAAATCCTAGGATTTTTTCCGACGGATGTTGGCTCAAACTTGTCTTGCATACACACGGTCACACTAAGTTGTCGGAAAATCCGATCGTTCTGAACGCGGTGACGTAAAACACGTACGTCGGGACTATAAACGGGGCAGTAGCCAATAGCTTTCGTCTCTATTTATTCTGAGCATGCGTGGCACTTTGTGTCAGATTTGTGTAGACACGATCGGAAATTCCGACAACGGATTTTGTTGTCGGAAAATTTTATAGCCTGCTCTCAAACTTTGTGTCGGAAAATCCGATGGAAAATATGTGATGGAGCCCACACACGGTCGGAATTTCCGACAACAAGGTCCTATCACACATTTTCCGTCGGAAAATCCGACCGTGTGTACAGGGCATAAGCCCCATGGGCAGAAACCCCCACCCCATTATTCTAACAAGAACTGACGGCAACAAACCAGTGGACAGGTTCCAGCCTCTCCCCATCTCCTCTACAGCTTTCCCCACCTCACCTGCTAGTGTTTTTATCAGGCTATAGACACGGTAAGGACACTCCATAGACTTGCCAAGTTCTGACCAGACTTGTCCTCTCCTCCAGGATGGAATTCTGTGAGCTGACTCCGGCCTGCGGGGACTTCCTGCGCTCTGCTCTGATGACCAATCGATCGCTCACCACCTTATATCTGAGAGATTGCAGCCTCCAGGACTCCGGGGCCAAGCTGCTGTGTGAGGCTCTCCGCCAGCCGGGCTGCACTCTGAAGGAGCTGGTGTAAGTTCTGATGGGTACATTGTATGGGGGTGCTGGGAGGAGGTCTGATGGGTACATTGTATGGGGGTGCTGGGGGGGAGGTCTGATGGGTACATTGTATGGGGGTGCTGGGGGGGAGGTCTGATGGGTGCATTGTATGGGGGTGCTGGGGGGGAGGTCTGATGGGTGCATTGTATGGGGGTGCGGGAGGGGGGAGGCATTATGGGACCACTGTATATGGGGGGAGGTATGATGACAGACCACCCCGCACCCCACCTGAGTGCCTCCGCCAACATACAGCTTCCTTCACTTTGGAACCAGGTAGTATTGCTGAACACCCAAGAACTGGGGAGAGGGGGGGGGGGGGGGGGCGGGACCGAGGAGGAAATATAACAAGCTCAGTTTTAGAAAGATTAACTTTGAGGAAGTGGTGACATCCATACCGAGATGTCATTCAGTAAGTTTGAGATCGGTGAGGAGATCGAGGGGGTGAGTTGAGGAGTGGAGAGATAGATCTGGGTGTCATCAGCATAGAGGTGGTGTTGGAAGCCATGGGAGGTGATCAACTGGCCCAGAGAAGAGGTACAGAGTGAGAATAGGAGAGGCCCGAGGACGGAGCTTTGGGGAACCCCAACAGAGGAAGAGGAGCGGAGGAGATGGAGTTGTAAGTGACACTGAAAGTGCGCTGAGATAGGTAGGAGGAGAACCAGGATAAAACAGAATCACGGAGGCCAAGGGAGTGGAGTCTGCTGAGGAGGAGCAGGTGGTCAACTGTGGAAGGCAGCAGAGGTCTAAGTGAGTATGGAGTAATGGCCATTGGTTTTAGCAGTTAGTAGGGCAGTTTCAGTGGAATGTTGTGGCTGGAAGCCGGACTGTAATGAATCTGGTCACATGGTCTTGTTTCATCTCTGCAGGTTGTTTGAGGCGAACCTCACCAGCGCGTCCTGCGAGGATCTACGATCGGTTATTCTTACAAACCGGACCCTAACCAGCCTGAATGTGAGGGACAACAACATTGGGAACTCCGGAGTGAAGCTCCTCTGTGAAGGGTTGAGTGACCCGAGCTGTACCCTGCAGGAGCTGATGTAAGTATTTGGCCAATGGTCTTCCAATCTAGCGCCAGGTCTGGGAGGTGATTGGGTAGAAGTTCTCATGCGGTTTTCTCTTACAGATTATCTTCCTGTGAGCTGACCCAGGCGTCCTGTGAGGACCTCCGCTCAGTCCTCCTCACCAGCCGATCTCTGACCAAACTGAGTCTCACCTGGAATAGTCTGGAGGATTCTGGAGTGAAAGTTCTGTTTGAAGGACTGAGAGACCCGGGCTGTACCCTGCAGGAGCTGGAGTGAGACTTCTTCTATACACTATATGATGGACAACTAAACTCTCTGTATAGTTCCCCTGCAGACCATATTGAAAACCACCACAAAATCTTCCCATCAGATCCTCCTCTCAGTGCACATGCTCAGTAGCTCCATTCAATCCTATGGAGAAGTTAGTCTGTTTGCCCATAGTAATGGGGTCGGGGGGGGGGGGGGGGGGGAGAGAGAATCACAAGCAGTGAGAAGAGCACCTTCTTCAATTCATGTGGTGGTGGCGGGACTGTAGGCAGCTCCTTCTGCTCTGTTCAGGTTTTTTATAAATGTCTGGAATAAATCTGACTCCATTGTTTCCTCCTCAGTCTGTACGGATGTGACCTGTCCTCCTCCTCCCTGGAAGATCTCTCCTCTGTGATCACCACCAGCCGATCTCTCACCAAACTGGATCTGGCAGGAAATAGGTTCACGGACACCGGAGTGAAGCCACTATGTGAGGCGCTCCGGAACCCCGGCTGTACACTACAGACACTCAGGTGAATGCTCCATCGTAACCCATGGTAACCTGGAGGTCTCTGGAGTAGAACTCCCCCATATTTATCTTCTATTCCTCTATTGTACAGGGTGGGGTATTGTGAGCTGACCGCTTCCTGCGCTGAAGAAGTCTTGGCCGTCATTAATACCAACCGCTCTCTGAATGAGTTGGAAGTATCAAGTGAGGTTGAAGAGCCCCCTGCAGATCTGGACTCTATGTTGGCGAAATTCGATCACCCGTCCATCACTGTGGAGAAGAGCAAGTAAGTTTTAGGCTGCCTTGACTGGGGGTGACCACCTCAGGTAGGTCCTCTCTACATGAAAGGACTCCGCCCACAGTGGGGGACTCTCCAATCAGGGTGCACCACCCCATACTGAAACTTTGTATTTTCTTTATAGTACCCAGGATGGACTCTTCATCTACATCAAATACAAGAAACAAGAGTGATTATGATCCAGACCTCCAATCCAAGGTAATCCCGGATCAAAATGAGGGTTTTTTTATGACCAGGTCCAGCATCTCCACCCAACACCGACTGTATGATTTTGATGCTGGGAAGTGGCCTGAGCATTGTTTTTTGTAAACCATGCTCAGGCCTGACTGGATCCCAAATTCATTCATGACTGGTGATGAGAAGTCACAATATTGGCTGAATGTTGTATAATTGACAGTGGTGAACCCTCCGGGATGAGTGGTGGGTGGGGCACTGCAGGCCTTCCATGAATAATGGGTGGCAGTGTGTCCTTCTAGGATGAGCATTGTGTGGGGAGAGCTGCAGGGTCTTTCCAGGATGAGCAGTGGGTGGAGCAATGAGTCTTCCAGGGTGAGCCATGGGTGGGTTGGTGGGACCTCCCCCCTGGGTGAGTAGGTGTGGTGGGTTGGTGGGACCTCCCCCTGGGTGAGTAGGAGTAGGAGTGGTGGGTTGGTGGGACCTCCCCCTGGGTGAGTAGGAGTGGTGGGTTGGTGGGACCTCCCCCTGGGTGAGTAGGAGCGGTGGGTTGGTGGGACCTCCCCCTGGGTGAGTAGGAGCGGTGGTGTCCAGAAGAAATTGGTAATTGAGCTTCTTGTTTATCTTCTAGGTCAGCCGAATGACGGCCTTCATTTCTCATTGCCGCCCCCCCCCCCCCCCCACACACACACTGCACCTTTATACAATGCCGGACTCCAAAGACTCAGGACGACCCTCGGATTATGGGAAGGGTGATCACCCCCCTCCTAGGATGATAACTGCACTGTCTGGATGGGATAGAACCTTCACAAGGGTGGAATGACCCAATCTGAGGATGATTGCTCTGAACCCCCACCCCCGTAGCAGTATGCTTTTATTAAAATGCAAAATAACCGTATATCTAGAGCCAGCATTTTTGGATGGAGTAGTTGTAGTGTCCCTGCTTAGGACCCCTCCCCCACCCCATGTTAACTATTGTTGGTGGGAGGCACAGATAGTGATAGAATCCAGAATGATGTCCCCAAAACAGGAACAGAGGGGGACTCTTCTGACACTGAGGATTCCACTCACTTCCTGTTTTCAAGACAGGAGTACAGGAAGTGATGGGTCACAGACTGCAGTGAGCACCTAACTGACCCTTCTCTGCTCCGTCCAAAACTGAAATACAAATTTTGGCTTCAGATCAAATTCCAGCATTGTAAGCTGATGCTTTGTAGAATGTGTCTTCAGCCAAGTCCCTTTATCGGGGGCCCCTGAACTTCTCTATTACTGCTGTTACAGGAGATGCATTTGCACTGGACGGTTATTCCACCATTATTTGCATTATTAGTCCCCATGGCAACCTGCATTCATTTTATAGTTGAGTTCTTGGATTGGATCGTTCGGGTTTCATTCCTACTTTTGTATCAAATGTTTCCATAAATCTAATAAAGAGTGGAAAGATGGCTGATTTCTGAGTGGTTATTATATAGTGTGGTGGTGTCACATGACCTGGAAGATGATGATGTCACATGACCTGGAAGACGATGATGCCACAAGTGGGGATGTCGCATGTCTTGGAAAGCTATAATGTAGTTTGCCCTGGTGATGTCACATGACCCAGTGTGTGCCCCATGATGTCCTCTAAGTACCGGTCATGTAGGCATCACTGATGTCACATAAATCAGATTCATTATTAGAAATGTTCATTTGAGAAACTTTCCATTCTCTCAATGTTCACGTCACTCCAGCTGGAAAGAAAACCAACATCCATTTGACCCAATAGTTGTAAAACGAACGTCCTTGGGTTGGATAGTTGAAGGGGCTCATTTTTAGGGTAAATCAAGTTTAGAAGAACCGAACGTCTCATGGTCTAGTAGGAAGAGAATTCTGGGATGTGAATACTGAGCCCCACCCAGAAATATCTCGGGTTTTCATACAATCCAGATTGGGATGAAAGGACGAGGAGACCACCACACACCAGATCTGTACAGCACAGAACTTCCACACGTTTCTTGGAACAAAGGCCACTATTTCGAGGGTGAATATTAAGAGTAATCTTGTAGAACAAACGTCATGTAGATTACAAATGTCCATGCATTGTTACAATGGCAAACCTTTGTTCCATTTTGAGTGGGGGGGTTCTTTTCATATTGGAGATCTCGCCACCTACTGCAGCCTATGGGAATTTTCTTTCTGGCATCCTTCATACCAAGTGTCTTCTGAAGGGTGACGCTCTATGGAAATGTTGAAGGACATGTCATAAAAGCACTTCCTCTGATCTGTCACATGAGGTCTGTGTATTGATCAATCAGATGACCATGCAATGTGTGGACCTTCATAATGTATGACGTGTGTGTTCTTCCTATAAGGTTACTCATCACTTTAACTGTCCATCTGTCCTCAGTGGCTGGTGTCATGGTCACCTCAGGGTTTAATTTGAATATGTCAAGGAGCTCTTTATAATGAGAATCTTGAATCCTTTTTTGTTTTTCAGCTGGTGTTGTGTTCACATCCCATAAATGTGTTCCCTTTTTTTTTATTTTGTTTTTCTGACTTGGAGCTCATCATGCCAGGGCAGACATGGCGCTCTTAGTGTGATGTGTATATATACCAGGGCAGACTTTGGTATGTGTCCATCGGGGCAAATATGGAGCTCGTAGTATGACCAGTATACCTGGACAGACATGGAGCTCATCATATGATGTGTCCACTGGGGTAGACATGGAGCTCCTAGTGTGATGTATCCACCTGGGCTGACACTGATCTTGTATGTGTATATACCTTGGCAGACATGTAGCTCCTGGTATGGTGTGTGTCCATCTGGGCAGACTTGGAGCAATCTGGGCCTCTTTGTCCCTGTATGATTAACTCTGATCTTTATGTATGTCCCTGGCAATGATTGTGACGGGCCAGTACTCCTTGCAGAACATAATTGGGCTTCACTACAGAATGATTATGAGAAACCTCACACTACTGTAGAGTGTAATCAACATTTTATAGGCCAGTTCATTAAAATGGAACTCAACAAACTGGGAAAGGGGGTCTGGAAATTTCCCTCCACTTCTATTGTCACCAGCACAGGAAGTGACAGATCTCAAGTGGAGACAGATGGGGTTAGAGCACTTTCCCTGCTCCAGCCCAAACTAAAAAATGGCCAGAGTTCCACTTTAAATAAACTCTAGACAGGAATAAAGATCCTTTAAAACCATACGTTAGAGTTATGGAATGATTGCCGTAGCTGATCATCTGACCAAATCTGTATGAACTCAGCGCTTGCCTATAGAACAACCATAAGCGCTCCATTCTGTGTAACTACTGTAAATGGGGGAAGGGCCATAATTCATCTATACATCACTGAGATAATCACACCTGGTTGGATTATTGTCGAATTATAATAAAATGGACAGAGCTATTACTCAGGTTTATATTTGGCCGAATTCTCAGTGGGTAGAACTGCTATGGGCACAGAGCCCTCCAGCAAAATTCTTCTGTCCTCCCATTGCCCCACAAAATTTGCTCCCACCAAAAAACCATGTCCTCCCACCACCCTTCCTCCCAAATATTTTTTTACATTCTTGCGCCCCCCTGTCCTTTTACCAAAATTATCCCTCCTGACCTTCCACCACCCCATCTAAAAAAAATATCACCTTTTATCCACCCTCCCAATAATTCTCAATCCTCCCACCGCTCCACCAAAATTCTCTCCACCCTCTTTCCACCGCAGCAAAAAATGTTCTATCCTCCCACGCCCCCACCAAAAAAAACACCTCTACCCTTCCACTACAAAATCCCCCCCCCAATCTTCCCACCATCCTGCAAAAAATGCTCTCCGTCTTCCCACTGCTCTTCAAAATAAAAATCCTCTCCCATCTTCCCACCATCCACCAAAAAAAAAAAAATAAAATCCTCTCCCATCTTCCCACCATCCACAAAAAAAAAAAAAAAAAATCCTCTCCCATCTTTCCACCAAAAAAAAAAAAATCCTCTCCCATCTTTCCACCATCCACCAAAAAAAAAAAAATCCTCTCCCATCTTTCCACCATCCACCAAAAAAAAAAAAATCCTCTCCCATCTTTCCACCATCCACCAAAAAAAAAAATCCTCTCCCATCTTTCCACCATCCACCAAAAAAAAAATCCCCTCCCATCTTTCCACCATCCACCAAAAAAAAAAAAAAATCCTCTCCCATCTTTCCACCATCCACCAAAAAAAAAAAAAAATCCTCTCCCATCTTTCCACCATCCACCAAAAAAAAAAAAATCCTCTCCCATCTTTCCACCATCCACCAAAAAAAAAATCCTCTCCCATCTTTCCACCATCCACCAAAAAATGTTCTCTATCCTCCCACGCCCCCACCAAAAAAACACCTCTAACCTTCCACTCCAAAATCCCCCCCCCCAATCTTCCCACCATCCTGCAAAAAATGCTCTCCATCTTCCCACTGCTCTTCAAAAAAAAAAAAAAATCCTCTCCCATCTTCCCACCAAAAAAAAAATCCTCTCCCATCCTCCTCCCATCCACTAAAAAGTCCCCTCCCATCTTCCCACCAAAAAATGTTCTCTATCCTCCCATGCCTCCACCAAAAAAAAAAAAAATCTACCCTCCCACTACAAAATGCTCTCCATCCTCCCACTTCCCCTCAAAAAAAAATACTCTCCTGTCTTCCCAGCAAAAAAAACCCGACAAAAACCAAGTTAGTATTTCTCGTGGTGTGTCGTCTGATAAGATGAGTCTTTCTGCTGACCCTCTTATTGTGCAGGGGAAAGGCCGCTCCCTCTCGGCGGGTTTTCTTATGTCGGTGCTGAACTGACTTCAGTGTGAAACATATTCCACATTCAGAGTACGCAAAAGGTTTCTCACGGGTGTGCTTTCTCTGACGTCGATAAGGGACTTCTTGGCAAAGCACTTCCCACACTGGAAGCATATGTGTGGCTTCTTGTCCACATGGAGGGGGACGAGTCGGAGGAGGCCAAAGATTGGGGAAGACCATCACAATCGGTGCAGTAGCTCTGCTCTCGCATGTGCATTTTTTGGTGGATCATTAGTGTCGGACGCATCTTTAAGCCTTTCCCGCAAACTGAGCAGATGAAAGGTTTCTCTTGCTTATGGATGGCTTGATGGCGATCAAGATTAGTGCGCTGGCTGAAACTCCTCCCGCAGTCAGAGCAAGAAAAGGGCTTGAGTCTCTCGTGGTTATCCAAATCCGATTTTCAGGATGAAGCCTTTGCCGCATTCGGAGCAGACAAATAGCTTTTGGCCCAAATGGTTCCTGAGATGGATGGTGAAGTTGGCTCTACTTCTGAAACCCTTACCACACTCTGAGCACACCAAGAACTTCCAGTGCCTGAGCTCAGCCTTTGGCAAAACCATAGAATCTGTCCTACCATCAGATGACCCAGCATGCCGTTCCCCTATGTGAACTTTGTAATGGCAAACAAGTGTAGAGCGCAGACTGCATTTCCTTTCACACTCCACGCACTCAAATGGTCTATCGCCTGTGTGTGTAAAAGAAATAAATACAGTGCTGGCAATAGAACAAAAGTAAATGTGCATATAAAATATCACTAAATTGATACCAGTATATACATAAATAATTTCCACCTCCTGCATGAGTGCTAGGTTCAAATAAGTAACATGGAGATGAATATGCTGGCAAAATAAAACTAAAAAAGCATGATGCCAGCACAAGGTGACAATAAATAAACACACTAAAATATTGTGCAAATTCCTAAAGACAATCCCACTGATCAACAATGGTAGGATATCAACCCTTCAGCCTATAATGGCAATCAGTCACCTGATATGTTGCAGTTCAAAAAGGCAAATAGGATGGACCCTGGTCAATGGGATATGTGCTAAGAGGTGCAGGACATCATATTCCACCCAAAAAAAAGGAGAAGATAATACACAAGGTGAGTATAGTAGCAAGTCCTAGTTGCAATCTTGAAACACCCAATACGAGGACAATATGTGACCGGTCTAAACTATGTGGCATGTTCACCAATGCCAGGAGCATGGCGGACAAGATGGGTGAGCTAGAGATACTGTTGTACAAGGAGGATTTGGATTTTGTGGGAATTTCAGAGACCTGGTTCAACAGCTCTCATGATTGGCTGGCAAACATTCAAGGGTATACCCTATACCGCAAGGAGAGGGTAAAAAAGGCGGAGGGGTATGCCTATATATCAAGAATAATGTACAAGTGAATGTGAGAGATGACATCACTGAGGGAGCTAGAGAGGAGGTGGAATCTTTATGGGTAGAGCTCCAAAGGGATGAAGCTAAGGGGAAAATAATACTGGAAGTATGCTATAGGCCCCCTAACCTGAGGGAGGAAGTGGAGACGGATCTCCTATCACAAATTGGATTAGCAGCAAGGATGGGAAGTGTTATCATAATGGGGGATTTTAATTATCCAGACATAGACTGGGCGGAGGGAACCGCACATTCATTTAAGGCTCGCCAGTTCCTTAGTGTCTTGCAGGACAATTTTATGGGTCAGATGGTAGACGCACCAACTAGAAATAAAACATTACTGGATCTACTGATTACCAACAATACAGACCTGATCACAGATGTGGAAATACGGGGCAATTTAGGTAACAGCGATCACAGGTCAATTAGTTTCAGTATAAATCACACAAATAGGAAACATGAAGGGAATACAAAGACACTGAATTTCAAAAGAGCCAACTTCCCTAAACTACAAACCTTGCTAAAAGGCATAAATTGGGATAAAATATTAGCAACAAAGAATACGGAGGAGAGATGGGTTTGCTTTAAGAGCATATTAAATAAGGTCATTAGCCAATGTATCCCATTGGGTAATAAATTTAAAAGAGCGAACAAAAGTCCTGGATGGCTTAACTCCAATGTAAAAATGCATATAAAAGCAAAGGAGAAGGCCTTCAAAAAATACAAGGTTGAGGGATCATCCTCAGCATTCAGACTTTATAAAGAATGCAATAAGAAATGTAAGGGTGCAATTAGGACGGCTAAGATAGAACATGAAAGACACATAGCGGAGGAGAGCAAAAAAAATCCCAAGAAATTCTTTAAGTATGTAAACAGTAAAAAAGGGAGGACAGACCATATTGGCCCCATAAAGAATGAGGAAGGACATCTGGTTACAAAGGATGGGGAGATGGCAAAGGTATTGAATTTATTAGTTGTTATTGGTTATTGGTTATCAGAGGACAGAATTAAAATTAGACTTGAGAAACTTAACATTAATAAATCACCGGGACCAGATGGCTTGCATCCGAGGGTACTTAGGGAACTCAGTCAGGTGATTGCCAGACCGTTGTTCCTAATTTTTACAGACAGTCTATTGACTGGAATGGTACCAGCTGATTGGAGAAAAGCCAATGTAGCACCAATATTTAAAAGGGGCCCAAAAAACATCCCTGGGAATTACAGACCAGTTAGCCTAACATCAATAGTATGTAAACTCTTGGAGGGGATGATAAGGGACTATATACAAGATTTTAGTAATAAGAATGATATCATTAGCAGTAATCAGCATGGATTTATGAAGAATCGTTCTTGCCAAACCAATCTATTAACCTTCTATGAGGAGGTGAGTTGCCATCTAGATAAAGGAAGGCCCGTAGACGTGGTGTATCTGGATTTTACAAAAGCATTTGACACAGTTCCCCATAAACGTTTACTGTACAAAATAAGGTGCGTTGGCATGGACCATAGGGTGAGTACATGGATTGAAAACTGGCTACAAGGGCGAGTTCAGAGGGTGGTGATAAATGGGGAGTACTCAGAATGGTCAGGGGTGGGTAGTGGGGTTCCCCAGGGTTCTGTGCTGGGACCAATCCTATTTAATTTGTTCATAAACGACCTGGAGGATGGGATAAACAGTTCAATCTCTGTATTTGCAGATGATACTAAGCTAAGCAGGGCAATAACTTCTCCGCAGGACGTGGAAATCTTGCAAAAAGACCTGAACAAATTAATGGGGTGGGCGGCTACATGGCAAATGAGGTTCAATGTAGAAAAATGTAAAATAATGTATTTGGGTGGTAAAAATCTGAATGCAATCTATAGACTGGGGGGAGAACCTCTGGGGGAATCTAGGATGGAAAAGGACCTGGGGGTCCTAGTAGATGATAGGCTCAGCAATGACATGCAATGCCAAGCTGCTGCTAACAAAGCAAACAGAATATTGGCATTAAAAAGGGGATCAACTCCAGAGATAAAACGATAATTCTCCCGCTCTACAAGACTCTGGTCCGGCCGCACCTGGAGTATGCTGTCCAGTTCTGGGCACCAGTCCTCAGGAAGGATGTACTGGAAATGGAGCGACTACAAAGAAGGGCAACAAAGCTAATAAAAGGGTCTGGAGGATCTTAGTTATGAGGAAAGGTTGTGAGCTCTGAACTTATTCTCTCTGGAGAAGAGATGCTTGAGAGGGGATATGATTTCAATTTATAAATACTGTACTGGTGACCCCACAATAGGGATAAAACTTTTTCGCAGAAGAGAGTTTAATAAGACTCGTGGCCACGCATTACAATTAGAAGAAAAGAGGTTTAACCTTAAACTACGTAGAGGGTTCTTTACTGTAAGAGCGGGCGGTGGTCTCAGCGGGGAGCATTGATAGCTTCAAGAAACTATTAGATAATCACCTGAATGACCACAACATACAGGGATATGTAATGTAATACTGACACATAATCACACACATAGGTTGGACTTGATGGACTTGTGTCTTTTTTCAACCTCACCTACTATGTAACTATGTAACTATGGTGAAGTACTGTGGGGAAATAATTTCAGATGCGCATAACAGTGCTACTCACAAGATCAGGGTTGCAAAGAGGCATTCAGAAACTTCCGCGATCGCCGCTGGTAGCGTGCGTTCCACGGGAGACAGGAAACAGTGTCACTGGTTAGAACGTGAGCCGGATATTGTCAGACATCATGTCTTTGATGACACCCTGGAGGAGGTGCGAAACGCGTTGACGCAATATCCTATGTATGACCAATTCAGACTGCCAAGAAAAACACTGGCCGCATTGGGGACAAGAGAAGGTCATGTCGGATGGAGAATGTAATAAAACGTCCCACTCCGCTTGAGTGCTTTCCTCATATACCGCTTCCTTCCAGTCTGAATATACATATCAGCTCTACCAACTAAAGGCTTTCCAAGCTTCATACATCCTAACTGGTGTTCCACAAGATCTGAGGAACTGGTAAACAGATGGTGATGGTCATAAAGGTCCAAGGAACTGAAAGAGCTTTGTTGGTGGTCATCAAGATGCAAGGAACTGGTAGTGTTGTTGATGGCCATCACGATCTAAGGAAATGGTAAAGTGATGTTGGTGGTCAACAAGGTAGAAGGAACTGGTATTGCGTTTCTGATTGTCAACAGGATCTGAGCAACTGGTAGAATGTTGCTGTTGATCAACAATTACCATGGATCTGGTAGAGCTTTGCTGATGGTCATCAAGGTCCGAGGAATTGGTAGAAATTTGCTAATGATCAGATGGCATCCCACCCTTCAGATAAGATGTATAACCCATCAGTACATTAACATCTGCAGAGCATGGTGAGAAGGTAGTTGGTGAATATTCTGTGGTTAATGGAGGCAGTTGTGTCTGCATGAAGGACATTTTCTGCTTCACCTGAGAATTGTTCCCCCATGATGGTTGAGGGGTGTTCAGTTGTCATGTCCTTGTTTAAATATGTTCAAGAGAAATACATGAAGATCAGATCCATACATTTTCCAATTTCACAATCTAGCTTAACACTTTTCCACACACTGATCAGCTGTCTTCTGTGTAGACAATGACATAAACAATGTCCATCTTCAACATGACCCACCAAATATCACTTTCTTTTCTGATTCTCAACATGATAAAATATTCTCTTACCCAAATCTGGGAGGGTGTGGTGGTCCTCCATCATGACGTCCTTGTAGAGATCCTTGTGTCCTTCTAAATACTCCCACTCCTCCATGGAGAAATAGACAGTGACATCCTGACACCTTATAGGAACCTGACACACACAATGATACAGTCACCATCCAGACACATCCCTTGTCTGTTACTGGATAATGTCCCAGAATTCCCAGAATCCTCCTCACCTCTCCTGTCAGCAGATGGACCATCATGGTGGTCAGTTCCAGGATCTTCTGCTCTTTGTTCCTCTCAGGTATCTGCTAGGGAGGTGGAAGCACCATGTTGCAGTTTCGGGTCCAGCCTAGTGGAACACGAAGATCACGGATTGTCGGTGAACCAAAATCACATCTCCTTACCACAAAATATTCCTGTAAGGAGAAACAAATATCACCTGAAAAGTCCCAGAATCCTCCTCACCTCTCCGGTCAGCTCTGTGTTTTATTAATAGAGATAAGAGTGATGTCATGTGACCTCCCAGAATCCTCCTCACCTCTCCGGTCAGGTCTGTGTATTATTAATAGAGATAACAGTGATGTCATGTGACCTCCCAGAATCCTCCTCACCTTTCCGGTCAGGTCTGTGTTTTATTACTAGAGATAAGAGTGATGTCATGTGACCTCCCAGAATCCTCCTCACCTCTCCGGTCAGGTCTGTGTTTTATTAATAGAGATAAGAGTGATGTCATGTGACCTCCCAGAATCCTCCTCACCTCTCCGGTCAGGTCTGTGTTTTATTACTAGAGATAAGAGTGATGTCATGTGACCTCCCAGAATCCTCCTCACCTCTCCGGTCAGGTCTGTGTATTATTAATAGAGATAAGAGTGATGTCATGTGACCTCCCAGAATCCTCCTCACCTCTCCGGTCAGGTCTGTGTTTTATTAATAGAGATAAGAGTGATGTCATGTGACCTCCCAGAATCCTCCTCACCTCTCCGGTCAGGTCTGTGTTTTATTAATAGAGATAAGAGTGATGTCATGTGACCTCCCAGAATCCTCCTCACCTCTCCGGTCAGGTCTGTGTTTTATTAATAGAGATAAGAGTGATGTCATGTGACCTCCCAGAATCCTCCTCACCTCTCCGGTCAGGTCTGTGTTTTATTAATAGAGATAAGAGTGATGTCATGTGACCTCCCAGAATCCTCCTCACCTCTCCGGTCAGGTCTGTGTTTTATTACTAGAGATAAGAGTGATGTCATGTGACCTCCCAGAATCCTCCTCACCTCTTCGGTCAGCAGGTAGACTATCTCCAGGGTGAGTTTTAGGAGCTTTGCAGTCAGGTCCGTCTTTCCCTTCTCCATCTATAACTCTTGGGTCATACAGGACTTCTTATCTTCTCTAGGTGACCAACCTGCAAGCAGAAACATGGTGACATCATCCTACCCCACAATCCCCTCATTTCTCATGGCCTTTGATAACCGTCTTACTGCAGAGAGCTCAGTCAGTGATCATCTCTCAGATCTGTTCTTTATCCAGGAGGCTCCTCTGGGACTTCCAACCCCCGGGGTGTTTATTAACCAACCACAGTTGGCATGGTGGTCGCCCCCACTGGCCCTTCAGTTGTGAGACGAGAGGCCAACGGGACGGGGCAGAGAGCTCTGGCTGCTATGTATAGAACTGCGGGCCCTTGGGTATTGAGGCTCCAGAAATAGACTAAGTATCTAGAGGGGTCCAGCCCTATGGGCCAATTACAACATTGGAGGGACCCCCAGGAACATTTCGCTGAGTACGATCTTCACAGACTTTAATGCCATTATCAGAATTAGGGAGGACATAAGAGATCCATTTATATTAAATTGCCGTAGCCATTCGTCCAGCGAATCTGCATGTACAATTGTTCTGTGGGAATCGGCCTATTTGCAGTTCTGAGCAAATGTTCCTTTATTACAGACAGCAGTAAAAAAACTGCATAATGGCCACTAGATGGAGCCGAGGAGCATAGGAAATACATACGTCTTTTGTAACAATGTAACAATTCTATAGAATACAAACCAATGGTTATGTCTGTTTGCGAATTCTCTCTAGCGTTCTCCTGTATCTCTTGTCACAAAGGCTTATGTATTTCCTGTGCTCCTCAGCTCCATCTAGTGGCCATAATGTGTATTTTACTATGGCCCATAATAAAACAATGCATGTCCAGAAAAGGAAAGAGCCTAAAGGACATTCGTTTTGTGCCCAATTTGCACACAGGACGAAGGTGAATTTTTTCTGAATAGACCCCGGATGAAGGGCAAGTTGTTGGGTTAGTTTCTATGTTATTGATACAAGAGGATGAGATGACTAATGAAAACAAGCCCCGTGAGTCACATGATGTAAGATGCATGTTTGCCACTAAGGAACCCTGGAAACCTGCCCCCTCCCATCCCCCATCCTCCAGGATCCTCACATAAGATACTGACCGGATATAATGGGGGGTCTGTGCATGGAACCCGCGTCCTTCCCTCCATCTCCCCGTGTCTGCAGAGTGCGCACCCCTCCCTACCTGCCCGCCAAACCGGTTTAGTCACCTGTAAGTTTTATTGAAGGCTCCTGGTAAGGACACACCCACTTAACCATACCCCCACCACAACCCAACTCCGCCCACAGGGGGGCTTGAAGGGTGGATGAAAGAAAATAGAAAATTCAAAATCATAGAAAAAAAAACAAAGTTCACAGACTTGAGAGTGTATGAGACTGAAATTAAACATAAAAAAAAAATACAATGTAATGTGTGCTGATTTTACTTTCTCATCTGGCTGTTTTTTCTCCCTGCTTTTTGGGGAGAAGAAACAGCCAGATCGCTGTTCTCTGTACACAGAGTTCTGTGTGTTTCTCTGTACACACAGTTCTGTGCTGTGATTGGACACAGCCAAACAGCAGGTTCCAGACAAAATCGCTGGCTGAAACCTGCTGCCAAACTCGCGTCGTGCCCAATCACAGCACGGGTCAGTAGGGGGCATGCGCACCACCAAACCAGGAAGTACACCGTGACATTGGGGTATGCCGCTGTGCCTGGCTCTGCCACCTGCCTGCAGTATTATTATTATTATACAGGATTTATATATCACCAACAGTTTACGTAACGCTTTACAACTTGAGGGTAAACAGTACAAATACAATACAATTTGATACAGGAGGAATCAGAGGGCCCTGCTCCTTAGAGCTTACAATCTAAGAGGGAAGGTCAAGAGATACAAGAGGTAATAACTGTGGGTGATGTGCTGATTGAGAAGATAAATGTACAGTTGTTAGGTGGGGGCCAGATAGGCTTCTCTGAAGAGATGAGTTTTCATTGTTAGGTGGGGGGCAGATAGGCTTCTCTGAAGAGATGAGTTTTCATTGTTAGGTGGGGGGCAGATAGGCTTCTCTGAAGAGATGAGTTTTCATTGTTAGGTGGGGGGCAGATAGGCTTCTCTGAAGAGATGAGTTTTCAGGGATTGTCTGAAAGTGGATAAAGTAGGAGAAAATCGGACGGATTGGGGTAGAGCATTCCAGAGGATGGGGGAGGCTCTGGAGAAGTCCTGAAGGCGAGCATGGGATGAGGTGACAAGGGAGTTTGAGAGCAGGAGGTCTTGGGAGGAGCGAAGAGAACGATTAGGTTGGTATTTTGAGACTAGGTTAGAGATGTAGCTGGGGGCAGGTTGTGGATGGCTTTGAAAGTTATAGTTAGTATCTTGAATTGAATTCGGTGACTGAGTGGCAGCCAATGGAGGGATTGGCAGAGGGGTGTAGCAGACGCTGAGCGGTTTGTGAGGTGGATGAGCCTGGCAGCCATGTTCATGATGGACTGAAGTGGGGAGGAGCCTATTTAGAGGTAAACCAATGAGGAGGGAGTTGCAGTAGTCGAGGCGGGAGATGACCAGGGAGTGGATTAGAAGCTTTGTGGTGTCATTAGTTAGGAAGGGGCGTATCTTGGAGATGTTGCGGAGATTGAGGCGGCAAGCTTTGGATAGTGATAGAATGTGGGGTCGAAAGGTTAGTTGAGAGTCCAGGATTACACCTAGGACCTTGGCGTGGGGAGATGGGTTGATAGTTGAGCCGTTGATCTTGACAGGGAAATCGGGGGAAGTGGCACCTGAGGGAGGAAATATCATGAGCTCGGGTTTGGATAGGTTGAGTTTGAGGAAGTGATGTGACATCCAGGCTGATATGTCTGCTAGTAAGTTGGTAATGTGTGAGGAGACAGATGGAGAGAGCTGGGGGGGTGGAGAGATAGATTTGGGTGTCATCAGCGTAGAGATGATATTGAAAGCCATGGGAGGCAATCAACTGACCCAAGGAGGTGGTGTAGATTGAGAAAAGGAGAGGTCCAAGAACAGAACCTTGGGGGACCCCAATGGAGAAAGGAAGAGGAGAGGAGGAAGTAAAGGTGTAAGTGACACTGAAGGAGCGGTGGGATAGGTAGGATGAGAACCAGCGAAGAGTACAGTCACGGAGACCAAAGGAGAGGAGTTTTTTGAGGAGGAGGGGGTGATCCATTGTGTCAAAGGCAGCAGAGAGATCCAGGAGAAGTAGTACAGAATAGTGTCCATTGGCTTTAGCCATTAGTAGGTCATTTGAGAGTTTAAGGAGAGCAGTTTCCGTGGAGTGTTGAGGGTGAAAACCGGACTGAAGGGGATCAAGAAGTTTGTTCATGGTCAGATGGTCGCTCAGTCGGTTGTAGACCAGTCTTTCAAGCAGTTTGGAGAAAAAGGTGAGTAAGGAGATGGGGGTTGTTAAGATTGGTGGGGTCCAGAGAGGGCTTTTTAAGTAAGGGGGTGACTAGCGCATGTTTTAGAGAGTTTGGGAAGATGCCACAAGAGAGGGAGAGGTTGAAAATGTGAGTTAGAGAGTGTAGAATCGAGTCAGAAGGTGAGCATAGCATTTGCGAGGGAACAGGATCCAGGGGGCAGGTGGTTAGATGAGTGTTCGATAAATGTTTAGCAACCTCATTAATAGTAGCAGGGTTGAATGATTGTATCTGTGGACATGGGGTGTTGCATGGGGGAGGTTTTTGGGTGTTGGAGATCTCCTCATGAATTGTATCAATCTTAGTTTTGAAATGAAGGGCGATCTCCTGGGCAGTGAGTGAGTTGGTGGGTGGAGGCAGTGGAGGACAGAGTAGAGTATTGAAGGTAGAGAAGAGTTGACGTTTTTTTTTTTACCTGATGTACTTGCGACATTACCTGTACAAGCTAGACAACCAATTTGTATATGTCTTTATGTCTTTGTGTCTTATAAGGAAAATTTGAATAAAAAATAAATTTAAAAAAAAAAAGAGAAGAGTTGACGTGGACTGGATGAGAAGGTGTTAATGAGTGTGATAAAGTAGGTCTGTTTGGCAGTGTGAAGGCAGGCATAGTATTTTAGGAGGGCAGATTTATATTGTGTGAAGTCTTCCCGGATCGTAGTCTTCTGCCACAGGCGCTCAAGAGCGCGGCTACGTTTTCTGAGACTTCTGGTGTCGTCTGTTTGCCAGGGTTGTAGCAGTCGGGGCCTAATTCTGCGTGTAGTGAGGGGGGCAAGCTTGTCTAGGGAGGAAGACAGTGAGCTGTTGTAGATGAAAGTGGCTAGGTTGGGGCAGGACAGAGGTGAGATTTTGTCATAGAGGTGATCAGTAGCAGAGTAGAGAAGAGAAGGGTTGAGGTGGCGAAGGTTTCTACGTGTAACTGTTAGGCGGTTGGAGGGAGAGGAGGTGGAAGACGGGGAGAGAACAAAACTAATAAGGTGGTGATCAGAGAGTGGGAGTGGATTGTTGGAAAGATTGCACGGAGTGCACAGATAGGAGAAGACAAGGTCAAGGGTGTTGCCGTTGGAGTGGGTAGGAGCCTGTATCCATTGCTTCAGGTCAATCGATGAGGTGAGACTGAGAAGTTTAGAAGTAATAGTAGTGTTATGCCGCGTACACACGAGCGGACTTTCCGGCAAGCTACGTTCTTCCCGCCGGACTTTCCGGCGGACTACCGCCGGACTTTCTGAACGGACGTACTTGCCTACACACAAGCTAGGTCCGCCCGTCTTTCCGACAGACTTTCGCCGGATTTACAGCGGACTTTCAGAATGAACGGACTTGCCCACACACGGACAAGTCCGTTCATTTTGAACGTGACGCGGGTACGACGGGACTAGAAAAGGAAGTCAATCTCGCCGCTTTTATCGGCGAGATTGACACCTTGCGAGCCCCGTCGTGGGGCATACCAGGCCCTTAGGTCTGGCATGGATTTGAAGGGGAACCCCCTACGCCGAAAAATCGGCGTGGGGTCCCCCCCCAAAATCCATACCAGACCCAGATCCGAGCATGCAGCCCGGCCGGTCAGGAGAGGGGGTGGGGATGAGCGAGCGCCCCCCCCCCCCCGAACCGTACCAAGCCGCATGCCCTCAATATGGGGGGTTGGTGCTTTGGGGGAGGGGGCACCCCGTGGGGCCCCCCCACCACAAAACACCTTGTCCCCATGCTGATGAGGACAAGGGCCTCTTCCCGTCAACTGAGGGGAGACCCCTCCCACACAGCAGCCAATCAGAGCCCAGCTTCGGCTGGCACAGATCAGAGACGTGGCACATCGAACGCTCCGACGCTTCATCCAATTCTCTTCACATTTCTCCGTTTCAGTCAATTCTCCAGAATGTTTTATTAATACTGACACATAATCACACACATAGGTTGGACTTGATGGACTTGTGTCTTTTTTCAACCTCACCTACTATGTAACTACTATGTAACTATGTAACCCTGGCTGTTGGTTGTCGGGGTCTGCGGGCGGGGGGCTTATCGGAATCCAGGAGCCCCCTATAATAAGAGGGCCCCCAGATCCCGGCCCCCCACGCTATGTGAATGAGTATGGGGTACCCCTACCCATTTACCTAGGGAAAAATTGTCAATAATAAAACACACTACACAGGTTTTTGAAGTAATTAGACAGTTCAGGGGGGTCTTCTTCCGGCTTCGGGGGTCCCTCTGGTTCCTCTTCTCCCGGCGTCCGGTTGGTTCTTCTCCACTCCCTCTGGCCTCTTCTCCCGGTGTTCCAGTTCTTCTGCCGGCTCCTCCGCTGTCTTCATGCCACTCTTTTGCCAGCGGAGGTCCGGACTTCTGGCCTCTGGCTTCTGGGCTTCTTCTCTTCTTCCTATATTGACACGATGATCTCTCCGCCTGGAATGGTCTCTGAGCGCTCCAATGTGACTTATATAGGCGGAGACCCTGCCCCCTTATGCCGTCACAGTCCCACGGGCATGCTTCAAATCTAGGTACAGCGGACTTTTGGGGAAAAAAGTCTGCTGGAGCCTACACACGGTTGGATTGTGCGGCGGACTCTGGTCCGCCGGACCAAGTATGCCGGAAAGTCCGACCGTGTGTATGCAGCATTGGTGTTAACAGGGATGTTAAAGTCACAGAGAATAATTGTGGGGATTTCAGAAGAAAGAAAGTAGGGTAGCCAGGCAGAGAAGTCATCAAGAAAGGCTGATACTGGTCCAGGGGGCCGGTAGATGACAGCAATTCTTAGAGAAATGGGAGAGAATAGACGAATGCAATGTGCCTCAAAAGAGGAGAGTGTCAGAGAGGGAGGTGGGTGAAGTACCCGATAGGTGCTGCATGGGGCTAGAAGGATTCCCACTCCACCTCCCTTCCGTCCACTTGGTCTGGGGGAGTGAGTCCAGAGAAGGCCCCCCATGGGAGAGGGAAGCAGGAGAAGTAGTATCTGATTCATGAAGCCAGGTTTCAGTAATGGCAAGTAGGTTAAAGGAATTTGTGATAAAGAGGTTGTGGAGGGAGGTGAGTTTGTTACAGACAGAGCGTGCGTTCCAAAGGGCACAGGAGAAGGGGGGGTGTTTTTGGAAAGAAGAGGAATAGAGACCCAAGTTCTGTGGGTTGCGGCTGCTGCCAGAGGGTGTAGGGGGATGGGAGCGTTGGGCAAAGACAGATGATGAGTTTGAGGAGAGAGGACACAAGTATCAGAAGGAGTGGTAGAGAGCGCATGTTACAGAGGAGGGGGGAGGGCAGAATAGAGAGACAGGGTCATCTGCAGTCTTCGAGAAAGAAGCCTTAAGGATAGAAGCCCCAGCAATGTGCTCCCCCAACAGTATATTTACTGTGTGCAGTTGACAGGTTAAATTAAAAAAAAAAAAAAAAACAATAAAACAGCAACAATAAACCATTCAAAAATAAAATAACAAAACATAAATAAAACAACAAAAGTATAAAAAAGAACAATAAAACAACCAATACAAAAAATAAAACATCCAAAAATAAAATGAAATAAAACAATAAAAAAATAAATCAACTAAAATTAAACAAATATAACTTTTATATTCTGCATAGGGGGCGTATCCTTGCAGTCATTGGGTGGAGCCACCACAGTTGGTCTAATGATAAGCCAATTTTCCTGTGCAAATAAAAAAAAGTAATAAAACATTCTGGAGAATTGACTGAAACGGAGAAATGTGAAGAGAATTGGATGAAGCATCGGAGCGTTCAATGTGCCACGTCTCTGATCTGTGCCAGCCGAAGCTGGGCTCTGATTGGCTGCTGTGTGGGAGGGGTCTCCCCTCAGATGGGGTGTGATGTAATATAAGGTGATACAATGTACAATGTTGTAACAATGATCTGTTTCCCCACAATCCTCCGACCTCTAGGGGGCCAACAGTGCGAGGAAGGCTGAATAATAGAGCGCCGATCACACCAGACCTGACCAGAGGAATGGAACACAAATCCAGGAAGTGAGACTGCTGGAGAACCACAAGTCCCAGACTGCCCGGCCATCAACGTTATCATCACTGGGTGGTGGCACAGAATGTCCAGATCATTATAATCCTACTGATAACCAGAGTCTGAGACCAGAAGTCATAGAATGTCCATCCATCATTGGACCCATTATAATAATAACATCTAATGCTGACCGGAGAGGTGAGGAGGATTCTGGGAGGTCACATGACATCACTCTTATCTCTATTAATAAAACACACACCTGACCGGAGAGGTGAGGAGGATTCTGGGAGGTCACATGACATCACTCTTATCTCTATTAATAAAACACAGACCTGACCGGAGAGGTGAGGAGGATTCTGGGAGGTCACATGACATCACTCTTATCTCTATTAATAAAACACAGACCTGACCGGAGAGGTGAGGAGGATTCTGGGAGGTCACATGACATCACTCCTATCTCTATTAATAAAACACAGACCTGACCGGAGAGGTGAGGAGGATTCTGGGAGGTCACATGACATCACTCTTATCTCTATTAATAAAACACAGACCTGACCGGAGAGGTGAGGAGGATTCTGGGAGGTCACATGACATCACTCTTATCTCTATTAATAAAACACAGAGCTGGCGGGGGAGGGGAGGGAGTGTTAGTCCTACGGCTTATCTATATATAGCAGAGGGAGACGTCTGCATGGAGGGTGTGTCTGATTTGCTCAGAGTCTCTCATTACACAGGAAGGAAGCAATGGATGAGTATGGAGTCTAATGGTCACCAGAGAAGATCCTGACAGGAGAGGTGAGGAGGATTCTGGGAATTCTGGGACATTATCCAGTAACAGACAAGGGATGTGTCTGGATGGTGACTGTATCATTGTGTGTGTCAGGTTCCTATAAGGTGTCAGGATGTCACTGTCTATTTCTCCATGGAGGAGTGGGAGTATTTAGAAGGACACAAGAATCTCTACAAGGATGTCATGATGGAGGACCACCACACCCTCGCGGATTCGGGTAAGAGAAGATCAGAACACCTGAATGTTTTCTGGGGACTTTTTGATGGAAATTTGTTTTGAGAAATGTGAACACCACCATAGGCGATCATCTTCTGGAGATGCTACTTGGCTGCCTCTGGCTTCATTACTTTTTGGGTCCTTGATTGAGAACAAGCATGCACCCAGTGAAGTCAGAACTAGATCTAAAACAGAAGCATGATGGACAGCCAACCAGCATTTTAATGAAGCAATGAGCAGTTCAGTCCCCATACTTCTCTCCTAGTTGCTATGGTGACCTCCTGACAAGCCGTGTTGTATCTTCCATTATCGGTGATCTCACCATTTATGGTGGATCTTTCCATAAAAGCAGAGCTCCTTGATGGTGAGGCTTCCATAGATATGTAGACCTCAGAGTCTTCACGTCTATTATGGGCAATAATGGTGACCATAGAGCATAGAAGAACATTGGACATACAGGATTATCCAGCCATTCTGTAAGGTATGTGGCCACCTACTGTCACCTACATATATACAGACATTTCCCCACATAAAAAAATAGGAAAAAAACTTTTTAATTTTTAAATAAACCAATGACTATTTTCCACCTTCATCATTGATGGTGAGGCTTCCCACACATATTCCAACCTTGAAGTCTTAAGATCTAATATGGGCCATAATGGTGACCATAGAAGAGCATTGACCATCCAGGCTAATCTAGCCAATCTGTGAAGTATCTGGCCACCTGCATTTGTACAGACATTTCTGAACATAAATCTATGGGAAATACATCAGGAATCGGAATGATTAAATCACTATTTCTCCCTTCAACATTTATGGTGAGGCTTCCACAGATATTCCAACCTCGGTCTTCAGATCTAATAGGAGCAATAATGGTGATGACCATAGAAGAACATTGGACATACAGGGTTATCGAGCCATTCTGTGACCTATCTGGTCACCTACACATGGACAGACATTTTCCAACATAAATCTATGGGAAATACATCAGAAATCTGAATTATTAAATCTCCTTTCATCATTTATGGTGAGGATTCCATAGATATTTGGATTTCAGTCTTCAGGTCCAATATGGGCTATAATGGTGACCATAGATCCTGGAAGAACATTGGCCATACGGGATGACCCAGGCATTCTATGACATATCTGACCACCTACTGTCACCTACATAATATACAGACATTTCCCCACATAAAAAAATAGGCTGAGAAAATGTCAGGAATCAGACTTTTTATTTTTCTAAATGATCCAATTTCTTCCTTCATCATTGATGGTGAGGCTTTCACACATATTCCGACCTCAGAGTCTTCAGATCTAATAGGGGCCATAATGGTGACCATAAAAGAACATTGGCCATCCAGAGTGATTGAGCTGGGATGTATTTGGCCACCTACTGGCACCTATATACTGGGCTGTGGATAAAGGGGTACCACCGGTCCTCCTGTATGGGGCCCAGGCCAGCAGGGGGGGGTCAGGCAGCTGGGTGAATTGCATGTGGGCAGGGAGGGTGATCGGCAGAGCAGGGGGAGGGCAATTGCTGGAACCGATCTCTTGTATGTCTCTCACTGCAGCAGCTGAAAGATGGCTTCTTCTCCTCTTCTTCCTGCCAGCTTTCGTGCTGCTGCAGAGAGAGACATACAAGGGATCGGTTCCGGTAATTGCCCTCCCACCACAATGGTCTCCCAGTGCACTGTACACTTCCCCCTGCTGCCCAGACCCACCCTTTGTGCCCCCCAAACTCCCGTAGTGCTTCCGGCTACAAGCACACAATAGGATCTTTCAGGATGGAGAACGGGGGGAAGGGGCTAGTAAATATGTCATATTTACCACCCTTTTCCTTTCCTGAATGAACGCAATGAGTGATCGGTACCAATCCCTCACTGTGTTCATTTATAACTGAAGTATAGAAAGCTTTGTCTATTTGGGGGGAGGGGGGGCCCGGGGCCCCGTCAGGTTGGCGGTATAGGGCCCCATGGTTTCTAACAGCAGCCTTGCCCCTTGGCCCTCCACTGCCCGACCCACTGATTGATCTTACATGTGTGTAGACATTTGGTGAACTTTTTGATTCTGTTATTTTTGACAGGTAGCTATTGGGGTGAATTGGAAAATCACGATCGTTTGTCTGCTCCGGTCAAAGTGGGACCCCACTCCTATCAAAATGAAGATCTACCAAAACCCCCCACTTACATATCCCAGGACCCCGGAGAACCTACCTCTGTTCATATCAAAATGGAGTCTTTTACATACGTAGAGGAAAGCCTGGCTAGTTTGACACCTGCATATCCTCCAGATCCCACATATCCTCCAGACCCCACATATCCTCCAGACCCCACATATTCTCCAGACCCCACATATGCTCCAGACCCCACATATTCTCCAGACCCCACATATCCTCCAGACCCCACATATCCTCCAGACCCCACATATCCTCCAGACCCCACATATTCTCCAGACCCCACATATCCTCCAGACCCCACATATCCTCCAGACCCCACATATCCTCCAGACCCCACATATTCTCCAGACCCCACATTTCCTCCAGACCCCGCATATCTTCCAGATCCTGCAGATCCTCCAGATCCCGCAGACATGAACACATGTGCTCACATAGAGGAACTGGGTACCAGTGAAGAATTTCCAGTCTCCAAAATTAAGGAGGATCACATCATATGGGAAGGAGGAACGATCGCCCACATTAAGGAGGAACCCCATTCCCATGGTGATGGATTTCTCCCACAGGCTCTCCCCACACACCATATGTGGTCTCCATTTATTCATATCAAGGACGAACCAAAGGAGGAGCCCCTCTCCTATGGACAGGACATTCCTACAGACCCCATAGAATATACATCTCCTGACGGTAAAGAGGAACCCAACACAGGTGAGGAGATAATCGTTTGTCTTATTAAGGAAGAGTCTCTGTCTTGGGATCATCAGAGCGATAACTTTATATTCATGCCCCATGACCACACATACGTACGATGGAATAGTCATGGGCAATCGATTGTAGATGAAGGAAGAAAGTTTACTGACTCTGCAGGGAAGCGGCTCCTGCCAGGACTCGATGATGATGGCCCCGCCTCCAGTACTGATGGAGAGCCAATGGAAGGAAATCTCAGAGAAGTCCAATCTTTATCAGACCAAGTCTGGTTTTCAGATGTTCCTCCAGCGATGGCCCACAGACTGTCTACGCTTCTCCTGCAATGTGTGGAATACGAGAAAAGGTTTTGCCGTCTATCCGCCACTTGTGTGTGCAGAACGCACCGTACTGATTGGTCGTTTCAGTGCTCGGAGTGTCTGTTCTCTGTCAATGTGACTGTAAGGCGTATTAAGGAGCAGCTTGCTCAACAGGCATCGAACAACCAACCCAATGGGGTCCAATCAACCAAAGAGTGGCAACCAGACACGGGTGACCATCCTATTCCTCCATCTCTGGCCAAGAAGCGGCAGGCAAAGACGGGGGGTCATATCTGTGGAGAATGCGGGAAATGTTTTTACCGTAAAAGCTACCTGGACGCCCACCAGAAGGTCCACACTGAGATGAATCCCTTTTCATGTCCCTCATGTGGTCAAAACTTCACTGACAAGGAAAGCTTTGCTGCCCACCAGACCAGTCCCCCATGCCTGAGACCCTTCACCTGTCCGGAATGTGGAAGAAGGTTTAAGAATTCCCATCGGCTGGAACACCACCGAAGGATTCACGTGGAGGGGAAGCGGTTTCTGTGCGTCACGTGTGGGAAGAACTTCCCCTCGCAGTCTTCCCTCGGCGTACATGAGAGGACTCACACCGGGCACAAGCCCTACGAGTGCAGTGAATGTGGCCAGCGGTTCAGCCAAAGCGCCAGCCTGGCCACCCACCAGAGACTTCACACTGGAGAGAAGCCATTTATGTGTATGGAATGTGGGCGGAGCTTCACTCAGCGCGTTAGTCTGGACTTCCACCAACGCACGCACACCGGGGTCAAGCCGTATTCGTGTCCAGAGTGCGGGAAATGTTTCACTCAGCCGAGCTCGCTAACCCAACACCGGAGAAGTCACACTGGAGAAAGGCCGTACTTGTGTCCCGAGTGCGGGGAAAGCTTTGCCCTGCGGGACAGTCTGACCAAACATCGCAGGAGACACAGCGACCAGAAACCGTACGGCTGCACCGAGTGTGGGAGGGCCTTCCGCCAGAGTTCACAGCTTACCTTGCATAGGCGGCACCACCACACCCCTGAGATTTCCCCCCAGTAGTAGACAATTTTTTTTTAAACCTTTTTTTTTTTTTAAAGAAAAATTGTGAAAAATAATAATAACTTTCAATAAGCAGATGATGAAGAATAAAGAAATGATAAAGAAATGATTCTGGAGATCTGTGAGGACGACTCTGATAAAAGTAAAAGGTCCATCAGAAAAGACATGACTATGGTGAAGGAGCTCCAGACTACATCTCCCCAGGTTCCTCCCTCTCCCACAACGTACAGACTGCTGGGATAGGTCAGTGAAGTCGGCCAGTCCTGGTGCCTTATTACCATTATCGAAGGTAGGTGCTCCTACCAGCAGCGATCTTCTCAGGATGGACCTCCCGAGGGGGGACTCAAAGTGGGAGAACAGCTCCCCCCGATGATCCCCACAGAGTCCCCCCTCGGGAGGTCTATCCTGAGAAGATTGCTGCTCCAACCTTCCACACCCAGCTCTGCTCTGCAGTACTGATGATGTTCTCCAAAGCAAAGGTCAGAGGAGCACCTACCTTCGATAATGGTAATAAGGCACCAGGACTGGCCGACTTCACTGACCTATCCCAGCAGTCTGTACGTTGTGGGAGAGGGAGGAACCTGGGGGGATGTAGTCCATAGTCATGTCTTTTTATGAAGGACCTTTTACTTTTATCAGAGTCGTCCTCACAGATCTCCAGAATCATTTCTTTATTCTTCAGGGGCACCCCTATTGGCAGAGAACTTACCTTGATATCTACCAGTCCTGGGGTCCACCTACACATCCCATCAATACTGGGACCGGCTGGTGACAGCGTGGGAGAACAGCTCCCCCCGATGATCCCCACAGTCACCAGCCTGTCCCAGTATTGATGGGATGTGTAGGTTGACCCCAGGACTGGTAGATATCAAGGTAAGTTCTCTGCCAATAGGGGTGCCCCTGAAGAATAAAGAAATGATTCTGGAGATCTGTGAGGACGACTCTGATAAAAGTAAAAGGTCCTTCATAAAAAGACATGACTATGGTGAAGGAGCTCCAGACTACATCTCCCCAGGTTCCTCCCTCTCCCACAACGTACAGACTGCTGGGATAGGTCAGTGAAGTCGGCCAGTCCTGGTGCCTTATTACCATTATGGTAGGTAGGTGCTCCTCTGACCTTTGCTCTGGAGAACATCATCAGTAATGCAGAGCTGGGTGTGGAAGGTTGGAGCAGCGATCTTCTCAGGATAGACCTCCCCGGGGGGACTCTGTGGGGATCATCGGGGGGGGAGCCGTTCTCCCACTCTGTCACCAGCCTGTCCCAGTATTTATGGGATGTGTTGGTGGACCCCAGGACTGGTAGATATCAAGGTAAGTTCTCAGTCAATTGGGGTGTCCCTGAGGCCCCCAGAGTGAAGGAAAAGGATGAGAATGAGTCCAAGAAGATTTTATTTTTCATGTTCTTTTTGGAGGGCACAAAACTCCCCCCTTCCTCAGGGCTTGAATACTTCTCAGTCTTCGATTATTGGAGGAATATTTTATTGGCAGCCAACTTTGGAACCATGTTTGTTACGCTTAGCGATCCAGCCCTGATGAAGGAGGAGCTTTCAGCCTGAAATGTGTCGGATTTGTGACCCGTAATCCTAAAAAGATAGAATCTTACTGGACCCATCAAGCTTCTGTGATGTTCTCATCCCACCTCAGGGACTGTCTGGGACTGGGGAGCTGCCTCGGAAAGTTGGATACTCACCTCCATATCTCCCGATCGCCGGGTCCACCAACACAGATCCCCTCAATACAGGGAGAGGCTGGCAGCGGGGTGCAGGAACAGCCCCCCCCCCCATTCATCCTCATAGAATGAGGCAAACCCCAGAGGAGCACCGCTGGCCGGACACATGGAAGTATCGGGGTGTCAGGGGTGCTCCAAGGACAGGCGAGGAGACCGGTGCCGGGGGTTCCAGCAATGAGGAAATCCCGGTGATCAGGAATGTTGGTTGGAGAGTGAAGTAGAGACTTTAAATAACAAACTGCCCGTCAGTGTTCATTTCCTCGATGAAAATAACATTATTTTATTCGACTAAAGCGATTTTTTTCTTAATGTTGGTGATTTATTCCGGTAATCTGTGCGATGACATCACAGCCAATAGAGATTGCAGGTTTTTGGGGTCTTTTTCTATTTTAAAGTTGCACTTCTGTTTGTCAAAAAAGCAATATTTTCGTTTTGTTTATAAAACTTTATTTGTAAAGACGATATATATATATCACAACGGCTAAATCTGTGTGTGTTCAACCCTTCAGACCGGAAATAATCGCGTTTTATTAGATACTTCTCTACAATCGATACAGTTACTCCACTAGGATAGAATGAGATTGGAAATGGTAGAGAAATGTTTAAATAACGTGTTACAATGTAACCACTAAATACCAGGCCGGCTTCACACCGCTCTGAAAAGGAGGTCACATGACTTCCAATCCGACTTTGCCCTGCGACTTCAGTGAACCGGATCCGACTTTGTGATGATTGCAACTTGTCCTTTAACCCATAAAAAACAATTCCCTTGCTTCTGGTATGGAGGAAACCTCACGCCAAATTAATAAATAAGAAACGACGTGGGGTCCCCCCCCAGGATCATACCAGGCCCGTGGAGTCCGGTATGGATCTTGAGGGAGACCCCACGCCAAAATAATAAAAAGACGACGTGGGGTCCCCCCCCCCCCCCCTGGATAATACCAGGCCCTTTGAGTCTGGTATGGATCTTGAGGGAGACCCCATGCCGAAATAAAAAAACCAACGTGGGGTCCCCCCCCCTCCCTGGATCATATCAGGCCCTTTGAGTCCGGTATGGATCTTGAGGGAGACCCCATGCCAAAATAATAAAAAAATGACGTGGGGTCCCCCCCCCTCCCTGGATCATATCAGGCCCTTTGAGTCTGGTATGGATCTTGAGGGAGAACCAACGCCAAAATAATAAAAAAATGACGTGGGGTCCCCCCCTCCCTGGATAATACCAGGCCCTTTGAGTCCGGTATGGATCTTGAGGTTGAACCCATGCCGAAATAAAAATATAATAATAAAAACAGGTGTGGGTTCCCCCCCAGGATCATACCAGGCCCTTTGAGTCTGGTATGGATCTTGAGGGAGACCCCATGCCAAAATAAAAAAACCAACATGGGGTCCCCCCCCCCCTCCCTGGATCATATCAGGCCCTTTGAGTCTGGTATGGATCTTGAGGGAGACCTCATGCCGAAATAATAAAAACGATGTGGGGTCGTCGTCGTCCACCCCCTTCCCAAGACCATACCAGGTTCTTTGGTCTGGTATGGATTTTGAGGGGAAACCCCATGTCACAATAAAAAAAATGGCGTTGGCCTTATCCGAGCATGGAGCCTGGCAGGTCAGGAAAGCCAGGGGGTGAGCAAGAGCCCCCCTCTCCTTCTGGACCATACTAGGCCACATGCCTTCAATGTGGGGGGGGGGGGGTAGGTGCTTTGGGACAAGGGCCACAGCACCTTGTACCCATGTGGACGGGGACAAGGGCCTCATCCCCACAACCCTGGCGGGGGTGGGGGCGGGATATGGGGTTCTCCAGATTGCGATAAGCCACCTGCTTGCAGACTCGCACAACCACAGCCCAGGGTTGTGGGGAAGAGGCCCCTGTCCCTATGAACATGGAGACAAGGTGCTTCGGGGTGGGCTTGCCCCAAATCACCCACCCTCCCATGCTGAGGGCATGTGGCCTGGTATGGTCCAGGAGTGAGGGGGTTGAGGCGATCGCTCGCCCCCCCTCCCCCCCTCCCCCTTTTCTGACCTGCCAGGCTGCATGCTTGGATGAGGGTCTAGTATCGTTCTTGGGATGGACTCAAAGGGCCTGGTATAAATCTGGTGGGGACCCCCATGCAGGTTTTTTGATAAATTTGTCCTGAGGTTTCCTCCATACCAGAGGCAAAGGAATTGTTTGGAATGCTCAAAGTCGCCAAGTCAGATCCTGTTCATTGAAGTCACACGGAAGGACAGATCATAGGTAAAGAAAATCACATAATAAGTATATAAACAGTAGATGATGATAATATTGAAATTCACGATTGAAATAAACTTGTATAGGCAGCCTTAGTTGTGTACCCAACGCGTTTCATGGCTGACTGCCAATCATCAGCGGTAAGAGGCATATGTATAGGAAAAGTCTGCAAGTAGGACCCAGCTCCAGTAAGGGACCGGCATGGTGATCTGGAAGTGATTGTCCCAACCGGGGTTGAGGCACGGTAACACCCAACCCCCCCCCCCCCGAAGGAAATCGGAGAAAGGGTCAGGAGGAACCTCAACCCACAACGTCACGTCACGTCACGTGTCCAACGGGAATCGTGTGCATATTGTACCCAAACCCACTATTCAATAGAGTCCAGTCCACGTTTTCCTTCCAGTCCAAAGTTCTTCTTTATCACTCTGCTCCCACATTGCCATGTTAGAAAGAAATTCAAGGCCGTCCACAAGGTTTAGGAGGGTGTCTATGGGAATGTTTGACCATTCTTCCAGAAGAGCATTTGTGAGGTCAGGCACTGATGTTGGACGAGAAGGCCTGGCTCGCAGTCTCCGCTCCAATTCCTCCCGAAGGTGTTCCATTGGGTTGAGGTCAGGACTCTGTGCAGGCCAGTCAAGTTCCCCCACCCCAAACTCACTCATCCATGTCTCTATGGACCTTTCTTTGTGCTCTGGTCTAAATCATTTGGGGGAGGGGGGAATTATGGTGTGTTTTTTGGTTGGGAGGGGGGATTATGGTGTGGGGTTGTTTTTCCTGTATAATAATAATAATATTAATAAAATATAAATCCTGTATAATAATAATATAAATCCTGTATAATAATAATAATATAAATCCTGTATAATAATAATAATAATAATATAAATCCTGTATAATAATAATAATATAAATCCTGTATAATAATAATAATAATAATAATAATAATAATAATATAAATCCTGTATAATAATAATAATAATAATAATAATATTATAAATCCTGAATAATGATAATTTCTATTTCTAGAGACATAAGAGGAGGTGCCCACCTATCACCTATCCGGGTCACACACGGGGGGGGGGGTGGCACTTTATAAGTTTGAGTGTTTTTATATTTATATATATATATATTGATTTATTGATTAGTAAGCACTAATTTTTCATGTAGAACCCGGTACTGGGATACCCCCCCCCCCTTTTTTTAGGGGTAACCATTGTGCAGGCACGGAGTTTATATTATTTTATACAGAACTCTGTGCACCCCCCTCCCCTCCCCCCAGCGCCGGATGACTCAGAACATTCCGTCCCCAATTATCTTCACCCATCGAACGTTCTGCCAGGGAGACGCCACCCGGATCATCCAGGAAGGTGAGTCACCCCCCTCCCCCCCCCCCTCCCTGGAGCTCCCCACCCAACCTTCCGGAATGTCCTGAGTCACACGGGGGAGGGGTGGGGGTGGATTGTCGGGGGGGTGATGGGCATTAAAGTGCTCTACACTCAGAAAGTTGTTTACCCCGATCCATGCTTTAGGGTAGAAATCCCCCCTCCCCCCATCCCTAACCACTTACCTGACTCCTCCCACTGATCCAGCTGCAGCCATAGGCTCCTATGAGGAGGGAGTGGTGGGCGTGGCTGTGCTGTGTGTGTCTCTGGATGCGCATTGCTCGGCTCAGGAATAAGCTCACATGGGTGACCCCCCCCCTCCCCCCATAGCACACGGCTTCCTGAAGAGGAGGAGCAGACATCGCCTGTGGGGACCCCAGAAGAGAAGAAGGGAAGGCACCAAAGACTGACTTCCGCAGAGCGGGGGGAGGGGCGGCGGGGGTTTAATCCTCGCAGTGTGCGGCGGTGACATTGTACATTCCATTACCGCAAGAAAACGATTGTTCCCCGTGTGCCCCATTCACACTGCAATGCTGAGATCAGGGCGCTGCATTAAGTGTATGTTTTGTACACTTCGCATAAAGTTTTTATAAAAATGTTTATATTATCATAGAGCCGGGGGGTGGGGATAAAACACAATGTATCCTTTATACCGACATTAACCCTTTCCTCTCCGTGACCGTGGGGTCACCAGTCCGGTATTTATATATTGTGGGGTCACCAGTCTGGTATTTATATATTGTGGGGTCACCAGTCCGGTATTTGTATATTGTGGGGTCACCAGTCCGGTATTTGTATATTGTGGGGTCACCAGTCCGGTATTTATATATTGTGGGGTCACCAGTCCGGTATTTATATATTGTGGGGTCACCAGTCCGGTATTTGTATATTGTGGGGTCACCAGTCCGGTATTTGTATATTGGGGGGTCACCAGTCCGGTATTTGTATATTGTGGGGTCACCAGTCTGGTATTTGTATATTGTGGGGTCACCAGTCTGGTATTTGTATATTGTGGGGTCACCAGTCTGGTATTTATATATTGTGGGGTCACCAGTCTGGTATTTGTATATTGTGGGGTCACCAGTCCGGTATTTATATATTGTGGGGTCACCAGTCCGGTATTTATATATTGTGGGGTCACCAGTCCGGTATTTATATATTGTGGGGTCACCAGTCCGGTATTTATATATTGTGGGATCACCAGTCCGGTATTTGTATATTGTGGGGTCACCAGTCCGGTATTTATATATTGTGGGGTCACCAGTCCAGTATTTGTATATTGTGGGATCACCAGTCCGGTATTTGTATATTGTGGGGTCACCAGTCCGGTATTTATATATTGTGGGGTCACCAGTCCGGTATTTATATATTGTGGGGTCACCAGTCCGGTATTTATATATTGTGGGGTCACCAGTCTGGTATTTATATATTGTGGGGTCACCAGTCCGGTATTTGTATATTGTGGGGTCACCAGTCCGGTATTTCTATATTGTGGGGTCACCAGTCCGGTATTTGTATATTGTGGGGTCACCAGTCCGGTATTTGTATATTGTGGGGTCACCAGTCCGGTATTTGTATATTGTGGGGTCACCAGTCCGGTATTTATATATTGTGGGGTCACCAGTCCGGTATTTATATATTGTGGGGTCACCAGTCCGGTATTTATATATTGTGGGGTCACCAGTCCGGTATTTATATATTGTGGGGTCACCAGTCCGGTATTTATATATTGTGGGGTCACCAGTCCGGTATTTATATATTGTGGAGTCACCAGTCCGGTATTTGTATATTGTGGGGTCACCAGTCCGGTATTTATACATTGAAATCATATCCCCTCTCAAGCGTCTCTTCTCCAGAGAGAATAAGTTCAGAGCTCACAACCTTTCCTCATAACTAAGATCCTCCAGACCCTTTATTAGCTTTGTTGTCCTTCTTTGTACTCGCTCCATTTCCAGTACGTCCCTCCTGAGGACTGGTGCCCAGAACTGGACAGCATACTCCAGGTGCGGCCGGACCAGAGTCTTGTAGAGCGGGAGAATTATCGTTTTATCTCTGGAGTTGATCCCTTTTTAATGCCAATATTCTGTTTGCTTTATTAGCAGCAGCTTGGCATTGCATGTCATTGCTGAGCCTATCATCTACTAGGACCCCCAGGTCCTTTTCCATCCTAGATCCCCCCAGAGGTTCTCCCCCCAGTCTATAGATTGCATTCAGATTTTTACCACCCAAATGCATTATTTTACATTTTTCTACATTGAACCTCATTTGCCATGTAGTCGCCCCTCCCCCATTCATTTGTTCAGGTCTTTTTGCAAGGTTTCCACATCCTGCGGAGAAGTTATTGCCCTGCTTAGCTTAGTATCGTCTGCAAATACAGAGATTGAACTGTTTATCCCATCCTCCAGGTCGTTTATGAACAAATTAAATAGGATTGGTCCCAGCACAGAACCCTGGGGGACCCCACTACCCACCCCTGACCATTCTGAGTACTCCCCATTTATCACCACCCTCTGAACTCGCCCTTGTAGCCAGTTTTCAATCCATGTACTCACCCTATGGTCCATGCCAACGAACCTCCTCCGGGGTCCTTTATGAATGAAATGTTCCTATATAATAGAATTCCCGATCACTAGAATAGACATCGTCACATGTGGGGAGCCGAGATGACAGAGAAAAGGTTATTTATTCAGAATTCTCCATTATATACATGGAGGGGGGAGATTATCATTTTATTACAAATGCTGCAGATGATTGTTTAGTAAATAATCACTTTTGTGAATAAAAATCCAATCTGAATAAGAAGAGAAGTTCTGGAGCCTCCAGGGTGAGCGGAGTCTGTACAATACGGGTGTCACCAGGACAGGAATGGAGGGGAATCTTCCAGTGGGGACACCGGTGGGAGGAGCTCTCCTGATGTGTATATAGGACCGGAAGTGACCAATGAAGAGCGGACACTAGAGGGCGCCCCTCTATAGAATTCTCGGTCCCTGCCTGGAGACATCTTTCCTGAGCTCTCCCCATTACATCTCTATGGTTTCCGGTCTCCAGTAAAATGGCGGACTTATCTCCGCCCCGAGGGCGTGTCGCCGAAGTCGAGAACCGGTTAAACCGCACCAGGAAGACGAAAACCCCGCCCCTCCCTCATGTCGGCCTGTGATGGGTGGAGTTACGATTACGGAAGCGGGATTGACCAATCAGGGTCGAGGTTGTGCCGCTTCTTTTGGATATCGCCGCTGGTGGGAAGAGGGGCTCTCCGTGAGGTAAGAGCGGCCAGACGAGACCCCCGACAACATGGCGGCTGGGGGGAGGGGAGCGCCGTGCAGGGGCTGAGAGGAGTTCAGAGAACACCACGTGACGGGGAGGGGAGGAGCATCGCCCACCCATCTCTCCCATCCCCCCCTCTGCCAAACTTCTCATGTAAGAGGGCGGATATCTTCCCATCTACCCTCCAGACCACACCCCAACCCTCCAGACCACACCCCAACCCTCCAGACCACACCCCCCACCCTCCAGGCCACACCCCACCCTCCAGACCACACCCCCCACCCTCCAGACCACACCCCGACCCTCCAGACCACACCCCACCCTCCAGACCACACCCCCCACCCTCCAGACCACACCCCGACCCTCCAGACCACACCCCAACCCTCCAGACCACACCCTCCAGACCACACCCCCCACCCTCCAGACCACACCCCCCACCCTCCAGACCACACCCCAACCCTCCAGACCACACCCTCCAGACCACACCCCCCACCCTCCAGACCACACCCCCACCCTCCAGACCACACCCCAACCCTCCAGACCACACCCTCCAGACCACACCCTCCAGACCACACCCCGACCCTCCAGACCACACCCCCACCCTCCAGACCACACCCCCACCCTCCAGACCACACCCCAACCCTCCAGACCACACCCTCCAGACCACACCCCCCACCCTCCAGACCACACCCCCAACCCTCCAGACCACACCCCACCCTCCAGACCACACCTCCACCCTCCAGGCCACACCCTCCAGACCACACCCCCACCCTCCAGACCACACCCCCAACCCTCCAGACCACACCCCCACCCTCCAGGCCACACCCCCACCCTCCAGGCCACACCCCCACCCTCCAGACCACACCCCACCCTCCAGACCACACCCCCAACCCTCCAGACCACACCTCCACCCTCCAGACCACACCCCCACCCTCCAGACCACACCCCCCATCCCCAGACCACACCCCCATCCCGCGCTGTCACCAATGATGACCACACCCCCATCCCCACCCCGCGCTGTCACCAATGATGACCACACCCCCATCCCCACCCCGCGCTGTCACCAATGATGACCACACCCCCATCCCCATCCCCACCCCGCGCTGTCACCGATGATGACCACACCCCATCCCCACCCCGCGCTGTCACCAATGATGACCACACCCCCATCCCCACCCTGCGCTGTCACCAATGATGACCACACCCCCATCCCCACCCTGCGCTGTCACCAATGATGACCACACCCCCATCCCCACCCCGCGCTGTCACCAATGATGACCACACCCCCATCCCCACCCCGCGCTGTCACCGATGATGACCACACCCCATCCCCACCCCGCGCTGTCACCGATGATGACCACACCCCGCGCTGTCACCGATGATGACCACACCCCCATCCCCACCCTGCACTGTCACCGATGATGACCACACCCCTATCCCCACCCTGCGCTGTCACCAATGATGACCACACCCCATCCCCATCCCGCGCTGTCACTGATGATGACCACACCCCCATCCCCACCCCGCGCTGTCACCAATGATGACCACACCCCCACCCCGCGCTGTCACCAATGATGACCACACCCCATCCCCACCCTGCGCTGTCACCAATGATGACCACACCCCATCCCCACCCCGCGCTGTCACCAATGATGACCACACCCCCATCCCCACCCCGCGCTGTCACCAATGATGACCACACCCCCATCCCCACCCCGCGCTGTCACCAATGATGACCACACCCCCATCCCCATCCCCACCCCGCGCTGTCACCGATGATGACCACACCCCATCCCCACCCCGCGCTGTCACCAATGATGACCACACCCCCATCCCCACCCTGCGCTGTCACCAATGATGACCACACCCCCATCCCCACCCTGCGCTGTCACCAATGATGACCACACCCCCATCCCCACCCTGCGCTGTCACCAATGATGACCACACCCCCATCCCCACCCCGCGCTGTCACCAATGATGACCACACCCCCATCCCCACCCCGCGCTGTCACCAATGATGACCACTCCCCCATCCCCACCCCGCGCTGTCACCGATGATGACCACACCCCATCCCCACCCCGCGCTGTCACCGATGATGACCACACCCCCATCCCCACCCCGCGCTGTCACCAATGATGACCACACCCCCATCCCCACCCCGCGCTGTCACCAATGATGACCCCACCCCGCGCTGTCACCGATGATGACCACACCCCCATCCCCACCCTGCACTGTCACCGATGATGACCACACCCCTATCCCCACCCTGCGCTGTCACCGATGATGACCACACCCCCATCCCCACCCTGCGCTGTCACCAATGATGACCACACCCCCATCCCCATCCCGCGCTGTCACTGATGATGACCACACCCCCATCCCCACCCCGCGCTGTCACCAATGATGACCACACCCCCACCCCGCGCTGTCACCAATGATGACCACACCCCATCCCCACCCTGCGCTGTCACCAATGATGACCACACCCCATCCCCACCCCGCGCTGTCACCAATGATGACCACACCCCCATCCCCACCCCGCGCTGTCACCAATGATGACCACACCCCCATCCCCACCCTACGCTGTCACCAATGATGACCACACCCCCATCCCCACCCCGCGCTGTCACCAATGATGACCACATCCCCACCCCGCGCTGTCACCAATGATGACCACACCCCCATCCCCACCCCGCGCTGTCACCAATGATGACCACACCCCCATCCCCACCCCGCGCTGTCACCAATGATGACCACACCCCCATCCCCACCCCGCGCTGTCACCAATGATGACCACACCCCATCCCCACCCTGCGCTGTCACCAATGATGACCACACCCCCATCCCCACCCTGCGCTGTCACCAATGATGACCACACCCCCATCCCCACCCTGCGCTGTCACCAATGATGACCACACCCCCATCCCCACCCTGCGCTGTCACCAATGATGACCACACCCCCATCCCCACCCTGCGCTGTCACCAATGATGACCACACCCCCATCCCCACCCTGCGCTGTCACCAATGATGACCACATCCCCATCCCCACCCTGCGCTGTCACCAATGATGACCACACCCCCATCCCCACCCTACGCTGTCACCAATGATGACCACACCCCCATCCCCACCCTACGCTGTCACCAATGATGACCACACCCCCATCCCCACCCTACGCTGTCACCAATGATGACCACATCCCCATCCCCACCCTGCGCTGTCACCAATGATGACCACACCCCCATCCCCACCCTGCGCTGTCACCAATGATGACCACACCCCCATCCCCACCCTGCGCTGTCACCAATGATGACCACACCCCCATCCTGCGCTGTCACCAATGATGACCACACCCCTATCCCCACCCTGCGCTGTCACCAATGATGACCACACCCCATCCCGCGCTGTCACCGATGATGACCACACCCCCATCCCCACCCTACGCTGTCACCAATGATGACCACACCCCATCCCCACCCTGCGCTGTCACCAATGATGACCACACCCCATCCCCACCCCACGCTGTCACCAATGATGACCACACCCCCATCCCCACCCCGCGCTGTCACCAATGATGACCACACCCCATCCCCACCCTGTCACCAATGATGACCACACCCCCATCCCCACCCCGCGCTGTCACCAATGATGACCACACCCCCATCCCCACCCCGCGCTGTCACCAATGATGACCACACCCCCATCCCCACCCCGCGCTGTCACCAATGATGACCACACCCCCATCCCCACCCTACGCTGTCACCAATGATGACCACATCCCCATCCCCACCCTGCGCTGTCACCAATGATGACCACACCCCCATCCCCACCCCGCGCTGTCACCAATGATGACCACACCCCCATCCCCACCCCGCGCTGTCACCAATGATGACCACACCCCATCCCCACCCCGTGCTGTCACCGATGATGACCACACCCCATCCCCACCCCGCGCTGTCACCAATGATGACCACACCCCCATCCCCACCCCGCGCTGTCACCAATGATGACCACACCCCCATCCCCACCCTACGCTGTCACCAATGATGACCACACCCCCATCCCCACCCTGCGCTGTCACCAATGATGACCACATCCCCATCCCCACCCTACGCTGTCACCAATGATGACCACACCCCCATCCCCACCCCGCACTGTCACCAATGATGACCACATCCCCATCCCCCACCCCGCGCTGTCACCAATGATGACGACACCCCCATCCCCACCCCGCACTGTCACCAATGATGACCACTCCCCCATCCCCACCCCGCGCTGTCACCAATGATGACCACACCCCCATCCCCACCCTGCGCTGTCACCAATGATGACCACACCCCCATCCCGCGCTGTCACCAATGATGACCACACCCCCATCCCCACTCCGCGCTGTCACCAATGATGACCACACCCCCATCCCCACCCTGCGCTGTCACCAATGATGACCACACCCCCATCCCCACCCTGCGCTGTCACCAATGATGACCACACCCCCATCCCCACCCCGCGCTGTCACCAATGATGACCACACCCCCATCCCCACCCCGCGCTGTCACCAATGATGACCACACCCCCATCCCCACCCTACGCTGTCACCAATGATGACCACATCCCCATCCCCACCCTGCGCTGTCACCAATGATGACCACACCCCCATCCCCACCCTGCGCTGTCACCAATGATGACCACACCCCCATCCCCGGGGGTTGCTGCTTCCACAACAGGAAGTGAGAGGAAATCCCTACAAAGTGAAGTCATTTCCTGGATGAACAGCCTGTGATGTACATATAGAGGGGGGGATAACAATCGTCTCTCCTCAGATTGTGTACTATTGTCCCCCTATATAGAAATGAAGAGTCTATCATTCTTATCATAGAGACAGAAGATCAACCAAAATCCAGAAAAATCTCACAATACAAATGTTATAAATGGAGTAAAATAAGTATTTGATCCCCCAACAATAATTCTCCCCCCACAGACTGGATACAGGAGGTGATCATGTGGTATATAGAGAGTGTATATAGTATATATGGGGGGTATATATGGAGTATATAGAGAGTGTATATAGTATATATGGGGGGTATATATGGAGTATATAGAGAGTGTATATAGTATATATGGAGTATATAGAGAGTGTATATAGTATATATGGAGTATATAGAGAGTGTATATAGTATATATGGGGGTATATATGGAGTATATAGAGAGTGTATATAGTATATATGGAGTATATAGAGAGTGTATATAGTATATATGGAGTATATAGAGAGTGTATATAGTATATATGGGGGGTATATATGGAGTATATAGAGAGTGTATATAGTATATATGGAGTATATAGAGAGTGTATATAGTATATATGGAGTATATAGAGAGTGTATATAGTATATATGGAGTATATAGAGAGTGTATATAGTATATATGGGGGGTATATATGGAGTATATAGAGAGTGTATATAGTATATATGGAGTATATAGAGAGTGTATATAGTATATATGGGGGTATATATGGAGTATATAGAGAGTGTATATAGTATATATGGAGTATATAGAGAGTGTATATATGGGGGGTATATATGGAGTATATAGAGAGTGTATATAGTATATATGGAGTATATAGAGAGTGTATATAGTATATATGGAGTATATAGAGAGTGTATATAATATATATGGGGGGTATATAGAGAGTGTATATAGTATATATGGGGGTATATATGGAGTATATAGAGAGTGTATATAGTATATATGGGGGGTATATATGGAGTATATAGAGAGTGTATATAGTATATATGGAGTATATAGAGAGTGTATATAGAGAGTGTATATAGTATATATGGTGTATAAAGAGAGTGTATATAATATATATGGAGTATATAGAGAGTGTATATAGTATATATGGAGTATATAGAGTGTATATAGTATATATGGGGTATATAGAGAGTGTATATAGTATATATGGAGTATATAGTATATATGGAGTATAAAGAGAGTGTATATAGTATATATGGGGGGTATATAGAGAGTGTATATAGTATATATGGAGTATATAAAGAGAGTGTATATATGGGGGGTATATATGGAGTATATAGAGAGTGTATATAGTATATATGGGGGGTATATATTGAGTATATAGAGAGTGTATATAGTATATATGGGGGGTATATATGGAGTATATAGAGAGTGTATGGGGGGTATATATGGAGTATATAGAGAGTGTATATAGTATATATGGGGGGTATATATGGAGTATATAGAGAGTGTATATAGTATATATGGGGGGTATATATGGAGTATATATAGAGAGTGTATATAGTATATATGGAGTATATAAAGAGTGTATATAGTATATATGGGGGTATATATGGAGTATACACAGACACTACAGTAGGTGCTCATGTGGTACACAGATTAGTCCTGTCAATGTAAGAAGGTTCTCCTAACGACAACTCGTTATGTGTATAAAAGACACCTGTCCACAGAATCTCTTTCTTCCATCCAATCCTCACCATCATGGGGAAGACCAAAGATCTGTCAGAGGACGTCAGGGAGAAGATTGTAGACCTGCACAAGGCTGGAATGGGCTACAAGACCATCAGCAAGAAGCTCGGTGAGGAGGAGACAACTGTTGGAGTGATTATTCACAAATGGAAGAAATACAAAATAACCATCAATCGTCCTCGGTCCGGAGCTCCATGGAAGATTTCTCCTCATGGGGTGAGGATGATCATGAGAAAAGTGAGGGATCCGCCCAGAACTACATGGGAGGAGCTTGTGAAGGATCTCAAGGCAGTTGGGACCAAAGTCATCAAACAAACCATTGGTAACACAATACACCACCATGGATTGAAATCCTGCAGAACCCGCAAGGTCCTCCTCCTCAGGAAGACACATGTAGAGGAACGTCTGAAGTCTACCAATGAACATCTAAATGATTCAGAGAAGGATTGGGAGAAAGTTCTGTGGTCAGATGAGACCAAAATTCAGCTCTTTGGCATTAACTCAACTTGCCATGTTGGAGGAAGAAAAATTCTGACTATGACCCTAAGAACACCATCCCTACAGTCACACATCATCCCTACAGTCACACATCATCCCTACAGTCACACACGGAGGTGGAAACATGATGATTTGGGGATGTTTCTCCGATAAAGGTACAGGCCGACTTTGCCACATTAAGGGGCCAATGGACGGGGTCATGTATTGTAAGATCTTGGAGGAGAACCTTTTCTCAGCCAGAACACTGAAGATGGGTCATGGATGGGTCTTCCAACATGACAATGACCCAAAACATATCGCCAAGGCAACAAAGGAGGGGCTCAAGAAGAAGCACATGAAGGTCATGAAGTGGCCTATCCAGTCTCCAGACCTTAATCCTATAGAAAATGTATGGAGGAGCTGAAACTTCGAGTTGCCAAGAAACCTTCAGGATTTAGAGAAGATCTGTAAAGAAGACAAAATCCCTCCTGAGATGTGTGGAAACTGATCACCACCTACAAGAAACGTCTGACCTCTGTGATCACCAACAAGGGTTTCTCCACCAACTACTAAGGGGATCAAATACTTATTTTACTCACTGAACTCCATTTATAACATTTGTATTGTGTGATTTTTCTGGATTTTTGGTTGATATTCTGTCTCTATCATAAAAAATACACCTATGATAAAAATTATAGACCCTTCATTTCTATGTAAGTGGGCAAAACTTACACAATCTGCAGGGGAAATGATCGTTATTTTTCCCCCCCTGTATGATGGACCTCATTAACAGATCCCTGGTTATTGGTGGTCTGCTAAGCTAGTGACAAGATGTCCTAATGGGTTTTTTGTCCCCGGTCTGGATGAAATGGGTTTTATGTCCCCGGTCTGGATGAACAGCCTGTGATGGGTATATGATGGACCCTTATTGGTGGCCTGCTAAGCTATTGACAACATGTCCTAATGGGTTTTATGTCCCCGGTCTGGATGAACAGCCTGTGATGGGTATATGATGGACCCTTATTGGTGGCCTGCTAAGCTAGTGATAGCATGTCCTAATGGGTTTTATGTCCCCGGTCTGGATGAACAGCCTGTGATGGGTATATGATGGACCCTTATTGGTGGCCTGCTAAGCAGAGATACGGCAGTATGATAATAGCCAATCCTGAGTTGAAATGAAATTTCGGGACCCTCAGAGAAATGTTTAATCGCAGATAAGTTCAGAGGGTTCTATATTTTGGGGGGGGGGGTCTGTTCTATATTTTGGGGGAGGGGCTCTGTGTCCCCTCTCTTAACAAATGCCACTGCTGGAAGGAGAATTTTAAGGCTGCCCTGTGTCTTCTCACACAGATTTGGGGTGTCCAGACATCATTATCTCCTATCTGCTGCTGTTTCCACAGGTAACCCTGACCTCACAGGTGACCCCACCCTACCGGTGACCCCAGTGATGGCCACTCCCTCCTCAGGTAAACACAATTCTGAATGCGTCAGTTAGAGTGTCACTCCGGGATGGAAATTATTTCAATATATCTGGTGGGGTCCTTTAATATGGGGGACCCTTGAGGAGAATTGAGGGTAGATTAGGGGAAAGAATGGGGGAGGGGATATAAAGAATTACCCTGGACCTAACAGTTGCATAACCTAAGCGACAGGTTCTCTTTATTGTCTCCTTCCCCCAACAAGAATTCCTCCATCATTTAGATACCCTGGCAGGGCAAGAGGAGGAACAACGGTCCTGACCTCCCATGACAGGAAGTGTACATAGATTAGATAAGACAGGAAGTGGGTTAAGGGTTGGGGATTGGGGATCAGGCTAATATTATTAGAGATTTGATGTTGTACTCATGTTCAGGGTTGGCAGTTGGTGCATGTTTAGGGTTGGGGGTCAGGCTCATATTAGGGATTTGATGTTGGACTCATGTTCAGGGTTGGGGATTGGCCCATACTTAGAGTCGTAGGTTGGCCCATGTTCGAGTATGGGGGTTGGCCCATGTTTATGGTTAGGGGTTGGCCCATACTTAGGATTGTAGGTTAGCCCATGTTCAGGGTTGGGGGTTGGCCCATGTTCGGGGTTGTAGGATGGCCAATGTTCAGGTTTGGGGATTGGCCCATGTTCAGGTTTGGGGATTGGCCCATGTTCAGGTTTGGGGGTTGGCCCATGTTCAGTTTTGGGGGTTGGCCCATGTTTAGGGTTTGAGGGTTGGCCTATGTTTAGGGTTTGGGGGTTGGCCCATGTTGAAGTTTGGGGGTTGGCCCATATTCAGGGTTGGCCCATGTTCAGGGTTGGCCCATGTTCAGGGTTGGGGGTCAGCCCATGTTGGGGGTTGGCCCATGTTCAGGGTTGTGGGTTGGCTTATGTTCAGGGTTGGCCCATGTTCACGGTTGGGGGTTAGCCCATGTTTAGGGTTGGGGGTTGGCCCATATTTAGGGTTGTAGGATGGCCAATGTTCAGGTTTGGGGGTTGGCCCATGTTGGGGGTTGGCCCATGTTAAGGGTTGGGGGTTGGCCCATGTTAAGGGTTGGGGGTTGGCCCATGTTAAGGGTTGGGGGTTGGCCCATATTTAGGGTTGTAGGTTGGCCCATGTTCAGGTTTGGGGGTTGGCCCATGTTTAGGGTTTGAGGGTTGGCCCATGTTTAGGGTTTGGGGGTTGGCCCATGTTGAAGGTTGGGGGTCAGCCCATGTTGGGGGTTGGCCCATGTTCAGGGTTGAGGGTAGGCTTATGTTCAGGGTTGGCTCATGTTCAAGGTTGGGGGTCAGCCCATTTTGGGGGTTGGCCTATGTTCAGGGTTGAGGGTTGGCTTATGTTCAGGGTTGGCCCATGTTCAAGGTTGGGGGTCAGCCCATGTTCAAGGTTGGGGGTCAGCCCATGTTCAGGGTTGAGGGTTGGCCCATGTTCAGGGTTGAGAGTTGGCCCATGTTCAGGGTTGAGAGTTGGCCCATGTTCAGGGTTGAGAGTTGGCCCATGTTCAGGGTTGGGGGTTGTCTCGTGTTCAGGGTTGGGGGTTGTCTCGTGTTCAGGGTTGGGGGTTGTCTCGTGTTCAGGGTTGGGGGTTGTCTCGTGTTCAGGGTTGGGGGTTATCTCGTGTTCAGGGTTGGGTTTGGCCCTTGGTTGGGTTTGGCCCATGTTCGATGTTGGGGTTGGCCCATGTTCAGGGTTGAGAGTTGGCCCATGTTTAGGGTTGAGGGTTGGCCCATGTTTAGGGTTGAGGGTTGGCCCATGTTTAGGGTTGAGGGTTGGCCCATGTTTAGGGTTGAGGGTTGGCCCATGTTCAGGGTTAGGGGTTGGCCCATGTTCAGGGTTAGGGGTTGGCCCATGTTCAGGGTTAGGGGTTGGCCCATGTTCAGGGTTAGGGGTTGGCCCATGTTCAGGGTTAGGGGTTGGCCCATGTTCAGGGTTAGGGGTTGGCCCATGTTCAGTGTTGAGGGTTGGCCCATGTTCAGTGTTGAGGGTTGGCCCATGTTCAGGGTTGAGGGTTGGCCCATGTTCAGGGTTGAGGGTTGGCCCATGTTCAGGGTTGGGGTTTGGCCCATGTTCAGGGTTAGGGGTTGTCTCGTGTTCAGGGTTGGGGTTGGCCCTTGGTTGGGTTTGGCCCATGTTCGGTGTTGGGGTTGGCCCATGTTTGGTGTTGGAATTGGCCCATGTTTGGGTTGAGGGTTGGCCCATGTTTAGGGTTGGCCCATGTTCAGGGTTGGGGGTTGTCTCGTGTTCAGGGTTGGGTTTGGCCCATGTTCGATGTTGGGGTTGGCCCATGTTCAGCGTTGAGGGTTGGCCCATGTTCAGGGTTGAGGGTTGGCCCATGTTCAGGGTTGAGGGTTGGCCCATGTTCAGGGTTGGGGGTTGGCCCATGTTCAGGGTTGGGGGTTGGCCCATGTTCAGGGTTGGGGGTTGGCCCATGTTCAGGGTTGGGGGTTGGCCCATGTTCAGGGTTGGGGGTTGGCCCATGTTCAGGGTTGGGGGTTGGCCCATGTTCAGGGTTGGGGGTTGGCCCATGTTCAGGGTTGGGGGTTGGCCCGTGTTCAGGGTTGGGGGGTTGGCCCATGTTCAGGGTTGGGGGTTATCTCGTGTTCAGGGTTGGGGTTGGCCCTTGGTTGGGTTTGGCCCATGTTTGGTGTTGGAATTGGCCCATGTTCGGGTTGAGGGTTGGCCCATGTTTAGGTTTGGCCCATGTTTAGGGTTGGCCCATGTTTAGGGTGGGGGTTGGCCCAAGTTTGAGGTTTGGGCTCATGTTTGTGGTAAAAAGTTATTCTCCGGTTTAAAGTTAGGAGTTGGGGTCACGGTAGGAATTTAGTGTGGTGTTTGTTCACAATTGGGGGTTGGGTGTGAGGAACAATTTGGGGGTATATGTTTTCTTGTTTGCTCTTTATGATGTCACTCCTCTCCTTGTCCCCTAAAGGCCGGAAACACTTTGTAGACCAGCATAAAGAGGAACTGATCCGTCATATAGACAATGTAGATGTGGTCCTATCACAGCTGATGCAGGACAAACTTCTCTTCTCTGAGGAGTATGAAGCTGTGACGACCAGAAAAACGAGCCAGGATAGGATGAACAAACTCTTCTCTGTCATCCAGCACTGGACCAACTCCCAGAAAGACAAACTCTACCAAGTCCTGAAAAGGAACTATCCGGCCACAGTGTCAATTATGGAGAAGGCAACGAATCAAGGTACACCTACCTGCATGCTTAGTACCTTCCTGGTCAGAGCACTATGGGCACCTGCACTACATGGCCAGAGGACTGTCCAACAACCCAAGAGTATCAATATAAAGTCCATCCCCCATTAGCTGCCATCAAAACCTCCACTGATGGTCCTCTACATTTGAGCCCAACCAGTATTCCAGATTCTAGAGGAGCTTTCCTGTTAAGGCCAAAGGTCAATATTAGGAGACCTGAGTAGGAAAGTATCGGAACGTCAGTCTGACCTCTCATCACTAAACTAAGGCTATTCATTTGGAGGCTGTCCTCCGTCCTCTGTTACGGCCTTCACAGGAAAGCTCCTCTAGATTCTGGAACACTGGTTGGGCTCAAATGTAGAGGACCATCAGTGGAGGCTTTGATGGCAGCCAATGGAGGATGGACTTTATATTGATGCCCCTGGCTTGTTGACCAGATGTTAGACAGACTGGTGTCCTTTGGCCAAGTAGTGCAGATACCCATAGATTTTTTTTCAGGTAAGCCACAAGTACATAGTGTTGGTGATGATGGAGGGTGGAGAGGACGATGGATGGATCATTTTTGGAGGGATGGTTCAAAGGTGGAGCAAAGGCTGAGAACGAACTAGAAGAGAGGTCTAGACACATCGCCTTGTGTGCCCACCATGGCAGTTTATCCACTTAAGGACCCCGCCTTTTCTGGCACTCTTTGTTTACAAGTAAAAATCTGAATATTTTTTTTTTGCTAGAAAATTACTTAAAACCCCCAATGTAATATTTTTTAGCAGAGGCCCTAGAGCCGGGATATGGAATTAGCGGACCTCCAGCTGTTGCAGAACTACAAGTCCCATGAGGCATAGCAAGACTGACAGCCAAAAGTATGACACCCAGAGGCAGAGGTATGATGGGACTTGTAGTTTTGCAACAGCTGGAGGTCCGCTAATTGCATATCCCTGCCCTAGAGAATAAAATGGTGGTCGTTACAATTTTTTATGTCACACGGTATTTGTGCAGCGTTTTTTTTTTAAACGCAATTTTTGGGGAAAAAAATACACTTTAATTGATATTAATGTAAAAAAACACAACGTAATACCCAATTGTTTGGAAAAATATAAAAAGATGATGTTACGCCGAGTAAATGGATACCGAACATGTCACGCTTTAAAATTCTACACGATCATGGAATGGCGCCAAACTGGGATACTTAAAAAATCTCCTTAGGCGTCGCTTTAAATTTTCTTTACAGGTTACCAGTTTAGAGTTACAGAGGAGGTCTAGTGCTAGAATTATTCCTCTCGCTATAACGTTTGTGGCGATACCTCACATGTGTGGTGCATTCACCGTTTACACATCTTTAAGTTTGTTTCTGCGTGCGAGCACGGTAGGATGGGGGGCGCTTTAATAGTTTATTTATTATTTTTTTTTTTTTTATTTTTTTACATTGTCTTATTTAATTTTTTTTCTTATTTATTTTATTTATTTCTTTTTTTTTTTACACTGTTCCTTTAATTTCTTTTTTCTTATGTATTTTATTTTATTTTAAAATACCAAATCTCTCCTCTCCCCTTGAAAGCCAAAAAAAAAACAAAAACATTGATCTGATGCTTTAAAAAAAATTGTTTACTTTCGCCCTAGACCGGAAGTGATGTCATGATGTCCCTCTGGTCCTCCTAGGTCATAGAGGTGATCTCTCTTCACCTCTGTGACCGGCTGTGGGAACCATCAGATCATTTCCCGGGTGTGCCGGTAAAAACGGTAAGCCCGAGAAACACTGGTGGGGGGGGGGGGATATTGATATTGTCTTTTGACTTGAAATATTCAAAATATCGATATATATATATTTTTTTTCCAATTTCCAAACAGTAACAGGTGAAGAATTTGCAACGCACGTGGAGACACACAAGGAGAACATCAAATACCATTTTGAGTTAATAAAGGACCGGAACTCCCGCCTGGGGGAGAGCACCCCCCTGTGGAGGAGGTACACCCCGCTGGTGCTCTTGCTGAAGTTTCGGGGCGAAGAGGAGAAAAAGCGGGAGTTGAGTTCTTCGGGGGAGGAGCAAGCTCAAATACTGATTGACAGGTCTTCTGAGGAGTATTCTCCGACCTCCATCGAGGAGCTGTTCAACCCGGGGGACTCCGGGGGCGTTCCAAAGACTGTGATCATACACGGACCGGCCGGCATCGGGAAATCTCTGACCGGCCGCAAGATTATCTTTGACTGGGCCACCAAAAATCTCTACAAAGACAAGTTCGACTTCCTGTTCTATCTAAGCTACAAGGATTTCACCAAGATCACTGGCAATCTAAGCTTAGCTGGACTTATCAACAAGACCAGCCGACTGAATTTGTCCCCCGATGTCATGAGTTACATCCTGAGCAATGGGGAAAGAGTGGGGTTCTTGATTGCCAGCTTTGACGAAATGAAATGCAGTTTGAAGGAGCAGAGCGAGATCTGCCAAGACCCGTTTAAGGAGGCCAACAGAGATGTCCTCCTGAGGAGCCTGCTGAAGGGACAGCTAGTCAAGGGAGCTTCTCTGATCATCACCACCAGACCCTTTCTACTGGAACAGCTGCAGACGTTCCTACCAGATCTGCCCCGGCTTGTGGAAATCGTTGGGTATACAGCAGACGCCCGGGAGCATTACATCCAGATGTACTTCGGGAAGAGAGACTCGGAGAAGGCGGTTGACATAACCAGGAGGAATGAGGTTCTCTTCAGTCTCTGCACTGTGCCGTTCATGTGTTGGGTCATCTCCACTGTCACCAAACAACAGATTTCAAAGTATCCCTCCAATTTCACAACAGACACCTCCATGTTCCTCTACTACCTAAAGGGTTTGATTATCTACCACAGCAGGAACGGCGGCATGGTTCACTGCCTGAAGAAGGTCTGTGCCTTGGCCAATGAAGGCGTTTTGAACCAAAAGGTCCTCTTCGAAGAAGAAGACCTGAGAAGACACAAACTTTCCGTGTCTCTGGTGGAATCTGTATTCCTGAGCAACGTCTTTTTCCATGGCGACATTGGGAAGCGCACCTGTTACAGCTTTGTCCATCACAGCTTTCAGGAGTTCCTGGCTGTGCTGCACTACACCATGCCTGGGGAGAGAGAGAGCGGCAAATCCGGAATGAGGGTGGTGAGAGAGAGTACTTACCTGCCGGAGATCTGTAAGGGACAATCCTTAATGGACCTGCTGGAAAAACACCCCCATTTGGCCCTGCCCGTCAGATTTCTCTTCGGCCTCCTAAATCAAACGCAGATTGAAGACTTCAACAAGAGCGCCGACTGTAACCTGTCCTTCCAAGGCACCACGGCCATGATCACGTGGCTCTTTGGAGGCGAGATAACTCAGTTCGATACGGAGCACATGTTGTTCCTGTACGAAACGCGGGATGACGAGTTCATGCAGTACGTGGTGTCACGTGCCGTGAATCTGACCTTCTCGCAGTGCCAGAAATCCGACAACTGGGTTTACCAACTGGCCTTCTGCTTAAAGGCGTGTGAGGGCAAGAAAGTCACTCTGTCCGGGTATGTGCTGAATAAGGAACACATGTCTGCTTTAGTTCCTGTGCTGAAGAAGTGTTCCCAGGTTTGGTAAGTGTCCCATGGGTCAGGACTCACCTTCCATTATTGGGGACCCACTTTTTTCTAATAGTTTCCTGAACTTTTTTTTTAATTGCAGCTTCCGAAGTTGTCGCTTCGCGGATGACGTGAACTCTACTTCCGGCTGGAAAAACTCGTTGTTTGCATCGCTGGTCATCCAAGACAGTAAAATCGAAGACTTGTGGTAAGAAGAAGTCCTTGTTTCCATTATCACCTATATGTAGGAGACCCCTTTAACCTAAGAGACCTTTCATAACCCCACACCATATCTGTATAGTACTGTAGGCACCCCACACCATACCTGTACAGTACTGGAGGCACCTCACACCATATCTGTATAGTACTGGAGGCACCCCACACCATACCTGTACAGTACCGGAGGCACCTCACACCATATCTGTACAGTACTGGAGGAACCCCACACCATACCTGTACAGTACCGGAGGCACCTCACACCATATCTGTACAGTACTGGAGGAACCCCACACCATACCCGTACAGTACTGGAGGAACCCCACACCATACCTGTACAGTACTGGAGGAACCCCACACCATACCTGTACAGTACTGGAGGAACCCCACACCATACCTGTACAGTACCGGAGGGACATCACACCATACCTGTACAGTACTGGAGGAACCCCACACCATACCTGTACAGTACCGGAGGAACCCCACACCATACCTGTACAGTACCGGAGGCACCTCACACCATACCTGTACAGTACCGGAGGCACCTCACACCATACCTGTACAGTACCGGAGGCACCTCACACCATACCTGTACAGTACCGGAGGCACCTCACACCATACCTGTACAGTACTGGAGGCACCTCACACCATACCTGTACAGTACCGGAGGCACCCCACACCATACCTGTACAGTACCGGAGGCACCCCACACCATACCTGTACAGTACCGGAGGCACCCCACACCATACCTGTACAGTACCGGAGGCACCCCACACCATACCTGTACAGTACTGGAGGCACCCCACACCATACCTGTACTGTAGCTCTGGAGTTTATCCCCTTTTTAATGCCAATATTCTGTTTGCTTTGTTAGCAGCAGCTTGGCATTGCATGCCATTGCTGAGCCTATCATCTACTAGGACCCCCAGGTCCTTTTCCATCCTAGATCCCCCCAGAGGTTCTCCCCCCCAGTCTATAGATTGCATTCAGATTTTTACCACCCAAATGCATGTTTTTACATTTTTCTACATTGAACCTCATTTGCCATGTAGTTGCCCACCCCATTAATTTGTTCAGATCTTTTTGCAAGTTTTTCACATCCTGCGGAGAAGTTATTGCCCTGCTTAGCTTAGTATCGTCCACAAATACAGAGATTGAACTGTTTATCCCATCCTCCAGGTCATTTATGAACAAATTAAATAGGATTGGTCCCAGCACAGAACCCTGGGGAACCCACTACCCCACCCCTGACCATTCCGAGTACTCCCCATTTATCACCACCCTCTGAACTCTCCCTTGTAGCCAGTTTTCAATCCATGTACTCACCCTATGGTCCATGCCAAGGGACCTTATTTTGTACAGTAAACGTTTATGGGGAACTGTGTCAAATGCTTTTATAAAATCCAGATACACCACGTCTACGGGCCTTCCTTTATCTAGATGGCAACTCACCTCCTCATAGAAGGTTAATAGATTGGTTTGGCAAGAACGATTCTTCATGAATCCATGCTGATTACTGCTAATGATACCATTCTCATTACTAAAATCTTGTATATAGTCCCTTATCATCTCCTCCAAGAGTTTACATACTATTGATGTTAGGCTAACTGGTCTGTAATTCCCAGGGATGTATTTTGGGCCCTTTTTAAATATTGGTGCTACATTGGCTTTTCTCCAATCAGCTGGTACCATTCCAGTCTGTAGACTGTCTGTAAAAATTGGGAACAATGGTCTGGCAATTACTTGACTGAGTTCCCTAAGTACCCTCGGATGCAAGCCATCTGGTCCCGGTGATTTATTAATGTTAAGTTTCTCAAGTCTAATTTTTTTAATTCTGTCCTCTGTTAACCATGGAGGTGCTTCCTGTGTTGTGTCATGAGGATAAACACTGCCGTTTTGGTTACTGAAGCCCCCCGATTCCCTTATTAAGACTGAGGAGAAGAATAAATTCAATATCTTCGCCATCTCCTCATCCTTTGTAACCAGATGTCCTTTCTCATTCTTTATGGGGCCAATATGGTCTGTCCTCTCTTTTTTACTGTTTACACACTTAAAGAATTTCTTGGGATTTTTTTTGCTCTCCTCTGCTATGTGTCTTTCATGTTCTATCTTAGCCGTCCTAATTGCACCCTTACATTTCTTGTTGCATTCTTTATATGTATATAGGTTGTCTCCTATGGACTGTGTGTTGGATGTAGAAATGGATCGGGGTTGGGTTGTCTCCTATGGACTGTGTGTTGGATGTAGAAATGGATCGGGGTTGGGTTGTGTCCTATGGGCTGTGTGTTGGATATAGAAATGTATCGGGGTTGTGTTGTGACCTATGGACTGTGTTGGATATTGAAATGGATTGGGGTTGGGTTGTCTCCTATGGACTGTGTGTTGGATATAGAAATGGATGGGGGTCGGGTGTTGGATTTAGAAATAGATGGGGGTTGGGTTGTGACCTATGGACTGTGTGTTGGATATAGAAATGGATCAGGATCGGGGTCAGGTTGTCTCCTATGGGCTGTGTGTTAGATGTCGAAATGGATGGGAGTCGGGTTGGGTCCTATGGGTTGTGTGTTGGATATAGAAATAGATGGGGGTTGGGTTGTGTCCTATGGACTGTGTTTTGGATGTAGAAATGGATGGGAGTCGGGTTGGGTCCTATGGGTTGTGTGTTGGATATAGAAATAGATGGGGGTTGGGTTGTGTCCTATGGACTGTGTGTTGGATGTAGAAATGGATCGGGGTTGGGTTGTGTCCTATGGACTGTGTGTTGGATGTAGAAATGGATCGGGTCGGATTGTGTCCTATGAACTGTGTGTTGGATGTAGAAATGGATTGGGTTGGGTTGTGTCCTATGGATCGGGGTTGGGTTGTGTCCTATGGACTGTGTGTTGGATAATGAAATGGATCGGGGTCGGGTTGTGCCCTATGGACTGTGTGTTGGATAATGAAATGGATCGGGGTCGGGTTGTGCCCTATGGACTGTGTGTTGGATGTAGAAATGGGTTGGGTTGTGTCCTATGGACTGTGTGTTGGATTTAGAAATAGATGGGGGTTGGGTTGTGTCCTATGGACTGTGTGTTAGATGTCGAAATGGATGGGAGTCAGGTTGGGTCCTCTGGGTTGTGTGTTGGATATAGAAATGGATCGGGGTTGGGTTGTGTCCTATGGACTGTGTGTTGGATATAGAAATGGGGGTGGAGAAAAGGAAGCACCACCTGAGTGTAGTATTAATATGAAAATTTAATGACATATAAAAAATAAACACTTACAAGAAGGACATATTAAAAGGCTCATCTGTGAGTAGGCAGTCTGTGTAGTATTGGAATGGATGGGGGTCGGGTTGGGTCTTATGGGCTGTGTGTTAGATGTAGAAATGGATCGGGGTTGGGTTGTGACCTATGGACTGTGTGTTGGATGTAGAAATGAATCGGGGTTGGGTTGTGTCCTATGGACTGTGTGTTGGATATAGAAATGGATCGGGGTTGGATTGTGTCCTATGGGCTGTGTGTTGGATGTAGAAATGGATCGGGTTGGGTTGTGTCCTATGGACTGTGTGTTGGATGTAGAAATGGATCGGGGTTGGGTTGTGTCCTATGGACTGTGTGTTGGATGTAGAAATGGATCGGGGTTGGGTTGTGTCCTATGGACTGTGTGTTGGATGTAGAAATGGATCGGGGTTGGGTTGTGTCCTATGGACTGTGTGTTGGATAAAGAAATGGATTGGGGTCGGGTTGTGCCCTATGGACTGTGTGTTGGATGTAGAAATGGATCGGGTTGGGTTGTGTCCTATGGACTGTGTGTTGAATGTAGAAATGGATGGGGGTTGGGTTGTGTCCTATGGACTGTGTGTTGGATGTAGAAATGGATCGGGTTGGGTTGTGTCCTATGGACTGTGTGTTGGATGTAGAAATGGATGGGGGTTGGGCTGTGCCCTATGGGCTGTGTGATGGATGTAGAAATGGATTGGGGTTGGGTTGTCTCCTATGGGCTGTGTGTTGGACGTAGAAATGGATCGGGGTTGGGTTGTGTCCCTATGGGCTGTGTGTTGGATATAGAAATGGATGGGGGTTGGATTGTGTCCTATGGACTGTGTGTTGGATATAGAAATGAATCGGGGTTGGGATGTGTCCTATGGACTGTGTGTTGGATGTAGAAATGGATCGGGGTTGGATTGTGTCCTATGGACTGTGTGTTGGATGTAGAAATGGATCGGGTTGGGTTGTGTCCTATGGACTGTGTGTTCCATATAGAAATGGATCGGGGTTGGGTTGTCTCCTATGGACTGTGTGTTGGATATAGAAATGGATCGGGTTTGGGTTGTGTCCTATGGACTGCGTGTTCCATATAGAAATGGATCGGGGTTGGGTTGTCTCCTATGGACTGTGTGTTGGATGTAGAAATGGATCAGGGTTGGATTGTGTCCTATGGACTGTGTGTTGGATGTAGAAATGGATCGGGGTCGAGTTGTGTCCTATGGGCTGTGTGTTGGATATTGAAATTAATCGGGGTTGGTTTGTGTCCTATGGGCTGTGTGTTGGAGATAGAAATGGATGGGGGTCGGGTTGGGTCCTATGGACTGTGTGTTGGATATAGAAATGGATCGGGGTTGGGTTGTGTCCTATGGACTGTGTGTTGGATATAGAAATGAATCGGGGTTGGGTTGTGTCCTATGGACTGTGTGTTGGATGTAGAAATGGATGGGGGTTGAGTGTAGAAATGGATCGGGTTGTGTCCCTATGGGCTGTGTGTTGGGTATAGAAATATGGGCTAAACTATGTGGCATGTTCACTAATGCCAGGAGCATGGCGGACAAGATGGGTGAACTAGAGATACTGTTGTACAAGGAGGATTTGGATTTTGTGGGAATTTCAGAGACCTGGTTCAACAGCTCTCATGATTGGCTGGCAAACATTCAAGGGTATACCCTATACCGCAAGGATAGAGAGGGTAAAAAAGGGGGAGGGGTATGCCTATATATCAAGAATAATGTACAAGTGAATGTGAGAGATGACATCACTGAAGGGGCTAGGGAGGAGGTGGAATCTTTATGGGTAGAGCTCCAAAGGGATGAAGCTAAGGGGAACATAATACTGGGAGTATGCTATAGGCCCCCTAACCTGAGGGAGGTAGTGGAGACGGATCTCCTATCACAAATTGGATTAGCAGCAAGGATGGGAAGTGTTATCATAATGGGGGATTTTAATTATCCAGACATAGACTGGGCGGAGGGAACCGCGCATTCATTTAAGGCTCGCCAGTTCCTTAGTGTCTTGCAGGACAATTTTATGGGTCAGATGGTAGACGCACCAACTAGAAATAAAACATTACTAGATCTACTGATTACCAACAATACAGACCTGATAACAAGATGTGGAAATACGGGGCAATTTAGGTAACAGCGATCACAGGTCAATTAGTTTCAGTATAAATCACACAAATAGGAAACATGAAGGGAACACAAAGACACTGAATTTCAAAAGAGCCAACTTCCCTAAACTACAAACCTTGCTAAAAGGCATAAATTGGGGTAAAATATTAGGAACAAAGAATACGGAGGAGAGATGGGTTTGCTTTAAGAGCATATTAAAAAAGGGCATTAGCCAATGTATCCCATTGGGTAATAAATTTAAAAGAGCGAACAAACATCCTGGATGGCTTAACTCCAATGTAAAAATGCATATAAAAGCAAAGGAGAAGGCCTTCAAAAAATACAAGGTTGAGGGATCATCATCAGCATTCAGAATTTATAAAGAATGCAATAAGAAATGTAAGGGTGCAATTAGGATGGCTAAGATAGAACATGAAAGACACATAGCGGAGGAGAGCAAAAAAAATCCCAAGAAATTCTTTAAGTATGTAAACAGTAAAAAAGGGAGGACAGACCATATTGGCCCCATAAAGAATGAGGAAGGACATCTGGTTACAAAGGATGGGGAGATGGCGAAGGTATTGAATTTATTCTTCTCCTCAGTCTTCACGAGTGAATCGGGGGGCTTCAGTAACCAAAACTGCAGTGTTTATCCTCATGACACAACACAGGAAGCACCTACATGGTTAACAGAGGACGGAATTAAAATTAGACTTGAGAAACTTAACATTAATAAATCACCGGGACCAGATGGCTTGCATCCGAGGGTACTTAGGGAACTCAGGTGATTGCTAGACCGTTGTTCCTAATTTTTACAGACAGTCTATTGACTGGAATGGTACCAGCTGATTGGAGAAAAGCCAATGTAGCACCAATATTTAAAAAGGGCCCAAAAAACATCCCTGGGAATTACAGACCAGTTAGCCTAACATCAATAGTATGTAAACTCTTGGAGGGGATGATAAGGGACTATATACAAGATTTTAGTAATAAGAATTATATCATTAGCAGTAATCAGCATGGATTCATGAAGAATCGTTCTTGCCAAACCAATCTATTAACCTTCTATGAGGAGGTGAGTTGCCATCTAGATAAAGGAAGGCCAGTAGACGTGGTGTATCTGGATTTTACAAAAGCATTTGACACAGTTCCCCATAAACGTTTACTGTACAAAATAAGGTCCGTTGGCATGGACCATAGGGTGAGTACATGGATTGAAAACTGGCTACAAGGGCGAGTTCAGAGGGTGGTGATAAATGGGGAGTACTCAGAATGGTCAGGGGTGGGTAGTGGGGTTCCCCAGGGTTCTGTGCTGGGACCAATCCTATTTAATTTGTTCATAAATGACCTGGAGGATGGGATAAACAGTTCAATCTCTGTATTTGCAGACGATACTAAGCTAAGCAGGGCAATAACTTCTCCGCAGGATGTGGAAATCTTGCAAAAAGACCTGAACAAATTAATGGGGTGGGCGACTACATGGCAAATGAGGTTCAATGTAGAAAAATGTAAAATAATGCATTTGGGTGGCAAAAATATGAATGCAATCTATAGACTGGGGGGAGAACCTCTGGGGGGATCTAGGATGGAAAAGGACCTGGGGGTCCTAGTAGATGATAGGCTCAGCAATGACATGCAATGCCAAGCTGCTGCTAATAAAGCAAACAGAATATTGGCATTAAAAAGGAGATCAACTCCAGAGATAAAACGATAATTCTCCCGCTCTACAAGACTCTGGTCCGGCCGCACCTGGAGTATGCTGTCCAGTTCTGGGCACCAGTCCTCAGGAGGGACGTACTGGAAATGGAGCGAGTACAAAGAAGGGCAACAAAGCTAATAAAGGGTCTGGAGGATCTTAGTTATGAGGAAAGGTTGCGAGCACTGAACTTATTCTTTCTGGAGAAGAGACGCTTGAGAGAGGATATGATTTCAATTTACAAATACTGTACTGGTGACCCCACAATAGGGATAAAACTTTTTCGCAGAAGAGATTTTAATAAGACTCGTGGCCACTCATTACAATTAGAAGAAAAGAGGTTTAACCTTAAACTACGTAGAGGGTTCTTTACTGTAAGAGCGGCAAGGATGTGGAATCCCCTTCCACAGGCGGTGGTCTCAGCGGGGAGCATTGATAGCTTCAAGAAACTATTAGATAATCACCTGAATGACCGCAATATACAGGGATATGTAATGTAATACTGACACATAATCACACACATAGGTTGGACTTGATGGACTTGTGTCTTTTTTCAACCTCACCTACTATGTAACTATATGTAACTAAATGGATCGGGGTTGGGTTGTATCCTATGGACTGTGTGTTGGATGTAGAAATGGATGGGGGTTGGGTTGTCTCTTAAGGACTGTGTGTTGGATGTAGAAATGGATGGGGGTTGGGTTTTGTTCTATGGACTGTGTGTTGGATATAGAAATGGATGGGGTCGGGTTGTGTCCTATGGACTGTGTGTTGGATGTAGAAATGGATTGGGTTGGGTTGTGTCCTATGGGCTGTCTGTTAGATGTAGAAATAGATCGGGGTTGGGTTGTGTCCTATGGACTGTGTGTTGGATGTAGAAATGGATTGGGTTGGGTTGTGTCCTATGGACTGTGTTAGATGTAGAAATGGATCGGAGTTAGGTTGTGTCCTATGGGCTGTGTGTTGGATGTCGAAATGGATTGGGTTGGGTTGTGTCCTATGGACTGTGTGTTGGATGTAGAAATGGATGGGGGTTGGGTTGTGTCCTATGGACTGTGTTGGATGTAGAAATGGATGGGGGTTGGGTTGTGTCCTATGGGCTGTGTGTTGGATGTAGAAATGGATTGGGGTTGGGTTGTCTCCTATGGGCTGTGTGTTGGAGGTAGAAATGGATCAGGGTTGGATTGTGTTCTATGGGCTGTGTGTTAGATGTAGAAATGGATTGGGGTTGGGTTGTCTCCTATGGACTGTGTGTTAGATGTAGAAATGGATGGGGTTTGGGTTGGGTCCTATGGGCTGTGTGTTGGATATTGAAATGGATGGGGGTCGGGTTGTGTCTTATGGACTCTGTGTTGGATATAGAAATGGATCGGGGTTGGGTTGTGTCCTATGGGCTGTGTGTTGGATGTAGAAATGGATCGGGGTTGGGTTGTGTTCTATGGACTGTGTGTTAGATGTAGAAATGGATCGGGGTCGGGTTGTGTCCCTATGGGCTGTGTTGGATATAGAAATGGATGGGGGTCGGGTTGTGACCTATGGGCTGTGTGTTGGATATTGAAATGAATCGGGGTTGGTTTGTGTCCTATGGACTGTGTGTTGAATATAGAAATGGATATGGGTCGGGTTGTGTCCTATGGACTGTGTGTTGGATATAGAAATGGATCGGGATCGGGGGCAGGTTGTCTCCTATGGACTGTGTGTTGGATGTAGAAATGGATGGGGGTTGGGTTGTGTCCTATGGACTGTGTTGGGTATAGAAATGGATCGGGGTTGGGTTGTATCCTATGGACTGTGTGTTGGATGTAGAAATGGATGGGGGTTGGGTTGTCTCCTATGGACTGTGTGTTGGATGTAGAAATGGATGGGGGTTGGGTTGTGTCCTATAGGCTGTGTGTTGGATATAGAAATGGATCGGGTTTGGGTTGTGTCCTATGGGCTGTGTGTTGGATTTAGAAATAGATGGGGGTTGGGTTGTGTCCTATGGACTGTGTGTTGGATATAGAAATGGATCGGGTTGGGTTGTGTCCTATGGACTGTGTGTTGGATGTAGAAATGGATGGGGGTTGGGTTGTGTCCTATGTGCTGTGTGTTGGATGTAGAAATGGATTGGGGTTGGGTTGTCTCCTATGGGCTGTGTGTTGGATGTAGAAATGGATCGGGGTCGGGTTGTGTCCCTATGGGCTGTGTTGGATATAGAAATGGATGGGGGTCGGTTTGTGACCTATGGGCTGTGTGTTGGATGTAGAAATGGATCGGGGTTGGGTTGTGTCCTATGGACTGTGTGTTCGATATAGAAATGGATTGGGTTGGGTTGTGTCCTATGGACTGTGTTGGATGTAGAAATGGATTGGGGTTGGGTTGTGTCCTATGGACTGTGTATTGGATGTAGAAATGGATCGGGGTCGGGTTGTGTCCTATGGACTGTGTGTTCGATATAGAAATGGATTGGGTTGGGTTGTGTCCTATGGACTGTGTTGGATATAGAAATGGATGGGGGTTGTGTTGTGTCCTATGGACTGTGTTGGATGTAGAAATGGATTGGGGTTGGGTTGTGTCCTATGGGCTGTGTGTTGGATGTAGAAATGGATGGGGGTTGGGTTGTGTCCTATGGACTGTGTGTTGGATGTAGAAATGGATCGGGGTTGGGTTGGTTCCTATGGGCTGTGTGTTGGACATAGAATTGGGTTGGGTCAGGTTGTATCCCATGCATTGCATGTGATGAGCAGGTTTTATCTCTATCCATCACTGTAATAATTTCTCACCTTCTCTCTCTCCAGCCTGTTGGGTTGTATTTTGCCCACTTCTACTTGTGAAGTCCTTGACAACGCCACCAGGCAAAGCCGCAGTCTCTCCATACTTTATGTAATGTTTAAAGTTAATACCAAGAAGGAACATGAAGAAATGAGACGCTACCATCAGGTCTTTAAATCTCCAGAATGCACCGTGTCAACCAAGAAGTACGTCTGTGTGTGAGAGACTCTCCTGTAATCTGAGGCCTTCTCCAATGTATCAGTGTAGGAGGCCACAAGGAGGCTGTCCTTGGAAGCTCATATCTTTCATGTATAAACTAGACTGAGTCTGAGGATGATGGATGAATCTCTGTCACCTCAGTGAGGACCACAGTCCCTGTATAATGTCCATTGTCTCCTCAGTGAGGACCACAGTCCCTGTATAATGTCCATATACCAGAGAAGCCATGAAATACAACCATTGTCTCCTCAGTGAGGACCACAGTCCCTGTATAATGTCCATATACCAGAGAAGTCATAAAATACAACCATTGTCTCCTCAGTGGGGACCACAGTCCCTGTATAATGTCCATTGTCTCCTCAGTGAGGACCACAGTCCCTGTATAATGTCCATATACCAGAGAAGTCATGAAATACAACCATTGTCTCCTCAGTGAGGACCACAGTCCCTGTATAATGTCCATATACCAGAGAATTCATGAAATACAACCATTGTCTCCTCAGTGAGGACCACAGTCCCTGTATAATGTCCATATACCAGAGAAGTCATAAAATACAACCATTGTCTCCTCAGTGGGGACCACAGTCCCTGTATAATGTCCATTGTCTCCTCAGTGGGGACCACAGTCCCTGTATAATGTCCATTGTCTCCTCAGTGGGGACCACAGTCCCTGTATAATGTCCATTGTCACCTCAGTGAGGACCACAGTCCCTGTATAATGTCCATTGTCTCCTTAGTGACGACCACAGTCCCTTTATAATGTCCATTGTCTCCTCAGTGAGGACCACGTCCCTGTATAATGTCCATTGTCTCCTCAGTGAGGACCACAGTCCCTGTATAATGTCCATATACCAGAGAAGTCATGAAATACAACCATTGTCTCCTCAGTGAGGACCACAGTCCCTGTATAATGTCCATATACCAGAGAAGTCATAAAATACAACCATTGTCTCCTCAGTGGGGACCACAGTCCCTGTATAATGTCCATATACCAGAGAAATCATAAAATACAACCATTGTCTCCTCAGTGGGGACCACAGTCCCTGTATAATGTCCATATACCAGAGAAATCATAAAATACAACCATTGTCTCCTCAGTGGGGACCACAGTCCCTGTATAATGTCCATATACCAGAGAAATCATAAAATACAACCATTGTCTCCTCAGTGGGGACCACAGTAGTCCCTGTATAATGTCCATATACCAGAGAAGTCATAAAATACAACCATTGTCTTCTCAGGGGGGACCACAGTGCTTCTGAAATGTCCATATATCTTTGATGAAAGGCTCGGGCTTTATCATCTGATGTCACACACAATTCTTGTCCCTAACGAGACCTCAGTCAAGAGCCTCATAGAAGATCCAGACCTCTATTTCCATCATTCCATCTATAGAAGCCTGTGTGAATGATCGTTGTCCTGAACTCTTCTCTTTCTCTGCTTTCAGGATGATGGGTAAAACCTGGTTCATGATGAGGTGCAAGCGGGAGAAAGCCCCCTCCTACGACATGGGACCACATATGAGATGGGACATGTTTGACCCGGACGACTTTCCCTTTGACTTCCGCTCACGGATCCTGTTTTCACGCAGACACCTGTGATCTCCAATTGTCCTGGCATCAGCCTAGAATCTTCTACATACAGGTTTTTCCCAGGAGGCCGGCACAACTTTTTTTTTTTTTTTTTTATATACATTCAGAGATGAGCGCCTTTTTTTTTTTTTTTTTTTTTTTTTTTTTTTTTTTAAAGCTAGTCCCTTTTATTCTATAAATTACAAATCCATATATTTAGATGGCATGTCTATTTTATATTTCCACAAATGATTAATTACAAGTTTCTGAGTTTATTTTCTGATTAAATCTTTTTATTCTCTCTAATGGTTGTCATTTGGAATTCTTAGCCCATCCACTGTGTTTTATATTAAATATTGATAGTTGGGGCCTCTGTAACTGTCTGTGAAATGGTAGTCCTCAACCCTGGATGGAAGAGTGCCAGATCAATGGACACCAGATAAGGAGCGCTCGATGGAAAGGTACCAGATGGAAGACTGGTGGATTAAGGAGTGTCCGCTCAATGGGCGCCAGATGAAAGACTGCTGGATTAAAGAGCGTCAGATCGATGGGCACCAAATAAGGAGCACTAAATGGAAGAGTATCGACAAATAAGGTGCCAGATGGAAGAGTGAAGAGCACCAAATTGATGGGCACCAGGTAAGGAGTGCTGGATGGAAAACCAATGGATTGAAAAACACCAGAGTGATGGGCACAAGATGAGGAGTGCTGGATGGAAAAGCATTGGATGGAAGAATGCTGGATGGAAGAACACCAGATCGATGGGCACCAGATAAGGAGCGCTGGATGGAAGAGCATTTGCTGGAAATGTGCTAGATAGAAGGCGGATGGATTGAAGAGCACAAGATCGATGGGTGCCAGATAAGGAGCGCTGAATGAAAAAGCGTTTCCTGGAAAGGTGCCGGATGAAAGACTGCTGGATTAAAGAGCGTCAGATCGATGGGCACCAGATAAGGAGCACTAAATGGAAGAGTATCGACGAATAAGGTGCCAGATGGAAGACCAATGGACTGAAGAGCTCCAGATCGATGGGCACCAGATAAGGAGTGCTGGATGTAAAACCAATAGATTGAAGAGCTCCAGATCGATGGGCACCAGATAAGGAGTGCTGGATTGAAAACCGATAGATTGAAGAGCACCAGATCGATGGGCACCAGATAAGGAGTGCTGGATGGAAAACCGATAGATTGAAGAGCACCAGATCGATGGGCACCAGATAAGGAGTGCTGGATGGAAAACCAGAGCACCAGAGACATGGGCACAAGTTAAGGTGCGCTGAATGGAAGAGCATTGGGTGGAAAGGTGCTGGATGAAAGAATGCTGTATCGAAGAGAACCAGATCGATGGGCACCAGATAAGGAGTGCTGGATGGAAAACCAATGGACTGAAGAGCACCAGATCAATGGGCACAAGATAAGGTGCGCTGAATGGAAGAGCACTGAATGGAAAGGTACCAGATGGAAGACCTGTGGATTAAAGAGTATCGGCTCAATGGGCGCCAGATGGAAGACTGCTGGATTGATGAGTGTCAGATGCATGTCCCTTTTGTAACCCCAGATGGGTGTACAGTAGATCTATGATATGTACTTCCCATTCCAGAACCAAGGACCTTAATATGTAGTTGCCCCTCATCTGAGGCTTTCCACAAAATTTTGGAGGGTGTCTGTGGGAATTTGTGGCCGTTTGTCAGGTACTGATGTTGGATGAGAAGACCTGGCTCACCATTGGTGTTTCAATCCATCCCAAAGGTGATCAGTAGGGAAGAGGTCAGGACACTTGATTTCCTCCACAATAAACTGGTCTCACCATGTCTTTATGGAGCTGGCTGTGTACAGGGGGGGAGGGAGGGGGGCACAGTCACGCTGGAACAGAAAAGGGTCTTCACCAGACTGTTACCACAAGGTTGGAAGACCATAATTGTCTCCAATGTCTTTGTATGATGGAGGATTACCAGGATCCTTTCCTTGACTGGAGACACCTGGACCTAGTCCATTACAGGGGCCTCCATAATTGGGGTCTCCAGTGAAGGATCCTGGTAATTGTCCAACAGTTTAGTGAAGGCCCTTGATTCCATGATTTTGGAATGGGATGTCCACCAAGCTCATATAGGTGTAATGGATGGAGGAACTTGAGTGTCCTGTACAGAGCCCTGACCACAACCCTACAGAACACCCTTGGAACAAATTGAAGAGCTGATGGTGTCCCATCTCTTCAAAGACATGGTTTGACCAGTCTGGTGTGGATTAACACCTTTGGAATGCCGATGGTCAGCCAGGCTTCCTCATCCAACACCAGCACCTGACAAAATCACCTTAAGCACCCAAAGAGCGCTGTAGCTGGGTGACCCCACCAGGACGAAGGCTCCCTTTGGCACAGCTAGTCATTCAGGCACACAAGCCATTCCAGGAATGGGGGGGGGTCTGTATATTTTAAAGATTTGCATCTGATAGTAAAGACTGGAAAGTGTCCTGTGCTGTGTATGGGGGAGGGGTTTGCTGTGTATGGGGGAGGGGAGGGGTGTGCTCTCTATGGGGGTGGAGTTTGCTGTGTATAGGGGAGGGGTTTGCTGTGTATAGGGGAGGGGTTTCACGTGTAGGGGGTGGGGTTTGCTGTGAATGAGAGAGGGGTTTGCTGTGAATTGGGGAGGGGTTTGCTGTGAATGGGGGAGGGGTTTCACGTATAGGGGAGGGGTTTGCTGTGAATTGGGGAGGGGTGTGCTGTGTATGGGGGTGGGGGTTTCCTGTGTATGGGAGAGGGGTTTGCTGTGAATTGGAGAGGGGTTTACTGTGTATAGGGGAGGGGTTTCACGTATAGGGGGAGGGGTTTGACGTTTTCGGGGGAACGGGTTTGACGTGTAGGGGGGTGGGGTTTGCTGTGTAGGGGGGTGGGGTTTGCTGTGTATGGGGGTGGGGTTTGCTGTGTAGGGGGGAGGGGTTTCACGTATAGGGGGTGGGGTTTGCTGTGTAGGGGGTGGAGTTTGATGTGTAAGGGGGAGGGGTTTGCTGTGTAGGGGGGTGGGGTTTGCTGTGTAGGGGGAGGAGTTTGTTGTATATGGGGGAGGGGTGTGCTGTGTATGGGGGAGGGGTTTGCTGTGTATGGGGGAGGGGTTTGCTGTGTATGGGGGAGGGGGTTTGCTGTGAAGATGGTGGCATTTGATTTTTTAGGGGGGAGGGGTTTGATGTGTATGGGTAGGAGTGTGCTGTGTATGGGGAGGGGTTTGATGTGTATGGGGAGGGGTTTGATGTGTAGGGGGTGGAGTTTGCTGTGTAAGGGGGAGGGGTTTGCTGTGAAGGGGGAGGGGTTTGCTGTGTAGGGGGGAGGAGTTTGTTGTGTATGGGGGAGGGGTGTGCTGTGTATGGGGGTGGGGTTTGCTGTGTATGGGGAGGGGTTTGCTGTGTATGGGGGAGGGGTTTGCTGTGTAAGGGGTGGAGTTTGATGTGTAGGGGGGTGGGGTTTGCTGTGTAGGGGGGAGGAGTTTGCTGTGTATGGGGGAAGGGGTTTGCTGTGTATGGGGGAGGGGTTTGCTGTGTATGGGGGAGGGGTTTGCTGTGTATGTGGGAGGGGGTTTGCTGTGAAGATGGTGGCGTTTGATTTTTTAGGGGGGAGGGGTTTGATGTGTATGGGGAGGGGTTTGATGTGTAGGGGGTGGAGTTTGATGTGTAGGGGGAGGGGTTTGATGTGTAGGGGGTGGAGTTTGATGTGTAGGGGGAGGGGTTTGCTGTGTAGGGGGTGGAGTTTGATGTGTAGGGGGAGGGGTTTGCTGTGTAGGGGGTGGCGTTTGATGTGTAGGGGTTTGCTGTGTATGGGGGAGGGGTTTCACGTATAGGGGGAGGGGTTTGTGGTGTATGGGGAGGGGTTTGCTGTGTAAGGGGTGGAGTTTGATGTGTAGGGGGAGGGGTTTAATGTGTAGGGGGTGGAGTTTGATGTGTAGGGGGAGGGGTTTGCTGTGTAAGGGGTGGAGTTTGATGTGTAGGGGGAGGGGTTTAATGTGTAGGGGGGTGGAGTTTGCTGTGTAGGGGGGAGGGGTTTGCTGTGTAGGGGGAGGGGTTTGCTGTGTAAGGGGTGGAGTTTGATGTGTAGGGGGAGGGGTTTAATGTGTAGGGGGGTGGAGTTTGCTGTGTATGGGGGAGGGGTTTGCTGTGTAAGGGGTGGAGTTTGATGTGTAGGGGGAGGGGTTTAATGTGTAGGGGGGTGGAGTTTGCTGTGTAGGGGGAGGGGTTTGCTGTGTAAGGGGTGGAGTTTGATGTGTAGGGGGAGGGGTTTAATGTGTAGGGGGGTGGAGTTTGCTGTGTATGGGGGAGGGGTTTGCTGTGTAAGGGGTGGAGTTTGATGTGTAGGGGGAGGGGTTTAATGTGTAGGGGGGTGGAGTTTGCTGTGTATGGGGGAGGGGTTTGCTGTGTAGGGGGTGGAGTTTGATGTGTAGGGGGAGGGGTTTGCTGTGTATGGGGGAGGGGGGTATAACGGCAAAAAAAAAATCATATAGAAAAAGTTATTTATTCAGAATTCTCCTTTATGTACAATTTTATTATAAATGTTGTAGGTGATTGTTTGTTTGGTAAATAATCTCTTTTTGTGAATAAAGATCCTGAATAATAATCTGGCCAAACTTCAGATCAGCTGCAGAATACAACACTTTTCTAATATTAGGTGGAATACTCCTTTAAATCTACCACGGGGGCGGAGACTGCCGTGCGTAGGGGCGGAGACTGCCGTGCGTAGGGGCGGAGACTGCCGTGCGTAGGCTGGGCACGAAGAGGAATGATAACGAAATGATATTAGGGGGCGGAGCAATAAGGAGGAGATTCTAAGGGGGAGGGACTTTGTCGGGCCTAGAGAGGCTACGTAGAGGGGCGGGGCCGGGGGGTCCGCTGTGCACATGCGCAGTGTGCACGGAGAGCGGCGTGGACGCGCAGAGGGTGTCGGGCACACGGACGTGCGATCGGATGGGAGTGTGAGAGGTCGGGCACCGAGTACGAGGAGAAGGGGCGGGTCTGCCGTGAGGGGGAGAGGTTATAGAGGAAGTGGGAGGAGCCGGCGTGTCACAGACGGGAGGGGCGGAGCCTGTGCAGCCTCCTGGTCACGTGACTGCTGAGATTCTCATTGCAGGAGCCCCAAAAAATCCGGACAGAGATGGAGGAGGGGCAAAACACCACAGGTAAGGGTGGAGCCAGGACTGGGAACCGCCCACATGAGGCCACACCTCCATACAGAGCCGTACTTCCTGTCATGTGACACCATAGAGCCCGCACACCTTGTACAGAGCAGTACTTCCTGTCATGTGACACCATAGAGCCCGCACACCTTGTACAGAGCGGTACTTCCTGTCATGTGACACCATAGAGCCCGCACACCTTGTACAGAGCTGTACTTCCTGTCATGTGACACCATAGAGCCCGCACACCTTGTACAGAGCAGTACTTCCTGTCATGTGACACTATAGAGCCTGTACAGAGCAGTACTTCCTGTCATGTGACACCATAGAGCCTGTACAGAGCAGTACTTCCTGTCATGTGACACCATAGAGGCCGCACACCTCCTACAGAGCGGTACTTCCTGTCATGTGACACCACAGAGCCCGCACACCTTGTACAGAGCAGTACTTCCTGTCATGTGACACCATAGAGCCTGTACAGAGCGGTACTTCCTGTCATGTGACACCATAGAGCCTGTACAGAGCGGTACTTCCTGTCATGTGACGCCATAGAGCCCGCACACCTTGTACAGAGCGGTACTTCCTGTCATGTGACACCATAGAGCTCGTACAAGCTGTACTTACTGTCATGTGACACCACAGAGCCCGCACACCTTGTACAGAGCAGTACTTCCTGTCATATGACACCATAGAGCCCGCACACCTCGTACAGAGCGGTACTTCCTGTCATATGACACCATAGAGCCCGCACACCTCGTACAGAGCGGTACTTCCTGTCATGTGACACCATAGAGCCCGCACACCCCGTACACAGCGGTACTTCCTGTCATGTGACACCATAGAGCCTGTACAGAGCGGTACTTCCTGTCATGTGACGCCATAGAGCCCGCACACCCCGTACAGAGCGGTACTTCCTGTCATGTGACACCATAGAGCCTGTACAGAGCAGTACTTCCTGTCATGTGACACCATAGAGCCTGTACAGAGCGGTACTTCCTGTCATGTGACACCATAGAGCCTGTACAGAGCGGTACTTCCTGTCATGTGACACCGTAGAGCCCGCACACCTTGTACAGAGCAGTGCTTCCTGTCATGTGACACTATAGAGCCCGCACACCCCGTACAGAGCGGTACTTCCTGTCATGTGACACCATAGAGCCCGCACACCCCGTACAGAGCGGTACTTCCTGTCATGTGACACCATAGAGCCCGCACACCTTGTACAGAGCAGTACTTCCTGTCATGTGACACCATAGAGCCCGCACACCCCGACAGAGCAGTACTTCCTGTCATGTGACACCATAGAGCCCGCACACCCCGACAGAGCGGTACTTCCTGTCATGTGACACCATAGAGCCTGTACAGAGCGGTACTTCCTGTCATGTGACACCATAGAGCCCGCACACCTTGTACAGAGCAGTACTTCCTGTCATGTGACACCATAGAGCCCGCACACCCCGTACAGAGCGGTACTTCCTGTCATGTAACACCATAGAGCCCGCACACCCCGTACAGAGCGGTACTTCCTGTCATGTGACACCATAGAGCCCGCACACCTTGTACAGAGCGGTACTTCCTGTCATGTGACACCATAGAGCCCGCACACCCCGTACAGAGCGGTACTTCCTGTCATGTGACACCATAGAGCCCGCACACCTTGTACAGAGCAGTACTTCCTGTCATGTGACACCATAGAGCCCGCACACCTTGTACAGAGCAGTACTTCCTGTCATGTGACACCATAGAGCCCGCACACCTTGTACAGAGCGGTACTTCCTGTCATGTGACACCATAGAGCCCGCACACCTTGTACAGAGCTGTACTTCCTGTCATGTGACACCATAGAGCCCGCACACCCCGTACAGAGCGGTACTTCCTGTCATGTGACACTATAGAGCCCGCACACCTTGTACAGAGCAGTACTTCCTGTCACATGACACCATAGGGCCCGTACAGAGCAGTACTTCCTGTCATGTGACACCATAGAGCCCGCACACCTCGTACAAGCTGTACTTCCTGTCATGTGACACCATAGAGCCCGCACACCTCGTACAGAGCGGTACTTCCTGTCATGTGACACCATAGAGCCCGCACACCTCGTACAGGGCGGTACTTCCTGTCATGTGACACCATAGAGCCCGCACACCTCGTACAGAGCGGTACTTCCTGTCATGTGACACCATAGAGCCTGTACAGAGCGGTACTTCCTGTCATGTGACACCATAGAGCCTGTACAGAGCAGTACTTCCTGTCATGTGACACCATAGAGCCCGCACACCTTGTACAGAGCAGTACTTCCTGTCATGTGACACCATAGAGCCCGCACACCTCCTACAGAGCGGTACTTCCTGTCATGTGACACCATAGAGCCCGCACACCTTGTACAGAGCAGTACTTCCTGTCATGTGACACCATAGAGCCTGTACAGAGCGGTACTTCCTGTCATGTGACACCATAGAGCCTGTACAGAGCGGTACTTCCTGTCATGTGACGCCATAGAGCCCGCACACCTTGTACAGAGCAGTACTTCCTGTCATATGACACCATAGAGCCCGCACACCTCGTACAGAGCGGTACTTCCTGTCATGTGACACCATAGAGCCCGCACACCCCGTACACAGCGGTACTTCCTGTCATGTGACACCATAGAGCCTGTACAGAGCGGTACTTCCTGTCATGTGACGCCATAGAGCCCGCACACCCCGTACAGAGCGGTACTTCCTGTCATGTGACACCATAGAGCCTGTACAGAGCAGTACTTCCTGTCATGTGACACCATAGAGCCTGTACAGAGCGGTACTTCCTGTCATGTGACACCATAGAGCCTGTACAGAGCGGTACTTCCTGTCATGTGACACCGTAGAGCCCGCACACCTTGTACAGAGCAGTGCTTCCTGTCATGTGACACTATAGAGCCCGCACACCCCGTACAGAGCGGTACTTCCTGTCATGTGACACCATAGAGCCCGCACACCCCGTACAGAGCGGTACTTCCTGTCATGTGACACCATAGAGCCCGCACACCTTGTACAGAGCAGTACTTCCTGTCATGTGACACCATAGAGCCCGCACACCCCGACAGAGCGGTACTTCCTGTCATGTGACACCATAGAGCCCGCACACCCCGACAGAGCGGTACTTCCTGTCATGTGACACCATAGAGCCTGTACAGAGCGGTACTTCCTGTCATGTGACACCATAGAGCCCGCACACCTTGTACAGAGCAGTACTTCCTGTCATGTGACACCATAGAGCCCGCACACCCCGTACAGAGCGGTACTTCCTGTCATGTGACACCATAGAGCCCGCACACCCCGTACAGAGCGGTACTTCCTGTCATGTGACACCATAGAGCCCGCACACCTTGTACAGAGCAGTACTTCCTGTCATGTGACACCATAGAGCCCGCACACCCCGTACAGAGCGGTACTTCCTGTCATGTGACACCATAGAGCCCGCACACCTTGTACAGAGCAGTACTTCCTGTCATATGACACCATAGAGCCTGTACAGAGCGGTACTTCCTGTCATGTGACACCATAGAGCCCGCACACCCCGTACAGAGCGGTACTTCCTGTCATGTGACACCATAGAGCCTGTACAGAGCAGTACTTCCTGTCATGTGACACCATAGAGCCCGCACACCCCGTACAAAGCGGTACTTCCTGTCATGTGACACCATAGAGCCTGTACAGAGCAGTACTTCCTGTCATGTGACACCATAGAGCCCGCACACCCCGTACAGAGCGGTACTTCCTGTCATGTGACACCATAGAGCCCGCACACCTTGTACAGAGCAGTACTTCCTGTCATGTGACACCATAGAGCCCGCACACCCCGACAGAGCGGTGCTTCCTGTCATGTGACACCAAAGAGCCCGCACACCCCGACAGAGCGGTACTTCCTGTCATGTGACACCATAGAGCCTGTACAGAGCGGTACTTCCTGTCATGTGACACCATAGAGCCCGCACACCCCGACAGAGCGGTACTTCCTGTCATGTGACACCATAGAGCTCGTACAAGCTGTACTTACTGTCATGTGACACCACAGAGCCCGCACACCTTGTACAGAGCAGTACTTCCTGTCACATGACACCATAGAGCCCGCACACCCCGTACAGAGCGGTACTTCCTGTCATGTGACACCATAGAGCCCGCACACCTTGTACAGAGCAGTACTTCCTGTCATGTGACACCATAGAGCCCGCACACCCCGACAGAGCGGTACTTCCTGTCATGTGACACCGTAGAGCCCGCACACCTTGTACAGAGCAGTACTTCCTGTCATGTGACACCATAGAGCCCGCACACCCCGTACAGAGCGGTACTTCCTGTCATGTGACACCATAGAGCCCGCACACCCCGTACAGAGCGGTACTTCCTGTCATGTGACACCATAGAGCCCGCACACCTTGTACAGAGCAGTACTTCCTGTCATGTGACACCATAGAGCCCGCACACCCCGACAGAGCGGTACTTCCTGTCATGTGACACCATAGAGCCTGTACAGAGCGGTACTTCCTGTCATGTGACACCATAGAGCCCGCACACCCCGACAGAGCGGTACTTCCTGTCATGTGACACCATAGAGCCCGCACACCCCGTACAGAGCGGTACTTCCTGTCATGTGACACCATAGAGCCTGTACAGAGCGGTACTTCCTGTCATGTGACACCATAGAGCCCGCACACCCCGACAGAGCGGTACTTCCTGTCATGTGACACCATAGAGCCCGCACACCCCGTACAGAGCGGTACTTCCTGTCATGTGACACCATAGAGCCCGCACACCTTGTACAGAGCAGTACTTCCTGTCATGTGACACCATAGAGCCCGCACACCCCGACAGAGCGGTACTTCCTGTCATGTGACACCATAGAGCCTGTACAGAGCGGTACTTCCTGTCATGTGACACCATAGAGCCCGCACACCCCGACAGAGCGGTACTTCCTGTCATGTGACACCATAGAGCCTGTACAGAGCGTTACTTCCTGTCATGTGACACCATAGAGCCCGCACACCTTGTACAGAGCAGTACTTTCTGTCATGTGACACCATAGAGCCCGCACACCTTGTACAGAGCGGTACTTCCTGTCATGTGACACCATAGAGCCTGTACAGAGCGGTACTTCCTGTCATGTGACACCATAGAGCCCGTACAGAGCAGTACTTCCTGTCATGTGACACCATAGAGCCCGCACACCCCGTACAGAGTGGTACTTCCTGTAATGTGACACCATAGAGCCCGCACACCCCGTACAGAGGGGTACTTCCTGTCATGTGACACCATAGAGCCCGCACACCCCGTACAGAGCGGTACTTCCTGTCATGTGACACTATAGAGCCTGCACACCTTGTACAGAGCGGTACTTCCTGTCATGTGACACCATTGAGCCCGCACACCTCGTACAGAGCAGTACTTCCTGTCATGTGACAATATAGAGCCCGCACACCTTGTACAGAGCAGTACTTCCTGTCATGTGACACCATAGAGCCCGCACACCCCGTACAGAGCGGTACTTCCTGTCATGTGACACCATAGAGCCTGTACAGAGCGGTACTTCCTGTCATGTGACACCATAGAGCCCGCACACCCAGTACAGAGCGGTACTTCCTGTCATGTGACACCATAGAGCCCGCACACCCCGTACAGAGCGGTACTTCCTGTCATGTGACACCATAGAGCCTGTATAGAGCGGTACTTCCTGTCATGTGACACCATAGAGCCTGTACAGAGCGGTACTTCCTGTCATGTGACACCACAGAGCCCGCACACCCCGTACAGAGCAGTACTTCCTGTCATGTGACACCATAGAGCCCGCACACCTTGTACAGAGCAGTACTTCCTGTCGTGACACCATAGAGCCCGCACACCTCGTACAGAGCAGTACTTCCTGTCGTGACACCATAGAGCCCGCACACCACGTACAGAGCAGTACTTCCTGTCATGTGACATCATAGAGCCCGTACACCTTGTACAGAGCAGTACTTCCTGTCATATGACACCATAGAGCCCGCACACCCCGTACAGAGCAGTACTTCCTGTTATGTGACACCATAGAGCCCGTACACCTTGTACAGAGCAGTACTTCCTGTCATGTGACACCATAGAGCCTGTAAAGAGCGGTACTTCCTGTCATGTGACACCACAGAGCCCGCACACCCCGTACAGAGCGGTACTTCCTGTCATGTGACACCACAGAGCCCGCACACCCTGTACAGAGCGGTACTTCCTGTCATGTGACACCACAGAGCCCGCACACCCCGTACAGAGCGGTACTTCCTGTCACGTGACACCATAGAGCCCGCACACCTCGTACAGAGCGGTACTTCCTGTCACGTGACACCATAGAGCCCGCACACCCCGTACAGAGCGGTACTTCCTGTCACGTGACACCATATAGCCCGCACACCCCGTACAGAGCGGTAATTCCTGTCACGTGACACCATAGAGCCCGCACACCTTGTACAGAGCGGTACTTCCTGTCATGTGACACCATAGAGCCTGTACAGAGCGGTACTTCCTGTCATGTGACACCATAGAGCCCGTACAGAGCAGTACTTCCTGTCATGTGACACCATAGAGCCCGCACACCCCGTACAGAGCGGTACTTCCTGTAATGTGACACCATAGAGCCCGCACACCCCGTACAGAGGGGTACTTCCTGTCATGTGACACCATAGAGCCCGCACACCCCGTACAGAGCGGTACTTCCTGTCATGTGACACTATAGAGCCCGCACACCTTGTACAGAGCGGTACTTCCTGTCATGTGACACCATTGAGCCCGCACACCTCGTACAGAGCGGTACTTCCTGTCATGTGACACCATAGAGCCCGCACACCTTGTACAGAGCGGTACTTCCTGTCATGTGACACCATTGAGCCCGCACACCTCGTACAGAGCAGTACTTCCTGTCATGTGACAATATAGAGCCCGCACACCTTGTACAGAGCAGTACTTCCTGTCATGTGACACCATAGAGCCCGCACACCTTGTACAGAGCAGTACTTCCTGTCATATGACACCATAGAGCCCGCACACCCCGTACAGAGCGGTACTTCCTGTCATGTGACACCATAGAGCCTGTAGAGCGGTACTTCCTGTCATGTGACACCATAGAGCCCGCACACCCAGTACAGAGCGGTGCTTCCTGTCATGTGACACCATAGAGCCCGCACACCCCGTACAGAGCGGTACTTCCTGTCATGTGACACCATAGAGCCTGTATAGAGCGGTACTTCCTGTCATGTGACACCATAGAGCCTGTACAGAGCGGTACTTCCTGTCATGTGACACCACAGAGCCCGCACACCCCGTACAGAGCAGTACTTCCTGTCATGTGACACCATAGAGCCCGCACACCTTGTACAGAGCAGTACTTCCTGTCGTGACACCATAGAGCCCGCACACCTCGTACAGAGCAGTACTTCCTGTCGTGACACCATAGAGCCCGCACACCACGTACAGAGCAGTACTTCCTGTCATGTGACATCATAGAGCCCGTACACCTTGTACAGAGCAGTACTTCCTGTCATATGACACCATAGAGCCCGCACACCCCGTACAGAGCAGTACTTCCTGTTATGTGACACCATAGAGCCTGTAAAGAGCGGTACTTCCTGTCATGTGACACCACAGAGCCCGCACACCCCGTACAGAGCGGTACTTCCTGTCATGTGACACCACAGAGCCCGCACACCCTGTACAGAGCGGTACTTCCTGTCATGTGACACCACAGAGCCCGCACACCCCGTACAGAGCGGTACTTCCTGTCACGTGACACCATAGAGCCCGCACACCCCGTACAGAGCGGTACTTCCTGTCACGTGACACCATAGAGCCCGCACACCCCGTACAGAGCGGTACTTCCTGTCACGTGACACCATAGAGCCCGCACACCCCGTACAGAGCGGTATTTCCTGTCACATGACACAATAGAGCCCGCACACCTTGTACAGAGCGGTACTTCCTGTCACGTGACACCACAGAGCCCGCACACCTCGTACAGAGTGGTACTTCCTGTCACGTGACACCACAGAGCCCGCACACCTCGTACAGAGCGGTACTTCCTGTCACGTGACACCATAGAGCCCGTACAGAGCGGTATTTCCTGTCACATGACACCATAGAGCCCGCACACCCCGTACAGAGCGGTACTTCCTGTCACATGACACCATAGAGCCCGTACACCTCGTACAGAGCAGTACTTCCTGTCACATGACACCATAGAGCCTGTACACCTCGTACAGAGCAGTACTTCCTGTCACATTACACCATAGAGCCCGCACACCTTGTACAGAGCAGTACTTCCTGTCATGTGACACCATAGAGCCCGTACAGAGCAGTACTTCCTGTCATGTGACACCATAGAGCCCGCACACCCTGTACAGAGCAGTACTTCCTGTCATGTGACACCATGGAGCCTGCACACCCCATACAGAGCAGTACTTCCTGTCATGTGACACCATGGAGCCCGCACACCTCGTACAGAGCGGTACTTCCTGTCACATGACACCATAGAGCCCGTACAGAGCGGTATTTCCTGTCACATGACACCATAGAGCCCGCACACCCCGTACAGAGCGGTACTTCCTGTCACATGACACCATAGAGCCCGTACACCTCGTACAGAGCAGTACTTCCTGTCACATGACACCATAGAGCCCGCACACCTCGTACAGAGCAGTACTTCCTGTCATGTGACACCATAGAGCCCGTACAGAGCAGTACTTCCTGTCATGTGACACCATAGAGCCCGCACACCCCGTACAGAGCAGTACTTCCTGTCATGTGACACCATAGAGCCCGTACAGAGCAGTACTTCCTGTCACATGACACCATAGAGCCTGCACACATAGATGAGGGGGGAGGGGTGATTTTGGGGGTGTATGCAGTGGGCTGGGTGGGCGGAGCTCAGACATTTGCTTGGCATGTTGGTGATTTTAAGGACTACAGTAACAATGACTTCTCCCCCCGCAGGTGCATCTCATCCTCGGCCACTCCCACAGTCCAGGACTGCAGATCCCATCCCCCATCTGATGGACAATCGAATTCCGCTCCCTACTGGCCAGTTCCCAGGTGCCGCTGCCCATCCCCCCACAGGTTGTATTGATGGGCGGTCTCCCGCAGTCATGGGGTCAGTGGAGCCCCTGTGGAGCGGAAATTTCCTGAGCACTCGACACCCTTCCCCCGCCCAGTACGCTCTCTCCAATATGGCAGACTTCAGTAAGGGCGGGGCTTATATGACAGAGGCGGGCCGGCACCCGCCCTCCACACAGCCCGATGTGACCTCTTCCCCGGTCCTAACTCCCACTTACTGCTCCAACTGCAAGAAGATGTTTGCCACCATTGAGGCCTTCACCAGACACGAGCCTATGCATTCGCTGACCGTCAAACTCCACCCCTGCCTGGAGTGCGGCAAGTACTACCGCCACAACACCGCCCTGGTCATCCACCGCCGCACCCACACCGGCGAGAAGCCGTACGGCTGCACCGAGTGCGGCAGGCGCTTCAACGCCCGCTCTAGCCTGGTCACCCACGGCAAGATCCATGCGGGCAAGAAGCTGTGCGAGTGTTCAGAGTGCGGTATGTCCTTCACCCGAACCGACGACCTCTTCCACCATCAGCTCATGCACAACCGAGAGCGCAAGTTCTCCTGCGACGACTGTGGCAAGTGCTTCAAGGCCGAGTCCGAGCTCGCCGTCCACCGCAGAGCCCACCCGGCCGTGGAGCTGTTCCTTTGCTCCGGCTGCGGCAGAGACTTCACCCAGTACACCAAACTTCTCCGACACCAGAAGAGCCACCCACAGCTGCCGCCTGTCTTCATCACCGGGGAAAGGATGCTGGCCGACCAGTGAGCCTGAAATATACCAGACTATCACCAGGGAGCCAATAGCAACGTTGCACATTCAACGCGTTCCTTCAGTGGAATGTGGAGTTCACCTCTAGAGCCTGCTGGCCTTCCAACACCACCGGCCACCAGAAAGTTCCTGAACCCGAAGTACGGCGGATGTGACAGACAATCCTCCTCCCGTATTACAGACTGAAATGTACTGCCTTTACAGAGCGAAAAATGTGTCCGAAAATTAAGGTCAACCCTCCGCCCCACCCCGGCAAAATAAGGAAAGAATGGCGGGACTTTTCCTGGTGTTTAAATTCTGACTTTCGGTTGAATTTCGAAATTTGTACTTGTTAAACTCTCAACGAAAAAAAGACCTGATTCGGTCTTGGAAGCTGGGAAGGGAAAAATGGGATCAGTCCAAAGACAGTGTGACCCGCCCCCCGATCCGACTCTGGAAGATTGAGTCACTGGCCTTGTGGTGCCAAATAGTCTGCCGAGCCAAACCCCCCCAACCTCCCAACCTCGGGTGGATAGAACTCCATTCCATATACCAGAGAGATGGACAAAACCAGCCCCAAACCAGTACATAGAGCTCCATACCTTATACCGGACAGAACCAGCCCCCAACCAGTATATAGAGATCCATAGCTTATACCGGACAGAACCGTCCCCCAACCAGTATATAGAGATCCATACCTTATACCGGACAGAACCAGCCCCCAACCAGTATATAGAGATCCATACCTTATACAAGACAGAACCATCCTCCAACCAGTATATAGAGATCCATAGCTTATACCGGACAGAACCAGCCCCCAACCAGTATATAGAGATCCATACCTTATACAAGACAGAACCGTCCCCCAACTAGTATATAGAGATCCATACCTTATACAAGACAGAACCAGCCCCCAACCAGTATATAGAGATCCATACCTTATACAAGGCAGAACCAGCCCCCAACCAGTATATAGAGATCCATACCTTATACCGGACAGAACCAGCCCCCAACCAGTATATAGAGATCCATACCTTATACAAGACAGAACCATCCTCCAACCAGTATATAGAGATCCATACCTTATACAAGGCAGAACCAGCCCCCAACCAGTATATAGAGATCCATACCTTATACCGGACAGAACCAGCCCCCAACCAGTATATAGAGATCCATACCTTATACCGGACAGAACCAGCCCCCAGCCAGTATATAGAGATCCATAGCTTATACCAGACAGAACCAGCCCCCAACCAGTATATAGAGATCCATAGCTTATACCAGACAGAACCAGCCCCCAGCCAGTATATAGAGATCCATACCTTATACCGGACAGAACCGGATATACCGGACAGAACCAGCCCCCAACCAGTATATAGAGATCCATACCTTATAACGGACAGAACCAGCCCCCAGCCAGTATATAGAGCTCCATAGCTTATACCGGACAGTCAGACAGAACTAGCCTTCACCCACTGTATAGAACTCTCTACCATTTATCGGACAGACAGAACTGGCCCTCACCCACTGTTAGGAACTCTGTACCATCTACTGGACAGACAGAAAGAACTGGCCCTCACCCACTGTATAGAACTCTATACAATCTACCGGACAGACAGAACTGGCCCTCAACCATTGTATAGAACTCTGTACCATCTACTGGACAGACATACAGAACTGTATAGAACTCTCTACCATTTATCGGACAGACAGAACTGGCCCTCACCCACTGTTAGGAACTCTGTACCATCTACTGGACAGACAGACAGAACTGGCCCTCACCCACTGTATAGAACTCTATACAATCTACCGGACAGACAGAACTGGCCCTCAACCATTGTATAGAACTCTGTACCATCTACTGGACAGACATACAGAACTGTATAGAACTCTCTACCATTTATCGGACAGACAGAACTGGCCCTCACCCACTGTTAGGAACTCTGTACCATCTACTGGACAGATGGACAGAACCGGACCTCACCCATTGTATAGAACTCTATACAATCTACCGGACAGACAGAACTGGCCCTCACCCATCGTATAGAACTCTGTACCATCTACTGGACAGACAGAATCAGCCCTAACCACTGGACCGGCCTTTGTATAGAGCTCTCCATACTGTAACTTGGACAGACACAACCGACTCCTACCACCTGCCCACCCATTTTATAGAGCTCCATACCGTATAAGGGACAGAGAGAACCAGCTCTAACCACTGGCCCGCAGATGGCAGTGGTTATAAACAAAAATGGCAATCTTTATAAACAAAGCCCACTGCTCTCCAAAGATATGGATGGCCATCTTTAAACGAGGCTCAGGGGTCTACAGAGAGGTGGACTGCCTTCTTTATGGATAGAAATCTAACAGAATCTTGGGGGTAATACAAGCCTGAAAAATACTAAAAAACATGTTCTCAATTTCCAGACACATTACGTACAAGTCCAGATCCCGTTCACTGTTATCCTAGAGATGACTTTTCAGGATCACTCCATTCTCCGTCTAATATACATTTCCTGTCCTCAATATATGCCAGGCCTGAGGAACCCGTTTGCTTTTTCCAAATTGTGACTTCTGGACTTTCATGTCCCAGGGCAACCTTTGGGGACAGTCATCTTCCAGCAGCCCTCACGGGGGGGAGGGGGTGGTTGGCGCTACATTTGAGGCCTCGTCCGGGATACCCTATTTGGTTGGCCCTAGCCCTTGGCTCCTTGAACTCTGTTTGATCTGAAACGTGTTCAGACCTACAACCATCAGAAAACCACCTGTAAAGAAACTCATTTTCTTATACCAGGCCTGAGAGTAGATTGGAATCATTACTGCCCCATACTTCTCCTGTACCCTCCCATTGGGGGATCCCCCCCCCCCAGAGACACAGCAGGAAATCTCTCCACAACTGTTATCACCAGGTGTCCCCATTGCTAAATCCCCCTTCTATTCTTCTGGTGACGACTGCAAATTTTGGGATCACATTCACAACCAGCGGGTAAATCTCCCCGGAGGGGACTCAGCAATAAAACCTTTCAAACTAAGGGGGGTCTAGGTGACACTCAGTGTGGTCCTCAGAGTCAAATAGTCTACTTCTACTATCAAGTGGAAAATAAAGGGAGAAGTGACCACCTACCAGCCACGTAATCCAAGAAACATTGGCCTCATACAGGTATTAATGCAGAGGGTCCCAGAATGGCCATGGCTCCTATGGGGACATCAACATATTTAGCTAAATATTTCCAGACATCCCACCAGATTTTCCGGAAAGCCAAATACTTGAGTGTAGGGATGTCATAGTCGGGCGAGGACCGTACGCATTAACAAGTCCATCAATGGCCAAAATCAGAACAAGTACCATTGCCAGTGGATTCCAGATACCTGTCATCCAGGAGAACCTCTCCAAACTTCACATCTGCGGACATCTTGGTGGTCAGACTGTAGCTTTATTATTGTAGATTACACCGTCTTTATTACTTGTTATTTTTGCTTATTATGTGCAAATATATACGATGTCTTTGTGTATTTTTCATCTCTGCACTGCAAATAAAAACTAAAGCACTCGCAGCTGTATGGTGAAGTAATGTCTTTAATGTGTGGATTCTGTATATGGACAGGTCTAGGTTGTGCCGAGGCTGCGTGTTGTACTCAGCGGGTGCACGGCTTTGTATGACATACGAGGGCACCTCCTCTATATCATGGATGAGAAACCTTCTTCAACGTCCCCTCAAATCCTTCCGATTACCTCAGACCAGGGCTGCCTTATTGTCTTTCAGATGGCTTGGAATACGTGTTTTTGGAGAAATACGGGTACATTAAAACAAAATGTTTACAAAATAAATTGGTGTTACCAGGGAAATTAGCAAAATGAAGGTGGCTTCTAAGGGTATGATAAGCTTTCCATGGCTCCTGAGCTTTAGGGAAGTTTATTTCAACTATGCTGAACCTGTCCATGCGCCGACAAACAGCCCGGGGGTAGCTGGGAACATGAGATCCATGCAATATAAGGTATTATATTTACCTCTCCTGTGACCTGGATCTCCTACCTCACCTCTCCCATGACCTGTGTCTCCTACCTCACCTCTCCAGGAACCCATGCCTCCAGTGTCCTGTGTCTCCTACCTCACCTCTCCCATGACCTGTGTCTCCTACCTCACCTCTCCCATAACCTGTGTCTCCTACCTCACCTCTCCCATGACCTGTGTCTCCTACCTCACCTCTCCCATAACCTGTGTCTCCTACCTCACCTCTCCCATAACCTGTGTCTCCTACCTCACCTCTCTCCTGACCTGTGTCTCTTACCTCACCTCTCCAGGAACCCATGCCTCCAGTGTCCTGTGTCTCCTACCTCACCTCTCCCATGACCTGTGTCTCCTACCTCACCTCTCCCATAACCTGTCTCCTACCTCACCTCTCCCATAACCTGTGTCTCCTACCTCACCTCTCCCATAACCTGTGTCTCCTACCTCACCTCTCCAGGAACCCATGCCTCCAGTGTCCTGTGTCTCCTACCTCACCTCTCTCATGACCTGTGTCTCCTACCTCACCTCTCCAGGAACCCATGCCTCCAGTGTCCTGTGTCTCCTACCTCACCTCTCTCATGACTTGTGTCTCTTACCTCTCTCATGACCTGTGTCCCCTACCTCACCCGTCCTTTGTCTCCTACCTCTTCCATGACCCTTGTCTCCTACCTCTCCTCCTACGTGACCCGTGTCCCCTACCTCACCTCTCCAGTGTCCCGTGTCTCCTACCTCACTTCTCCCATGACCTGTGTCTCCTACCTCAGTTGTCCTTTGTCTCCTACCTCTCCCATGACCTGTGTCTCCTACCTCACCTCTCCCATGACCTGTGTTTCCTACCTCACCTCTCCCATAACCTGTGTCTCCTACCTCACCTCTCCCATAACCTGTGTCTCCTACCTCACCTCTCCAGGAACCCATGCCTCCAGTGTCCTGCGTCTCCTACCTCACCTCTCCCATGACCTGTGTCTCCTACCTCACCTCTCCCATAACCTGTGTCTCCTACCTCACCTCTCCAGGAACCCATGCCTCCAGTGTCCTGTGTCTCCTACCTCACCTCTCTCATGACCTGTGTCTCCTACCTCACCTAGGAAAATTATTGACTCGCGCATCTAAACAAATTACAATATATGTGACTGGATACTTTAAAAGCAAAAAGTGCGAGAAACCATATGTGCATACGGTAAACTCAAAAATGGGTACGAGGTTTAATTGGTCCAACCTCCCCCTAGGCAGGTATGATAGACCATATAAATATGGAACATTGGTGCAGAAAGTAAACGTGAAAAACTGCAATGTATATTAAATAAGAAATATAATAAAAGTCCACACACATAGACACCAAAGGGTGATGTTACAATCCAAAATTTATCCAATAGTATGTGAAATCCTAGGTATATGGGTCCGCCACCATGAATAAAGAGCCTGGCCGCTTACCAGAACTCCATGACCCCCCGTTACAGAGGGTCTAAATGGGCTTTGAAATCCTGCTGTTAAACCGCCAAGGAATCAGGTGGGAGCTGTGCTAGGACATCAAGAACTTAAATGCAGATAGATGGATCCACAAGGAAAGGAGGCTCATCTCTCAGCGAAGTATTATCATCATAAAGGGAAAAACAAAAGGCTCCGATAGCGTTAGCTACCGTGGCGATCCGGTTTGAACCCAGAGTGAGGCTTGTATTCATTATGTTTTTAGTATTTAAGGGAGGTGACGTGATGTGCCGCCCGTGCCCCTGGAAGACGCAATTCTCTTGCGAAACGCAGCGTAGGGCTGAGCGGTGTCATCGCGTCACCTCCCTCTGTCGTTGCTACTCCAGCTGGACGGGCTATCTGCGAACATCCGGCCGGTGCCGCAGACTGTCTTTCTTCAGAGGTTTTTTCTTAACTACATGTGAGTTTTTACTATATTTTAATAAATATCATTTGGTTTTACACTATCGGAGCCTTTTGTTTTTCCCTTTATGATGATAATACTTCGCTGAGAGATGAGCCTCCTTTCCTTGTGGATCCATCTATCTGCATTTAAGTTCTTGATGTCCTAGCACAGCTCCCACCTGATTCCTTGGCGGTTTAACAGCAGGATTTCAAAGCCCATTTAGACCCTCTGTAACGGGGGGTCATGGGGTTCTGGTAAGCGGCCAGGCTCTTTATTCATGGTGGCGGACCCATATACCTAGGATTTCACATACTATTGGATAAACTTTGGATTGTAACATCACCCTTTGGTGTTTATGTGTGTGGACTTTTATTATATTTCTTATTTAATAGACATTGCAGTTTTTCATGTTTACTTTCTGCACCAATGTTCCATATTTATATGGTCTATCATACCTGCCTAGGGGGAGGTTGGACCAATTAAACCTCGTACCCATTTTTGAGTTTACTGTATGCACATATGGTTTCTCGCACTTTTTGCTTTTAAAATATCCAGTCACATATATTGTAATTTGTTTAGATGCGCGAGTCAATAATTTTCCTATTTACGTTTGTGTGTTTGTGTCACATATAGGACTTTGCAGCACATATTATTGTTATTATTCTTTTTGATGCGCAGTTTTTTTCCCAATTTTTCTCCTCCTACCTCACCTCCCTCATGACCTGTGTCTCCTACCTCACCTCTCCAGGAACCCATGCCTCCAGTGTCCTGTGTCTCCTACCTCACCTCTCTCATGACTTCTGTCTCTTACCTCTCTCATGACCTGTGTCCCCTACCTCACCTGTCCTTTGTCTCCTACCTCTTCCATGACCCTTGTCTCCTACCTCTCCTCCTACGTGACCCGTGTCCCCTACCTCACCTCTCCAGTGTCCCGTGTCTCCTACCTCACTTCTCCCATGACCTGTGTCTCCTACCTCAGTTGTCCTTTGTCTCCTACCTCTTCCATGACCTGTGTCTCCTACCTCACCTCTCCAGGAAACCATGCCTCCAGTGTCCTGTGTCTCCTACCTCACCTCTCCCATGACCTGTGTCTCCTACCTCACCTCTCCCATAACCTGTGTCTCCTACCTCACCTCTCCAGGAACCCATGCCTTCAGTGTCCTGTGTCTCCTACCTCACCTCTCCCATGACCTGTGTCTCCTACCTCACCTCTCCAGGAACCCATGCCTCCAGTGTCCCGTGTCTCCTACCTCACTTCTCCCATGACCTGTGTCTCCTACCTCACTTGTCCTTTGTCTCCTACCTCTTCCATGACCCGTGTCTCCTACCTCAGTTGTCCTTTGTCTCCTACCTCTTCCATGACCTGTGTCTCCTACCTCACTTCTCCCATGACCTGTCTCCTACCTCACCTCTCCCATAACCTGTGTCTCCTACCTCACTTCTCCCATGACCTGTCTCCTACCTCACCTCTCCCATGACCTGAGTCTCCTACCTCACCTTTCCCGTGACCTGAGTCTCCTACCTCACCTCTCCACTGACCCGTGTCTCCTACCTCACCCCTTCCATGACCCGTGTCTCCTAACTCACCTCTTCTGTGGCCTGTGTCTCCTACCTCACCTCTCCAGTGCCCCGTGTCTCCTACCTCACCTCTCCACTGACACGTGCTTCCTACCTCACCTCTGCAGTGTCCCACGTCTCCTACCTTACCTTACCACTGACCCATGTCTCCTACCTCACCTCTGCACTGTCCCATGTCTCCTACCTCACCCCTTCCATGACCTGTGTCTCTTACCTGACCTCTCCCGTGGCCTGTCTCTCCTACCTGACCTCTCCAGTGTCCCATGTCTCCTACCTCACCTCTCCACTGAACTGTGTCTCCTACCTCACCCCTTCCATGACACGTGTCTCCTACCTCACCTCTTCCGTGTCTCCTACCTCTCCAGTGACCTATATCTCCTACCTCACTTCACCAGTGTCCTCAATGGAGGATCAGCAGACCCTCTACAGTCTGAGACCCACAAAGGCCAAATACACCACTAAGGACTCCAGGACACCCCAATGGAGGACTCGCAGACCCTCTACAGTCTGAGACCCGCAATGACCAGAGACACCAGTAAGGACCCCGGGGCCCCCCATAGAGGATCCTGAGACCCTCCACAGTCTGAGACCCACAAGACACCAGAGACACCAGTAAGGACCCCAGGGCCCCCCCAATGGAGGATCCTTAGACCCTCTACAGTCTGAGGCCCACAAAGACCATAGACACCAGTAAGGACCCCGGGGCCCCCCCAATAGAGGATCCGCAGACCCTCTACAGTCTGAGATCCACAAAGACCATAGACACCAGTAAGGACCCCGGGGCCCCCCAATAGAGGATCCACAGACCCTCTACAATCTGAGACCCACAAAGACCATAGACACCGGTAAAGACCCCGGGGCCCCCCAATGGAGGATCCGCAGACCCTCTACAGTCTGAGACCCACAAAGAACATAGACACTAGTAAGGACCCCGGGGCCCCCCAATGGAGGATCCGCAGACCCTCTACAGTCTGAGACCCACAATGACCAGAGACACCAGTAAGGACCCCGGGGCCCCCAATGGAGGATCCGCAGACCCTCTACAGTCTGAGACCCACAATGACCAGAGACACCAGTAAGGACCCCGGGGCCCCCCAAGGGAGGTTACGCAGACCCTCTACACATCAGATCAGGGCCAAAGATTGGTGCCCACCAAAAACGCCACCCTAGTTTAGGTCCCGGCCTTTCCAACCACCAGACCCTCTACAGTCTGAGACCCACAATGACCAGAGACACCAGTAAGGACCCCGGGGCCCCCCAATGGAGGATCCGCAGACCCTCTACAGTCTGAGACCCACAATGACCAGAGACACCGGTAAGGACCCCAGGGGCCCCAATGGAGGATCCGCAGACCCTCTACAGTCTGAGACCCACAAAGACCAGAGACACCGGTAAGGACCCCGGGGCCCCCAATGGAGGATCCGCAGACCCTCTACAGTCTGAGACCCACAAAGAACAGAGACACCGGTAAGGACCCCAGGGGCCCCAATGGAGGATCCGCAGACCCTCTACAGTCTGAGACCCACAAAGACCAGAGACACCGGTAAGGACCCCGGGGCCCCCAATGGAGGATCCGCAGACCCTCTACAGTCTGAGACCCACAATGACCAGAGACACCGGTAAGGACCCCAGGGGCCCCAATGGAGGATTCGCAGACCCTCTACAGTCTGAGACCCACAAAGAACAGAGACACCGGTAAGGACCCCAGGGGCCCCAATGGAGGATCCGCAGACCCTCTACAGTCTGAGACCCACAATGACCAGAGACACCAGTAAGGACCCCGGGGCCCCCCAAGGGAGGATCCGCAGACCCTCTACAGTCTGAGACCCACAATGACCAGAGACATCGGTAAGGACCCCGGGGCCCCCAATGGAGGATCCGCAGACCCTCTACAGTCTGAGACCCACAAAGACCAGAGACACCGGTAAGGACCCCGGGGCCCCCAATGGAGGATCCGCAGACCCTCTACAGTCTGAGACCCACAATGACCAGAGACACCGGTAAGGACCCCAGGGGCCCCAATGGAGGATTCGCAGACCCTCTACAGTCTGAGACCCACAAAGAACAGAGACACCGGTAAGGACCCCGGGGCCCCCAATGGAGGATCCGCAGACCCTCTACAGTCTGAGACCCACAATGACCAGAGACACCAGTAAGGACCCCGGGGCCCCCCAAGGGAGGATCCGCAGACCCTCTACACACCAGATCAGGGCCAAAGATTGGTGCCCACCAAAAACGCCACCCTAGTTTAGGTCCCGGCCTTTCCAACCACCAGACCCTCCACACCGGCTCAGGGCCACATCTTGCAGACCAGTAGAAACACAACAGAAGCCGGGGGCAAAAATCAGACCCCCCTCCCACCCACTATGCGGGGGCCACACCTTGGAAGCCAGCAGATCCACCACCCTAGTCTTGGCCCAGATGTTCCTGACCAGTAGAAGGTCCCTATGTGTTGGTGATGAGTGGGGCCACCATGGACTCATCTGGTGGGATAGAAGGGCTCCTAGAAGAGGTCTCAGCCGCCATCTTGGTACACCTTTCCATCCACTGGTGATGGGTCAGTCATGATGTACCTGGGCAGCCAATGAGGTGACAGAGATCTCCACTGGAGGCGGAGCTGTGACACCACAACCCACCACTCAGGGGACAGACGCTTCTAGGGGGCGGAGCTGATCACACTGGGTGTGTCCACAGGTCAGGTGATCCTCATAAAGGCGGGCGACCAATCAGGATTCACGTCCCCCTGGCGAGCTCCCCCAGATATATAATATCCATTCTACTGACTTTCTATATGATAATATACTTCATATCCATAATCCCCTCCCCCCTCACACACACGGCTCCTGTGATGACAATGGGGGTCAGGCTGACATTTTCCTCCTCCTATACGGCGCGGAGAATGACAGGACACGCCCCCTCCGCCAGAATCACAATCCCTCCGTACTGCGCAGGCGCCTAATTCAGAGGGTAGGCGGGGCCACATCCTCGGGTGGAACGCACAAAGCGGAAGTGTCTGAAGACATGAAACGCAGAACCCGGAAGTAGCCTGGAACGCAAAACCAGGAGGTGGGTGGACTTCCGGTGGAGGCCTGCAGCATGAAAAGGGACAGACAGCAACTGACAGGAGGAGGTAACTTGTGCCTCATACCTCACCTGGGGGGAGGGGATAACTGTACCTCATACCTCACCTGGGGGGAGGAGATAACTGTACCTCATACCTCACCTGGGGGGAGGAGATAACTGTACCTCATACCTCACCTGGGGGGAGGGGATAACTGTACCTCATACCTCACCTGGGGGGAGGAGATAACTGTACCTCATACCTCACCTGGGGGGAGGGGATAACTGTACCTCATACCTCACCTGGGAGGGGAGGAGATAACTGTACCTCATACCTCACCTGGGGGGAGGAGATAACTGTACCTCATACCTCACCTGGGGGGAGGAGATAACTGTACCTCATACCTCACCTGGGGGGAGGGGATAACTGTGCCTCATACCTCACCTGGGGGGAGGGGATAACTGTGCCTCATACCTCACCTGGGGGGAGGAGATAACTGTACCTCATACCTCACCTGGGGGGAGGGGATAACTGTACCTCATACCTCACCTGGGGGAGGAGATAACTGTACCTCATACCTCACCTGGGGGGAGGAGATAACTGTACCTCATACCTCACCTGGGGGGAGGGGATAACTGTGCCTCATACCTCACCTGGGGGGAGGGGATAACTGTACCTCATACCTCACCTGGGGGGAGGGGATAACTGTGCCTCATACCTCACCTGGGGGGAGGAGATAACTGTGCCTCATACCTCACCTGGGGGGGAGGGGATAACTGTACCTCATACCTCACCTGGGGGGAGGAGATAACTGTACCTCATACCTCACCTGGGGGGAGGAGATAACTGTACCTCATACCTCACCTGGGGGGAGGGGATAACTGTGCCTCATACCTCACCTGGGGGGAGGAGATAACTGTGCCTCATACCTCACCTGGGGGGAGGAGATAACTGTACCTCATACCTCACCTGGGGGGAGGAGATAACTGTGCCTCATACCTCACCTGGGGGGGAGGAGATAACTGTACCTCATACCTCACCTGGGGGGAGGAGATAACTGTACCTCATACCTCACCTGGGGGGAGGGGATAACTGTACCTCATACCTCACCTGGGGGGAGGGGATAACTGTACCTCATACCTCACCTGGGGGGAGGAGATAACTGTACCTCATACCTCACCTGGGGGGAGGAGATAACTGTACCTCATACCTCACCTGGGGGGAGGAGATAACTGTACCTCATACCTCACCTGGGGGGAGGAGATAACTGTACCTCATACCTCACCTGGGGGGAGGAGATAACTGTACCTCATACCTCACCTGGGGGGAGGAGATAACTGTACCTCATACCTCACCTGGGGGGAGGGGATAACTGTGCCTCATACCTCACCTGGGGGGAGGGGATAACTGTACCTCATACCTCACCTGGGGGGAGGGGATAACTGTGCCTCATACCTCACCTGGGGGGAGGAGATAACTGTGCCTCATACCTCACCTGGGGGGGAGGGGATAACTGTACCTCATACCTCACCTGGGGGGAGGAGATAACTGTACCTCATACCTCACCTGGGGGGGAGGGGATAACTGTACCTCATACCTCACCTGGGGGGAGGAGATAACTGTACCTCATACCTCACCTGGGAGGGGAGGAGATAACTGTACCTCATACCTCACCTGGGGGGAGGGGATAACTGTGCCTCATACCTCACCTGGGGGGAGGAGATAACTGTGCCTCATACCTCACCTGGGGGAGGGGATAACTGTACCTCATACCTCACCTGGGGGGAGGAGATAACTGTACCTCATACCTCACCTGGGGGGAGGAGATAACTGTACCTCATACCTCACCTGGGGGGAGGAGATAACTGTACCTCATACCTCACCTGGGGGGAGGGGATAACTGTACCTCATACCTCACCTGGGGGGAGGAGATAACTGTACCTCATACCTCACCTGGGGGGAGGAGATAACTGTACCTCATACCTCACCTGGGGGGAGGAGATAACTGTACCTCATACCTCACCTGGGGGGAGGGGATAACTGTACCTCATACCTCACCTGGGGGAGGAGATAACTGTACCTCATACCTCACCTGGGGGGAGGAGATAACTGTACCTCATACCTCACCTGGGGGGAGGAGATAACTGTGCCTCATACCTCACCTGGGGGGAGGAGATAACTGTGCCTCATACCTCACCTGGGGGGAGGAGATAACTGTGCCTCATACCTCACCTGGGGGGAGGGGATAACTGTGCCTCATACCTCACCTGGGGGGAGGAGATAACTGTACCTCATACCTCACCTGGGGGGAGGAGATAACTGTACCTCATACCTCACCTGGGGGGAGGGGATAACTGTACCTCATACCTCACCTGGGAGGGGAGGAGATAACTGTACCTCATACCTCACCTGGGAGGGGAGGAGATAACTGTACCTCATACCTCACCTGGGAGGGGAGGAGATAACTGTACCTCATACCTCACCTGGGAGGGGAGGAGATAACTGTACCTCATACCTCACCTGGGGGGAGGAGATAACTGTGCCTCATACCTCACCTGGGGGGAGGGGATAACTGTGCCTCATACCTCACCTGGGGGGAGGAGATAACTGTACCTCATACCTCACCTGGGGGGAGGGGATAACTGTACCTCATACCTCACCTGGGAGGGGAGGAGATAACTGTACCTTATACCTCACCTGGGAGGGGAGGAGATAACTGTACCTCATACCTCACCTGGGGGGAGGAGATAACTGTACCTCATACCTCACCTGGGGGGAGGAGATAACTGTACCTCATACCTCACCTGGGGGAGGGGATAACTGTACCTCATACCTCACCTGGGGGGAGGAGATAACTGTACCTCATACCTCACCTGGGGGGAGGAGATAACTGTACCTCATACCTCACCTGGGGGGAGGAGATAACTGTACCTCATACCTCACCTGGGGGGAGGGGATAACTGTACCTCATACCTCACCTGGGGGGAGGAGATAACTGTACCTCATACCTCACCTGGGGGGAGGAGATAACTGTACCTCATACCTCACCTGGGGGGAGGAGATAACTGTACCTCATACCTCACCTGGGGGGAGGGGATAACTGTACCTCATACCTCACCTGGGGGAGGAGATAACTGTACCTCATACCTCACCTGGGGGGAGGAGATAACTGTACCTCATACCTCACCTGGGGGGAGGAGATAACTGTGCCTCATACCTCACCTGGGGGGAGGAGATAACTGTGCCTCATACCTCACCTGGGGGGAGGAGATAACTGTGCCTCATACCTCACCTGGGGGGAGGGGATAACTGTGCCTCATACCTCACCTGGGGGGAGGAGATAACTGTACCTCACCTGGGGGGAGGAGATAACTGTACCTCATACCTCACCTGGGGGGAGGGGATAACTGTACCTCATACCTCACCTGGGAGGGGAGGAGATAACTGTACCTCATACCTCACCTGGGAGGGGAGGAGATAACTGTACCTCATACCTCACCTGGGAGGGGAGGAGATAACTGTACCTCATACCTCACCTGGGAGGGGAGGAGATAACTGTACCTCATACCTCACCTGGGGGGAGGAGATAACTGTGCCTCATACCTCACCTGGGGGGAGGGGATAACTGTGCCTCATACCTCACCTGGGGGGAGGAGATAACTGTACCTCATACCTCACCTGGGGGGAGGGGATAACTGTACCTCATACCTCACCTGGGAGGGGAGGAGATAACTGTACCTCATACCTCACCTGGGAGGGGAGGAGATAACTGTACCTCATACCTCACCTGGGAGGGGAGGAGATAACTGTACCTCATACCTCAGCTGGGGGGAGGAGATAACTGTACCTCATACCTCACCTGGGGGAGGAGATAACTGTACCTCATACCTCACCTGGGGGGAGGGGATAACTGTACCTCATACCTCACCTGGGGGGAGGGGATAACTGTACCTCATACCTCACCTGGGGGGAGGGGATAACTGTACCTCATACCTCACCTGGGGGGGGGGGAAATAACTGTACCTCATACCTCACCTGGGGGGAGGGGATAACTGTACCTCACACCTCACCTGGGGGGGGGGGAGATAACTGTACCTCACACCTCACCTGGGGGGAGGAGATAACTGTACCTCACACCTCACCTGGGGGGAGGAGATAACTGTACCTCATACCTCACCTGGGGGGAGGAGATAACTGTACCTCATACCTCACCTGGGGGGAGGAGATAACTGCACCTCATACCTCACCTGGGGGGAGGAGATAACTGTACCTCATACCTCACCTCGGGGGAGGAGATAACTGTACCTCATACCTCACCTCGGGGGAGGAGATAACTGTACCTCATACCTCACCTGGGGGGAGGAGATAACTGTACCTCATACCTCACCCCCCTGGAAGAAACCACCATGAGAAGAGGCCTCCGGAAGAAACCACCATGGCAATGGGCCCTGTAAGAAACTACCATGAGAAGAATCCTTGGAGGAAACCACCATGGGAAGACACCTTGGAAGCATCCACCATGGGAAGGGGCCCTGGAAGAAACCACCATGGGAAGGGGCCCTGGAAGAAACCACTATGGGAAGACACTCTGGAAGCATCCACCATGGGAAGACACCCTGGAAGCATCCACCATGGGAAGGGGCCCTGGAGGAAACCACCATGGGAAGGGGCCCTGGAAGAAACCACTATGGGAAGACACTCTGGAAGCATCCACCATGGGAAGGGGCCCTGGAGGAAACCACCATGGGAAGACACTCTGGAATAAACCACCATGGGAAGACACCCTGGAAGCATCCACCATGGGAAGGGGCCCTGGAGGAAACCACCATGGGAAGGGGCCCTGGAAGAAACCACTATGGGAAGACACTCTGGAAGCATCCACCATGGGAAGGGGCCCTGGAGCAAACCACCATGGGAAGACACTCTGGAAGAAACCACCATGGGAAGGGGCCCTGGAAGCATCCACCATGGGAAGACACTCTGGAGGAAACCACCATGGGAAGACACTCTGGAAGCATCCACCATGGGAAGGGGCCCTGGAGGAAACCACCATAGGAAGACACTCTGGAAGAAACCACCATGGGAAGGGGCCCTGGAGGAAACCACCATGGGAAGACACTCTGGAAGCATCCATCATGGGAAGGGGCCCTGGGCCTCAAGGCAACCTTGTCCCTGCGTAGAACAATGAAAGGTTCTGTATGGGTTAAATCCACCACCTCAGATGACAGCAATGAGAAAGGCCACCAATAGACAGAGGAATCCTATAGGTTCAAAGGGTAGTCTTGGAGGAACCAGGAGAACCAGGCTGAGATCCCATGAAGTCTGTGGAAAATGTACATAAGGATCAGTGTGTCAATCACCCCGTATGAAAGCCTTCCATCTCCATCCTGTGGAGGAAAGGAGGAAGGAGCTTTGGAGGAGGAAAACGTCAATCACGTTAATTTGATCACCAGAACATCCACTGCAAGGGCTAGAGGATCCATGGAACTGGAGACAACCCGGCTCAGTTTGTTGTTGAACCTAGAAACCAGGAGCTTCACATTCAGTGTCCTCACCTGCAGCAGAGGTCCTGAAACACCTCAGTAAGGGGAAACCATTCCAGAGTCCAGATGTTGACAACTGAGGAAGTCCACCTGCCAGTCTTGCATGGCTGGGCTATGAAGTTCTGCCCAAACCAAAATCAGATCCTCTTCTCTTTGAGCTGCCAGACTTCTAGCTCCTCCCTGATGGATTATGTAAGTCTCTGCCATGGCTTTGTCAAACTGAACCCTGGATAGGTGACCCTGCAGACGAGAGGTCCAGCCAGGAAGGGATAATTGAATACACTGAGTTCCAGTGTACTGGTCTAGAGACAAGTTTCCTCCAATGACCAAGTCGCTTGTATGGAGAGGACACCCCTGGCATCTGTCGTAAGTATCTTCCAAACCATTGGATTTTCCCAATTCCAGTGCTACACTGGTGACCCACCACATTGGGCCAAACCTGGTCTTGCTAGTCATAGGACAATCCAGAGACTACACCCTCTTGTCCCGTGCTGCCAGAATAATGAGTTGCAGTGGTCTGGAGTGAAATTGGGCATATGGAAGTAGGAAGACACCATAAAATCCATAACCCTCATGTAAAAATGAAGAGTCGTCAGTTGGCTCCTCCAAGAGAAGGAAAACTTTGGACAGGACTGTGTCTCAGATCAGGCCCTATAGTCTGATGGAATGTTTCCAGCACTAATTTCTGGAGATCTAGGATCCACCCAAATTTCACTGTTCCCTCAGAAGAAGGTCTTCAAGGTATTCCATTATGGGAAAGCCCTGAAAGTGAAGCAGAGCGAGAACAGGCTAGCACCTTGCTAAAAGCTCGAGGTGCAGAGGACAGGCAAAGAGAGAAGGGGCAGCAAAATGCAACGGGAAGATGGGGACATGAAAGCAGAGATCCCGGAGGTCCATAAAGGCCAGAAGGTCTCCTGGATGGAAGGAAGCAATGACTGGCAGATTCCATATGGAATTTTTGTACCAGGAGGATGTTGAGAACCTTTAGACCTATATGGGGCAGTTGCCCCCTTATGCTTTGGGGATAATGAAAAGTTTGAATTGAAACTTGGAAACCTCTCCTTTTCTGGGACAATGGCGATGAAACCTTGAAAGAACAGTGTGTAGGGTCGCCAATCTTTTCAGGTTTGATAACATGAATTATTCGGGAACCAAAATTCCAGTTTGTAGCCCCTGGGTACACTATTCTGGATCTGAGGGATAAAAGTGTTTGGATCAGATGGCTGCAAAGACCACTGACTCTGACAGGTGGGGGTGCCCCCTCATCATGGGGAGGACTTGCTTGCTGAGTTGGAGGTCCAGGCCTTGGGCGAAACTGGATTTCAGGCATTGCCTCCTGGGTTTTAGGTATTGCCTCCGACCTGGATATCTGAGAGAATTGAAAGGATTGGGAATTTTGCATTCTATTTCTGGGGTAAAGGGTACTCTTCTCCATGATGACACCTTGATGAAATTGTTCAGCAATTCGTCAAAGAGGCATTCCTCATCAAAGACCAAATACAAGAGGTGTTCTCTGCACTGATGCTCCACAGACTGACAGTTTAGCCAAAGGGTCTTTAGCATTAGTACCGAAAGGAGGCCCATTCTGGATATTTGATATACAATATCAACTAAATAAAGTAGAGCCACCGGCATGAGCTCCAGAAGGATCTGTAAGGATAGGTTTAGGATCAGAGGACATAACCATGGAGGGTTAGCATAATCCTAGCCCTAACCAAACAGTTAAGTTTCATCAGACGGACATGGTTGCAAGGGAGAATAAGTCCTTAGGAAGGGCTTCTATAGCCTCTTATCCACTGGGTCTTTAAACACGGGGATGTCCTTAACAGGGACAGTTAGAGGCTTGTTAAGGCAAGAAATGGACGGGTCCATAACAGGAACAGACCAATTATTTCCTACTCCTCATCCATAGACTATTTCTGGCCAAAATACTTAGGAGGAGAAGACCTTTTCTGGATCAGGCCAATCACTATATGGGACCAAATACTATATGGACTGCAATGGAGAAATCGTAAAGGTTTGAGGGCTATTTAGAGAATCCAGGGTAGTCACTTCAAGTGTAGCCAATGCAGGCAGTTCCAAATCTAGGGCTGCGTTTTCTGCATCAGTAAGGATGAGAATGGGAACCTTAACCAGCACCGTTTGTATCCAATACATCCCAGCACCGCACAGCCTTTGTATCCAATACATCCCAGCAACACACAGCCTTTGTATCCAATACATCCCAGCACTGCACAGCCAGTACATCCCACCACTGCACAGCCTTTGTATCCAATACATCCCAGCACCGCACAGCCTTTGTATCCAATACATCCCAGCACCGCACAGCCTTTGTATCCAATACATCCCAGCACCGCACAGCCTTTGTATCCAATACATCCCAGCAACACACAGCCTTTGTATCCAATACATCCCAGCACCGCACAGCCTTTGTATCCAATACATCCCAGCACCGCACAGCCTTTGTATCCAATACATCCCAGCACCGCACAGCCTTTGTATCCAATACATCCCAGCACTGCACAGCCAGTACATCCCAGCACTGCACAGCCTTTGTATCCAATACATCCCAGCACTGCACAGCCAGTACATCTCAGCACTGCACAGCCTTTGTATCCAATACATCCCAGCACTGCACAGCCTTTGTATCCAATACATCCCAGCACCGCACAGCCTTTGTATCCAATACATCCCAGCACTGCACAGCCAGTACATCCCAGCACTGCACAGCCTTTGTATCCAATACATCCCAGCACTGCACAGCCTTTGTATCCAATACATCCCAGCACTGCACAGCCATTGTATCCAATACATCCCAGCACTGCACAGCCAGTACATCCCAGCACTGCACAGCCTTTGTATCCAATACATCCCAGCACCTCACAGCCTTTGTATCCAATACATCCCAGCACCTCACAGCCTTTGTATCCAATACATCCCAGCACCGCACAGCCTTTGTATCCAATACATCCCAGCACCGCACAGCCTTTGTATCCAATACATCCCAGCACCGCACAGCCAGTACATCCCAGCACTGCACAGCCTTTGCATCCAATGCATCCCAGCACCACACATCCAGTACATCCCAGCACCCTACAGCCAGTACATCCCAGCATCGCAAGCCTTTGTATCCAATACATGCCAGCACTGCACAGCCAGTACATACCAGCACTGCACAGCTTTTGTATCCAATACATCCCAGCACTGCACAGCCTTTGTATCCAATACATCCCAGCACCACACATACAGTATATACCAGCACCGCACAGCCAGTACATCCCAGCTTGATCCTTTTTTCTATTGACCCCCAGCCATCCTGCAGGGTACGGTCTATCATAAGAATCAATGGAGCTGCCGTGTGCACTAGGCAGAGGACCCCGCTGTTTGTGCAGCACAGAGCAGGACTACAGAGTGGGATGGTGGATGAAGTAGCTATGTCAGATACATGAAGGGGGTTATCTACTAACAGTGAAGTTGCCCTTTAACATAACTTTATCCTGTTGTGTTTTTATTCTCCTTTGTGTCAGCTGTTGGTGTTGGCTCTCACTCTCTCCTTCTTTCTTTCAGGTCAGTGAGAAGCCACCAATGATCTGGGAGCCATCACATCGGAGTTCATTTATGTGTCACAGGGGAGACCTTTGTGAATATTCACCATGGTAGCATGATCCGGAGTTTAGCAGCAGTGTGAGATCCAGGTTAGGAAGATAACACAGTGATGGAAGAGTCCCAGACCAAGACATGGGACGTGGAGATAACGGCCATTAAAGAGACCCGGACTGAGACAAGGGACATGGAAGAGATCTGGACTGAGACAAGGGACATGGAAGAGATCCGGACTGAGACAGGGGACATGGAAGAGATCTGGACTGAGACAAGGGACATGGAAGAGATCCGGACTGAGACAGGGGACATGGAAGAGATCCGGACTGAGACAGGGGACATGGAAGAGATCCGGACTGAGACAAGGGACATGGAAGAGATCCGGACTGAGACAGGGGACATGGAGAAGTCCCAGATTGAGGCAACAGACATGGATAAGACCCAGACTAAGACAATGGACTTGGAAAAGGCCCAGGCTGAGATAACGGACATAGAAGAGACTCATACTGAGACAACAGACATAGAAAAAATTCAGACTGAGACAACGGACATGGAAGAAACCACCTGGATTGAGACAAGAGACAAGAAGCAGGAATTGGCGAGAGGTCACAGCCGCCAGTACATGGAAAGCTCTACATGCACAACGCGATTCTCCGTGATTTTGAAGGAGGAGACCTCTTCACACCCTGACCACATTGCTCCACTATATAAGGCCACCATTAAAGAAGAACCTCTCCCACATCAAGAATGTGCTGACGCTCCCAGACCCAGATGTCTTAGACCGTGTACACCTGATGAGGTAACCCCCTCATTTCAAAAAGACAACATTCCATCAACTAGATTTTCCACATCTGCTACTCACAAAGTCACATTCGGTCCTGTTAGAAAGAATTCTCAGTCAGGACACAATCTCCTGGACTCCAAGCAATCTTCCCTTGCAGATCATAGAAGGCATATGTCGTCCCGTATTAAGGAGGAGCCCTGCTTGTATGAAGGAGAAGACCTCCTTCATGCTCATACATCTCAGATTAAGATGGAACCCTTCTCAGGTGACCTTGACTGTTCTTCCTCCATGATTCGGATAAAGCAGGAGCCTCTCACAAGTGGAAGGAGGAGTAATGTCTTAGACCCTCCAGCTCATGTACAGTGTCCACCTATAGAGATAAAGGAAGAACCCCAATCACCTGAAGGAGAAGATCCCACCAACATGGACTTCTCTCAACCCACTGATCCCACACATAGTCTTTCTATTCAGATTAAAGAGGAAGAGGAGGAGGAAGAAGACTTTCCTCCTGAAGGGCTTCATATACTCGAAGGGACCATCACAGACTCCGACATTCATTCCTTCACCATCACTGGAGAGTACATTGAAGGCATTGAGATCAAGTTGAAGACCAAACCCCTGCAGGACAAAGTGGCCTCCACATCTCAGTCATCGAAGACCACCTATGCCTGCCCCGTGTGTAAAAGAAACTTCACCAATCATGGCAACCTGGTGCGACACCGCGAAACCCACAAAGGGAAGAAGATGTCCTGCTTGGACTGTGGAGCCGACTTCTGCAACAAGACGGACCTCACGGCACACGCTCGGATACACAAAGCCAACAGGGTCCTCTACTGCTCCGAGTGCAACATCACCTTCCCCAGCAACTCGCACCTCATCATCCATGAAAGAATCCACACCGGTGAGAAGCCGTACTCCTGCTCCCACTGCGGGAAACGCTTCTCCAGCAAGTCCAACGTCGCAGAGCACATGAAGGTCCACACGGGCTCCAAACAGTTCTGCTGCTTGGCCTGTGGCAAATCTTATGCCCGCCAAGAGAACCTGCTCAGCCACCAGCGGATCCACCAAGAAGCAGTGACGTTCACCTGCACCCACTGCGGCCAGTGTTTTGTTGACAAGCACAAGTTTGCCAGGCACCAGCGCTTCCACACCTTGGACAAGCCGTACCCGTGCATCGTCTGCGGGAAGCGCTTCGCTCACAAGGCGCTGCTCCTCAGGCACGAACGGACTCACGTCGGCGGGAATCCGGTCTGTTCAGACTGCGGTAAGTGTTTCTTCCGACAAGCCGAACTGACCAAACATAAGAGAGTCCACATGGGCATCACCGAGAAACTATTTGAATGCTCGGAGTGCGGGAAGCGGTTCAGCTCAGGGCCCCGCCTCCTAAACCACCAGAAACTGCACGCAGCGGACAAGGCCTATCAGTGTACCGAGTGCGGCAATTGTTTCAAACAGAAGAACAACCTGGTGAGGCACCAGAGGGTTCACGAGGTGGAAAAACCTTTTTGGTGTGCCGAATGTGAAAGAGGGTTCACCACCAGGTCCAACCTCAAGGTCCATCGTAGAGTCCACATCATGCGAAGGCAGCACCCCTGCCCGCACTGTGGCAAAGAGTTCCCTTTCAAGAGCCGGTTAAACGAACATTTAAAAAGTCACGAAGAGAATAAAACGGAGGAGGGGCAAAGCTAAAAATAGAGGGATGGGAGGCCTATACACGACTCGTTTATGAAGGGCGCTTTATCTGGACTTTTGCATCTTAAAGGTCCGCTTATCTTGTCGACCCTTCATATATTAAAGTGGTTGTAACCCTTCACGTACCCAGCGAGGTGACTTGCTTTCACACAGAGATGATACAAATTCTCCTACATAAGTTATACCTGTTTATCTGCAGTCTTCTCTTTTCTGCAGCCATTTAAAGTCCATCATTTATAAATCTTGTCTGAGATTTCAGTAAATAGGGGGCAGTGAGCTGAAATCACACCTGCAGAGCTCAGTGAGAGCTGATTGGAGGAAAGGGACACCCCCCTTCACACAGCAACAGAGCGGAGGCTGTCAATCTCAGGCTGTGTACTGGAGCTCCCTCTCTTGGGGTCAGAAGTGATAAAAACTAAAAATATTCACCTTACACCCCTTCCCTTTTTCATTTATTTTATATTTTTTCATTTTGTACTCATTTTATATCACTTAACTTTATTGCTATCACCCAGGACTGATGAACCCCCTATGTGGTGGCACTTACTGAGGGACAGGTACTCCTAATGGAGGGGTCGGGGGTCCTTTGGACCCATAGTACTTCCCCTGCACTCAGCCAACTCTTGGGGGACAGAATGTCCTCCATCTGCAGCTTCACCTGGCTCCTAACTGGGAAGGGACAGGTCAGAGCCGAGCACTTCCAGGTTCAGAGATGTCTCTCCATGCCCACCATCCTGATGGTAGGGGAAGCAGGTGACCTGGGAACAGAGGAGGGGCGGGTGTTAGGATGGAGGGGGGGGGGGGTTGTTCATGAACAGGCATTTGGGTGCTGTATGGCAGCTGGACTGCTCTACAATATGGCCGGCAGCTTACTACTAAAAAACATGCTAATGGCTGCTATTGGAACTGTAAATCTGATAACACTGCAGACCCCGACGTAGTAGTTACGTCAGCCGCATGAAAGAATTCTAGGTGGTCCAGTTATGGGTTTGGGTCTTCTTCACCTCTTCTCCAGCAAGCTTCAGTCCTTGGTGATGTCTAGAGTGATGGCAAGGAGATCATGTCATCATTGTACTGTGAGTGCAGGGTGCCATGATAAATTCCCCCCATAGTGTCCTGTATGTACAGGAAGTGAGATGAATAACACAACCTAGGAAAGAGACGTTACTGGATTGCCTGGTGGGTACAGCACCAGAGAGGAGGTGAGTAATACAGCGAGAGATACTTTCCTAGTTCTGCAATGGCTGGAGAACTGAATAATTCAAAAAATGACAACAGGAGTTGGGCTTTAGCTGTCCTTTTACAGGGGTTGGCGGTCAACCAGATAAGCAGACCTTGTATGTTCATGCCTTAATAAAGTCCCATCAGAAGGTTCAGGTGCAGAACCCGAGGTGGGGGAGTCAGTGAGTTGCTGTTCTAAATTACCTTTAATATGTGAGTCCCAGAGGCCTGCTGCTATGTTAAGGCACAGATTGATAATTCTCTCTATAATCAATGCAAGTCCTCTGAGCAGATTCCATCAGCTGAACCCTACGAGGAGAAATCTGGATCATATTTTGATATTCTGTAGCATCAATAAAAGTTCTTCCTTGTTACGAATGTGTCTTGTTTTATTGCTGCTCAAATGAGACCTTACGTGCCAATGTGACGATGTTTCGCGGTCAGTGCGCTATTGAGGGACCCCAGATGTTTGGTGTCCCAATAAATCCCCGTAAAATTAAGAAAATATCTCCGACAATTGGGGAACACCAATGGTTTGTTTAGGGAGATCTGACAATTGGGGACCATCATTGGTTTCTTGTGGGAAATCTCTGAGAATTGGGGACCACCAATGGTTTCTTTAGGGAGATCTCTGACAATTGGGGACCACCAATGGTTTCTTTAGGGAGATCGGACAATTGGGGACCATCAATGGTTTCTTGTGGGAAACCTCTGAGAATTGGGGACCGTCAATGGTTTCTTTAGGGAGATCTCTGACAACTGGGGACCACCAATGCTTTCTTGGGGTAAATCTCTGACAATTGGGGACCATCAATGGTTTCTTGGGGTAAATCTCTGACAATTGGGGATCACCAATGGTTTCTTTAGGGAGATCGGACAATTGGGGATCACCAATGCTTTCTTGGGGTAAATCTCTGACAATTGGGGACCACCAATGCTTTCTTGAGGCACATAACCTTGAAGATGAGATGCCTGTCATTTGTCTGGGGAGATCTACAACGTTGATATCCTTTCTATACTTAGTTTTAGGGGTTGATTTACTAAAACTGAAGCACTCAGAATCTGGTGCAGTTCTGTATAGGAACCAATCAGCTTCGAGTTTCTTTTTGTGAAAGTTTCATTAAACAAGCTGAAGTTACAGTGAGGGGGAAAAAGTATTTGATCGGCTGCTGATTTTGTAAGTTTGCCCACTGAAAAGAAATAATTAGTCTATAATTTTATTGGTTGGTTTATTATAACAGTGAGAGACAGAATAACAACAAAAATATCCAGAAAAACGCATTTAAAAAAGCTATAAATTGATTTGCATTTTAATGAGTGAAAGAAGTATTTGATCCCCTATCAATCAGCAAGATTTCTGGCTCCCAGGTGTCTTCTATACAGGTAATGAGCTGAGATTAGGAGAACTCTCTTAAAGGGAGTGCTCCTAATCTCAGCTTGTTATCTGTATAAAAGGAACCTGTCCACAGAAGCAATCAATCAATCAGATTCCAATCTCTCCTCCATGACCAAGACCACAGAACTGTCCAAGGATGTCGGGGACAAGATTGTAGACCTACACAAGGCTGGAATGGGCTACAAGACCTTCGCCAAGCAGCTTGGTGAGAGGGTGACAACAGTTGGTGCGATTATTAGCAAATGGAAGAAACACAAAATAATGGTCAATCTCCCTCGGTCTGGGGCTCCATACAAGGTCTCACCTCGTGGAGTTTCAATAATGGACTGTGAAGGACTGAAATCCTGAAACGCCCACAAGGCTCCCCTGCTCAAGAAAGCACATGTACAGGCCCGTCTGAAGTTTGCTGAAGTTTGTCTGAAGTTTGCTAATGAACATCTGAATGGTTCAGAGGAGAACTGGGTGAAAGTGCTGTGGTCAGATGAGGCCAAAATCGAGCTCTTTGACATCAACTCAACTCGTCATATAGGAATGACTGGGTGGCTGTACACTCAATACTTTCAGAAAACGGCTTTATTGTAGAACAAAGTCCATAAAAAATAACCACAACTGATCAGGCAGGGGAGGGAAAAGGTAGGTAGACACGTTTCACATGTAAAGTTCGTGTTTTTTTAAATAACACTCAACTCATCGTGTTTGGAGGAGGAGGAATGCTGCCCATGACCCCAAGAACACCATTCCCCACCGTCATACATGGAGGTCCTATGACCCCAAGAACACCATCCCCCACTGTCATACATGGAGGTGGAAACATTATGCTTCAGGGTTTTTTTTCCTGCTAAGGGGACAGGACAACTTCACTGCATCAAAAGGGACGATGGACAGGGCCATGTACCGTGAAATCTTGGGTGAGAACCTCCTTACCTCAGCCAGGGCTTTGGAAATGGGTTGTGGATGGATATTCCAGCATGACAATGACCCAAAACACACGGCCAAGGCAACAAAGGAGTGGCTCAAGAAGAAGCACATTAAGGTCCTGGAGTGGCCTAGCCAGTCTCCAAACCTTTATCCCATAGAAAATATGTGGAGGGAGCTGAAGTTTCGAGTTACCAAACATCAGCCTAGAAACCTTAATAACTTGGAGAGGATCTGCAAAGAGGACAAAATCCCTCCTGAGATGTGTGCAAACCTGGAGGCCAACTCCAAGAAACGTCTGACCTCTGTGATCGCCAACAAGGGTTTCTCCACCAACTACTAAGTCATGTTTTGTGAAGGGTGCAAATACTTATTTCACTCATTAAAATGCAAATCAATTTAAATCTTTTTTTAAATCCTTTTTTTTTTTGGATATTTTTGTTGTTATTCTGTCTCTCACTGTTATAATAAACCGACCATTAAATCTATAGACTGATCATTTCTTTGTCAGTGGGGCGAACGTACAAAATCAGCAGCCAATCAAATACTTTTTTCCCCTCACTGTAGAAGCTGATTGGCCACCATGAGCAGCTGCACCAAATTCGGAGTGCTCCCGTTTTTAGCAAATCTCCCCCATTATCCACACCACATAACTGCAACTATCAGAAGCCCACTTCCAAACCAGTCTAGGACCATAAAACTGACTTCTACGGCCAAGCCATTGGAGAAACACAAAAATCATGGGAGCGTGTTCTGAAAAGTCATTGTAACCAATCAAAATGTTTGCTTGTTGCAGTCAAATACGCTTGGGTGATTGCTGATTGGCTTCCTCTTTGTAGGCGTTTACAGAATGATTTAGGTAAAGTCTCTGAGTCTTCATGCTTTGCCTCTCAGGACGGCTACAGTGGCACTCAGTGCTTCCAGAGGAGCACCTGAAATAGATTGTGCAGAACCTGATCTCATTCAGCAGGAGGTTCCACCTGTCTACATGGTGGATGGTTTTTCTGCTGGGACCCCAGAGTCCAGTTATAATGATGTCAGATGCATAATTGTGAACCTGAAAATCTACACGTTTTAGCCTAATCACAACAGATCCAAAACCAACTTCTACTCCCATTGTTGTGGAAAATTTTATATTAATGTGTTGTCATAAGTCTCCCAGTGTGTGTTCAACCACAGCCCGCTCTAAAGAGCTGACTGGGGCAGATCGACGCTGGCTGAGACCTGTTAGGTAGTGGAAAACTTCCTGGTGTTTGGAGAAAGGTGTTTGCGGAGAGAAGACATGTCCGCCAGCAAAAGGGCCCCTGTGCAATGCACAGAACGATCGTCTGGTGGGGATGCGTTCGCTCTGCAAAGACATTATCGGTTTAGAGGTGTTTTGCTCTTGTCACCCCTGGTATGCCTGATCAACATGTTTGCGGTGCCATGACGTACACCTGCAGATAATCTCCCATGCACAAGGAACTTTAGTCATCGTCATTTAGTATATTGTATCATGTCCTGTAGTCATTGGTTGTTTTGTGTTCTGTTGTTAAATCCTTATATGGTCACTTACATCCTGTGAGGTCACAAGCTTTGTAAGAGGTGTGTTTGGCTGTTGGAGGCTGAACCCTCGAGTTGTGGGACCTCCTATTGATATGCTAATAAAGTGGCTCACTCAGACAGCTGAGAGAAGCTGGCTGCAGTGGGTTTTTGGAACTGGAACGATGAGGTTGTCTTTTGTATAGTTGGTTGGATGGGGCACACACCAGAGGATGGATACGATCAAAAGGTGAGATGCATTTATTTCATTAGACGAAATTGTTATTATTCAACATGGACAGGAATAACAAGTCTAACCACAGGATGGGCTGTGGAGACTTAATAAGTAGAGCAGTGCCAACATCCTAAATCTAGAAATATTCAAAGCTACCCCCAGGAGAGTGGACAAATGGACTTTGTAGGCACCAGTCATAAGATATGGTAAAAAACTATTTTTATTATACACAAATATACAAAAATCAACAAATAAATTAAAAAGAGGGAGGCGTTGCTATATACAGCAAAACCATAGCTCATACTCTCTCATCAATAATTGACAGCATGTGGAGGGATAATTCACACCCTGAACAGGGAGGCCATAACCCTCTATTCACATGAGGAGACACAAAACTTAAAAAGGCTCTACATGTTTCGCAATTAAATGCTTCTTCAGGAGAAGTTTGAGTCACCTTTGTGGAAGAAAGAGAGAGAGAAGACATACAACACAGTAATATAAAATATTAATATTCAGGTATGATTTTGTTAAATGCGTTCGGAATAATATTCATGGACATAATGGGACAACACACCAGTGGGACTGTCCACCAACAAGCATATGGTAACTGGCGGTCACATGCGGGGGCGTGTACGGTAGAGAAAGCCATAGAATATATTAAAACCTGGAGCCATAGTAGAGTGTTAAGTCCCAGTGACCAGAGTAAGAAAAAGCATAGGGAGAAAAGAAAGGAAGGTCCAGGGAAGACGGAAAAAGCACTAGTGGGGGGGGGGGGGTGAAAGAGAAGGGGGAGGGGGGGGAAGAGGGGAGAGGGGGAAAGCCAAGGAAAGCACGGGGAGAGCGGAGGGATAAACAGGGGGAAAAAAAGGGGGGGGGGAATGAAGGAAAGGGGGAGGAGGAAAAAAAGGGAGACAGAGTTAGAACGAAGGCAGAGAGGGCTGGTGACATAGGGACTCCTGTATAGTAGGCCTACCTCTATAAAAAACGCAGATCGCTGAACAACAGTTGCTGTCAAGCTCGGCTTAAAAGTGGCGTAGCCACAGTGGAAGGTAGAAAATCTGATATTTGTGTATAATAAAAATTGTTTTTTACCATATCTTATGACTGGTGCCTACAAAGTCCATTTGTCCACTCTCCTGGGGGTTTGAAATTGTTATTATGATTAGAAACAGGAGATTTGGCTGTGTGCTTTGCGTACAACCAAATTTCGCTAACAGCATGAAGGTCCCACAGATGAGCTAGATGGGAAAGTCCTAACTAGCAATGACAACTTATGGTGTGCTGACTCTTTTGTTGGAGGAGGAACGAGGGAGGGAGTGGCCTGTCATTATCTATACGCCCACATGTGTTATTCTATAGTCACATGGGCTGCTCATATGTGATAGGGAGGAAATGCTCAGCAGAGAAACTCACTGAAAACTGAGCATGTGCATAACTGTCACAGACTCCTCCCATGTGCATAACTGTCACAGACTCCTCCCATGTGCATAACTGTCACAGGCTCCTCCCATGTACATAAGTATCACAGGCTCCTCCCATGTACAGAAGTATCACAGCCTCCTCCCATGTACATAAGTATCACAGACTCCTCCCATGTACATAAGTATCACAGGCTCCTCCCATGTACATAAGTCTGTGGAGTCTTTGATGTACCTGGGAGGAACCTGTGATACTTGTGTACCTGGGAGGAGCCTGTGATATTTGTGTACCAGGGAGGAGCCTGTGATACTTATGTACATGGGAGGAGCCTGTGATACTTATGTACATGGGAGGAGTCTGTGATACTTATGTACATGGGAGGAGTCTGTGATACTTATGTACATGGGAGGAGCCTGTGATACTTGTTTACCTGGGAGGAGCCTGTGATACTTATGTACATGGGAGGAGCCTGTGATACTTGTGTACATGGGAGGAGCCTGTGGTACTTATGTACATGGGAGGAGCCTGTGATACTTATGTACATGGGAGGAGTCTGTGATACTTATGTACATGGGAGGAGTCTGTGATACTTATGTACATGGGAGGAGTCTGTGATACTTATGTACATGGGAGGAGTCTGTGATACTTATGTACATGGGAGGAGTCTGTGATACTTATGTACATGGGAGGAGTCTGTGATACTTATGTACACGGGAGGAGTCTGATACTTAAGTACATGGGAGGAGTCTGTGATACTTGTGTACATGGGAGGAGTCTGTGATACTTATGTACATGGAATTTTTTTCCTTTTTTATTTTTAATGAATTTGTAAAGATTTCAAGCAAACTTCTCTCAGGTTGTCATTATGGGGGATTGTTTGTAGACTTTGGAGGAAAATAACGAATTTAATCTATTTTGGAATAAGGCCGTAACATAACAAAATGTGGAATAAGTGAATCGTTTTTCCAAAAGGGTTTATTTTTTTTTATTTTGTCTTTAATTCAAACCGACTGCAGAACATGAAATCGGCTCCTTGGATGACTCGGCTCCTTGGATGACTCGGCTCCTTGGATGACTCGGCTCCTTGGATGAATCGGCTCCTTGGATGACGCCCAGCAAGGCCGAAGCCGGACACGATGGACCTGCATAAGCCAGGAAGCCAAGTTGATGTCCTCCAGTCGGGTTGAAGGTTTCTTTGGAGGATGGGAGATTGGGATTCAGATTTTTTGGTACCGGTAAGCTGTAACTTTATGAATCACAAACACCCCCCAATGTGAAGATTCTCTTTATTTGATTCATCGGAGGAAAACTCCGCAGACGTTCAACTTCACGTGGTCTTCAATGTCTCACAAGATCAATAAATAGAAATATTTGACTAAAAAACAAAAAAGTTTTGGAGTATTGAGGTCTCTAATGTCATCGAGATTCTCTGCAGCTCATTGGACAATCGTTCATAAGATTCTGCCACGGACAGTTCATAGTCAGGCTTCACATTTCGGAGAATGGAGAGTCACGGACTGATCCATCATTGGAGGCTCCATGGTGTCCAGGCCTGAGCAGCCCACCTCCTAACAAGAGCTGGGCTAATGTGACAGAGCGCTCCAGATGCGGAGGCAGCAGCCAAACGTGTACGCATGCCATGCTGCGCCCATATACCTATTGTTGTGCACTATATTGTCAAAAGTATTGGGACGCCTGCCTTTACACACACGCCCACCCTTTGCAGCTATAACAGCTTCACCTCTTCTGGGAAGGCTGTCCACAAAGTTTAGGAGTGTGTCTATGGGAATGTTTGACCATTCTTCCAGAAGCACATTTGTGAGGTCAGGCACTGATGTTGGATGAGAAGGCCTGGCTTGCAGTCTCTGCTCTAATTCACCCCAAAGGTGTTCTATGGGGTTGAGGTCAGGACTCTGTGCAGGCCAGTCAAGTTCCTCCACCCCAAACTCACTTATCCAAGTCTTTATGGACCTTGCTTTGTGCACTGGTGTGCAGTCATGTTGGAACAGGAAGGGGCCGTCCCTGAACTGTTCCCACAAAGTTGGGAGCATGAAATTGTCCAAAATGTCTTGGTATGCTGACGCCCTTCACTGAGCCTAAGGGGCCAAGCCCAACCCCTGAAAAAAACAACCCCCACCATAATCCCCCCTCCACCAAATGATTTGGACCAGTGCACAAAGCAAGGTCCATAAAGACATGAATGAGTGAGTTTGGGGTGGAGGAACTTGGCTGGCCTGCACAGAGTCCTGACCTCAACCCGATAGAACACCTTTGGCATGAATTAGAGTGGAGACTGTGAGCCAGGCCTTCTCTTCCATCAGTGCCTGACCTCACAAATGTTCTTCTGGAAGAATGGTCAAACATTCCCATAGACACCCTCCTAAACCTTGTGGACAGCCTTCCCAGAAGAGTTGAAGCTGTTATAGCTGCAAAGGGTGGGCCAACTCAATATTGAACCCTCCGGACTAAGACTGGGATGCATTAAAGTTCATGTGTGTGTAAAGGCAGGCGTCCCAATACTTTTGGTAATATAGTGTATATGGGCACAACTGTCGCTATATGGGCACAATAGGATCTTTAGGCTATAGCTTTTACTGTGCGCTATTATGCCCACTGACCTTAACCTCTTGCGGTGCTGCCAGCCGCTGTGGATCCAGCTACCAGGAATGAGAGACGGTTGCTGACCCAGGCATTAGCCAGCAGCTCTTGTTAGGACATGTGGCCCCGGCCCACAGGGCAAATGCCGGGTGTGCCCTATGGCCTGTCTGGACCTGCTGCTGCCACGTCAGACAGACTCTGACCCATCTTCAGGGTTCCTCAGCCAAAAACCTTACACTGGATATTTATGGTTTTGGATCTGCCTCTTGATGTCATAACTCTGGCTGAACCCTCTCCATCACACACTTGTCTTCACACTTCTAGATCTATTTTCAAAGATTTACGATTCAACATCCAACTGTGGACTCCGATTTCCAAAACTTTGGGCCCTCCACAACCAGACCTTTCTCTGTAAACTTCCATCATCTGAACATCCACTTCTATTTCTGAGGTTTTGGATTGACCATCCAATTCTGATCCCTAAAGCAGAACTCTGGCCAGGCCTTCACACAGGTTCACACCTCTCTTTAAACTTCGATCTTCACACTTCTAGATCCTTTTTTCGAAGATTTAGGGTTGACCATCCAGCTGTGGACTCTGTTTCCTAAGGTCGGGCCTTCAGAACCAGACCTCTTCCATGATCTGAACATACACTTCCAGTTCTGAAGGTTTATGGTTGAACCTCCAACTGTGTAGATCTGTCTCTGATCTTCCAGAAATGTCCATGTCATGGTAAGACTTCCAAGGTCAGCCTCCTGCGGCAGGAAGCCAGTCCCCACCATGTTCAGAGGTCCAGCTCTGAACCTAAAAGAGTCTCAGGTCAAATTCCAGGTTCGGGGCAGAAGTTCCTCTCTGGTCCGGTCACCACTATTGGGATCTCCAATGGGTATTCAGAGAAGAGAGGAAGGTCAGCCAAGATCATGCAACTCATGACATTGTTTGGAAGCCCATAGTGTGCTGTGCTGACCAGCAAATTATCTGATGGTGCTTATGAGGAGCCATTCCAGGAGTGGAGCCATTGGCTTTCTTGGGCACCATCAAATCTGGGAAGCATTATGTCCTGACCACTGTAGACTATGATACCAGTCACCCAGAAGTCATGGCCCTGTCTAGTGTTGGAGCATCCATGGTGGCCAAAAAGATGGTCACGGTCTTCAGAGTAGGCTTCTCAGTTTATGTCAGATCTGGTTTCTGGCTCTCCGAGACTACTTACTGTCTTTCCCCGGGAATGAATTCTCAGGTGATTATTAAGGTTGCTCTTCTGAGTGAAGCATTTCCCACACTCAGGACAAGGAAAAGGTCTCTCCCCTGTGTGGATCCTCTGGTGTTCCACCAGGTGCGATTTATTGCTAAAGAACTTCCCGCAGCTGGGGCAGGGATATGGCTTCTCCCCCGTGTGAGTCCTACGGTGTGTAACCAGGTGCGAGGTGCTGGTGAACCTCTTCCCGCAGTCAGGGCAGGAATAAGGCCGCTCGCCTGTGTGGATTCTCTGGTGTTTAATCAGGTTCGACTTGTTGGTGAAACATTTCCCGCATGAGGAGCAGGGAAAGGGCTTCTCCCCGGTGTGGATGATCTTGTGCTTGACCAGGTCTGAGCTGCTGGTGAAGCATTTTCCGCACTCCGAACACGAGAAGGGCTTCTCCCCGGTGTGGATCCTCTGGTGGGCCACCAGGTTGGAGTTGGTGGTGAAGAATTTGCCGCAGGTGGAGCAGGCGAAGGGCTTCTCCCGGATGTGGATCCGCTGGTGCTTGTTGCAGGTGAAGCACTTTTCGCACTCTGCAAAGCTGTGCATCAGTTCGGCGTCCTCTAAAAACTGCCGGTGGGAGGTAGAAGCCGGGTTGTCCCCTCTCTTGTCCGAATCTGTGTACATGACCGTCATGTTCTGCTCCCCGCCCCTCTTACAGATAGAAGCGTACTCTCGGGCCGAGAAAGGGTCGGAAAGCGTCTCCTCGTCACACGATTCGTCCTCCTCCTTGATGTAGGTGATAATGTAATCTATCTGGGCGTCGGCAGGAGGCGTGGAACCGTTGGTGAGGCTTTCCTCTTCACCCAACACAATCTCCTCCTTAATGCAACTAGTTCTAAATGGTGAGTGCTCCGCGGGTGCGGAGCACTTTGTGAAGTTCCCATCTTCATTGGGCGCTGAGTTTATTTTAAGTGCCGTGTTAGTCTGCGTCCATTTATCTAGCGCCCTCCGGTGTGTGCCTTTGTCAGGTGCGCCTTCCTCTTTTGTGGGGCTGTGCAGCTTTCTATTGGGGCACGGACCTACAAGAAACAAAATAAGACACCTTACAAGACCGCCCATCACATCACCCCAAAACCTTCGCTGATTGGTCTGTCTGAGGAAAGTGGGATCGGTTTCATTGGGTTTTTATTATCCAATGTAATTTATTGAACAAGAAATTAATGCAACCGGCTTCCAGGATACAACGGCAGATCATGCTGGGCTCTCTAGTAGGAAAGCCTAGAACTGACTGCGCCTCTATAACAAACTGAGGCAGTCTCATTTCTGCCAGCAGAGGGGGAGGGGATTGTGTTCCTCCTCTGACTCATTAATCTGTGTGTACTGTCACTTACCTCGTCACCAATCCAGTGCCTGCTCTTCTCTCCGGAACATGGCCACCGGCAAAAACCTTGGAAGTACCAGTGTTGCAGCCCATCAGCAATTTGGTGCGGTCTTAAAGGTTCCTCGAGCAACCCCTGCGACCCCCACCTGCCTCCAGCAACCCCAGTGATCCCCCCCGCATCTAGCAACCCCAGCGACCCCCCTGCCTCTAGCAACCCCAGCGACCCCCTTTGTGTCTAGCAACCCCAGCAACCCCCCTCTAGCAACCCCAGCGACCCCCCCCCCCCGCCTCCAGCAACCCCCCGGGCCTTCAGCAACCTCAGTGAACCCCCCTGCCTCCAGCGACCCCCCCCCCTGCTTCCAGCAACCCCTGTGCCTCCAGCAACCAGTGGCAGTAATTTTTTTTGGGGGGGGTGCGGCAAACAGTACTATCCCCCACCCCCCCACTCCCGTTGGTCAGTCAGTCAGTCGGCAGGCAGATCTGGTGCACTTACCCCATCTATGCAGCACTTCACCGGCGGCTTCCCTTGCTCCTCTGCGGCGTTGGCTCTCCCTTCCCCTGCTTTCCACAGGTATCGGCGGCTTCCGTTTTCCTCCCTCCTCCTCGGCGGCCAATTAGGACTCTTCTCTTTTCAGCCAATCGGAAAACGGGTCTCAGAGCTGCTTCTGAATGACCGGATTGAGAATCAGTGTTACAACAGCGAATATACATTCTCTGTTGTAACACTTGGGTGGGATCATGGCGCAATGCTCTGCGCTCCGAGCCCACCCTATTTTGAAGCCTATTAGAGTCTCTGGCTCTAATCAGACGCTTCAAACAAACACAACCCTGCCGCTGGAATTAAGGTGTCCTGAAAGGGGCCGGACGCATGAATAGGGGGTGGCCATGGATAGATTTGTGCTATACATGAATCTATCCATTATTAAAATAGTGGGTGACGTGGAGAGAGGGGGCAGAGCCCGGGCGCCCCTCATGGACAGGCCACCACTGCCAGCAACCCCAGCGACCTCTATGCCTCCAGCAACCCCAGCGACCCCGGTGCCTCCAGCAACCCCTTTGCCTCCAGCACTGACCTGTATCCTATGAGTCTCAGTGACCATGTCACTCCTATGCCTTCAAAGGCTTTGTGATCCCTGTGCCTCTAGCAACCCCAGCAACACCTGTGCCTCCAGCAACCCCAGTGCCTCCAGCAACGCCAGCGACCCATGTGCCTCCAGCAACCCCAGCGACCCCTGTGCCTCCAGCAACCCCTTTTGCCTCCAGCATTGACCTGTATCCTCCGAGTCTCAGTGACCATGACACTCCTATGCCTTCAAAGGCTTTGTGATCCCTGTACCTCTAGCAACCACAGTGCCTCTAGCAACCCCTGTGCCTCTAGCAATCCCAGCGCCTCTAGCAACCCCTGTGCCTCTAGCAATCCCAGCGCCTCTAGCAACCCCTGTGCCTCTAGCAAGCCCTGTGCCTCTAGCAAGCCCTGTGCCTCCAGCGTTGACGTGTATCCCCTGAGCCTCAGAGACCACCACACTCCTGTGCCTTCAAAGACTTTGTGACCCCTGTGTCTCCAGTACTCCCTACACTTCTGTGCCTCCATCAACCCATGTGCCCCCAGCAACCTTCACGTCCCCACCAACCCATCTCAAATGATCCAAGTGGCTGCTGTGATCCTGTGCCTCCAGTAACCTCAGAGCGTCACCTAGAGACCTCCCAGCACAATGTAATTTTCAATGACTCCAGAGAATCATGTCTCAGGGACAACAGGGACCCCCACATGAACTCTGCTCCTGCATGGACCTCCCAAAACCAAACACAAGACAGCGAGTTCTACTAAGCAGAGTAAGGAGACAACGGACACTTACCAGATAATCGGAAGCCCTGAGAACGTTCACAGTGATGATTTCCTCCATGACGGTGAAGCCGCTTGTCTGTGAAATCCGCAGGGACCTAAAAATCAGACAGCAATGAGTGTTTATGTATAACGCCAACATCTACCATGGTGCTGTACAAGACTGGGGTATGAGATCAGACACAGCGATGTCACAGGTTACCCCGGAGTAGGAAGGGAGTTATTTTAGATATAGATTGGAGACATTAAAGGACGAGCCTATAAGGCCCAGATTTATTTTATTCAGACTTTGCGACATCTAGTGATCATATTCACCCTCCCCCATTTCCTCCAATTTTATCAGTCCGGTACACACTTCCTTTAACGGTACTGAGCCCTGATGAAGGGGGACCTTTCCAACCCCTGAAACGTGTCAGATTATATAGAATTCCTGAAAAATATAAAATCTGGAATTTATTACATTTGGCTTTTGGAGCTTCCTCCTTGGACACTCATTGACTTCAGCAAAGAACTTTGACCAGCACTCCAGGGAGAGCCTCCTAAGGAGAACAGATTCCATGACACCAACTCAGAACATCTACTGCTTTATTGTAACCGCTACTCTGCACCTTTCTTCTACCTCCCGTATTTCAGGCACAGTTCGGAAAATGACAAGTCCTCTTTTATCCCTGTCACACTTAATAAAAAGATGGGACAAGAATGATGAGAGATCATGAGGTGGGAAAGGTGATACTGAAGGTCCAGAAGAAGGAAAAAATGGGCCAGAGAGAGCACAGAATTTCCAGTAGACGGACAGAAGGCCCAGTAGATGGACAGAAGGTCCAGAAGGAGGACAGAAGGTCCAGAAGGAGGACAGAAGATCCAGAAGGAGGACAGAAGATCCAGAAGGAGGACAGAAGGTCCAGAAGGAGGACAGAAGGTCCAGGAGGACAGAAGGTCCAGAAGGACAGAAGGTCCAGAAGGAGGACAGAAGGTCATGGCACACCAGTAGCTAGAGGACAGGGAATGGGAGCTTAAAAGGGGCCACAAAGGAAGAGGACGGCCCGGATACTCTGGATTCCCTGAGAGGGGTGACCATAAAGCAGCACTGAGCAGTCAGTAATGTTACCATTCAGACACAGAGGATGAGATTATTACCCAGAATTCCTAGTCACCTACCTGTCCAGTCAGCAGCTCAATGATTCTGTTGGTGAGTTCCAGAATCCTCCACTCATTATTTCTCTTGTGTATCAATGGAGGATCCATGAAGAGACTTTGATTCCTGCTGAAGACTTCCAAAACATGGTCATCACCCGACTTCTTCACAATCATACAGTCCTACGATGGGAGAGAAAGAGGCAGAACACTGACTACATTCAGCAAAAGTTTTCCCAATAAAAACCTGACAGAGGCTGTCACCCCTCCCTACTCCATCCAAACCCAGATGACAAGTTCTAGGTGGGGGTTCAGCTTTAAAGCTATTAATTGGCTTTTGGCTTCCAGCATGTTGGATACCTTTTCCTGTGGAACTCGAAATATCGGGAGTGTTCTGATATACAAATACTGACTGGCTCCTGGGGTCGCTGGCTGTGGCTCCTCCCTCATTATTAGGCCAAGACTGATAGGCAGGCCTCAATCTCAGAGACCAGAGCAGCCGATCATTATCTGCACACCAGAAGGTTATGGAAGGTGAAGGTCTGAGGGAGTGTGGCCTCCATACTGGAACCCAACAGAACACATCCTGGAGATGTCATCAGGAACCCCCAACCATCCAGATCGGGCCGCCCTCACCTCTCCTGTGACAGTATAGATGATCTCCAGAGTCAGTCGCAGGATTCTTTCTGATACCTCCCCCAAGTCCTCCTCCATTTTCACAGAGACGGCCGGTTCCACCACTATGGGGGACCTCTTCCTGCGCCCCTCCATGTTTGATCTTCTCCTCCTTCACTCTTTCAATCTGTGATGACCAGAAATGGTTCCAGAAGGTTCCTCACTGTAAAGAGATATCAAGAATGTGGTGAGTTCTCGGTAAGTATCTCCATGTTCCAGGGAATAATTACTTTCTCCTGACCATCAATGCCAGAGTTGCACCCAACATCTGTCCCAGATTCTGCATGACTGTCCTGGGATTTGAAGCAATTCCTGAGGTTCCACACAACCAGATCATGTCCTGGTAGCCAACCTCCAATCAATGTGTTGCCTGCACAGGAGAATGAGAATATCTACAACCACTTTCTGACATCGGGCCACAAGGGAAATCCGGTATATTATATTCTCCTGACCCCTGCACTCCATATACTATGTTGTACATTACATACTCCTGACCCCTGCACTCCATATACTATGTTGTACATTACATACTCCTAAACCCCTGCACTCCATATACTATGTTGTACATTACATACTCCTGACCCCTGCACTCCATATACTATGTTGTGTACATTACATACTCCTAAACCCCTGCACTCCATATACTATGTTGTGTACATTACATACTCCTAAACCCCTGCACTCCATATACTATGTTGTACATTACATACTCCTGACCCCTGCACTCCATATACTATATTGTACATTACATACTCCTGACCCCTGCACTCCATATACTATGTTGTACATTACATACTCCTGACCCCTGCACTCTATATACTATATTGTACATTACATACTCCTGACCCCTGCACTCCATATACTATGTTGTACATTACATACTCCTGACCCCTGCACTCCATAAACTATGTTTTACATTACATACTCCTGACCCCTGCACTCCATATACTATGTTGTGTACATTACATACTCCTGACCCCTGCACTCTATATACTATATTGTACATTACATACTCCTAAACCCCTGCACTCCATATACTATGTTGTACATTACATACTCCTGACCCCTGCACTCCATATACTATGCTGTACATTACATACTCCTGACCCCTGCACTCCATATACTATGTTGTACATTACATACTCCTGACCCCTGCACTCCATATACTATGTTGTACATTACATACTCCTAAACCCCTGCACTCCATATACTATGTTGTACATTACATACTCCTGACCCCTGCACTCCATATACTATGTTGTACATTACATACTCCTGACCCCTGCACTCTATATACTATATTGTACATTGCATACTCCTAAACCCCTGCACTCCATATACTATGTTGTACATTACATACTCCTGACCCCTGCACTCCATATACTATGCTGTACATTACATACTCCTGACCCCTGCACTCCATATACTATGTTGTACATTACATACTCCTGACCCCTGCACTCCATATACTATGTTGTGTACATTACATACTCCTGACCCCTGCACTCCATATACTATGCTGTACATTACATACTCCTGACCCCTGCACTCTATATACTATGTTGTACATTACATACTCCTGACCCCTGCACTCCATATACTATGTTGTACATTACATACTCCTAAACCCCTGCACTCCATATACTATGTTGTACATTACATACTCCTGACTCCTGCACTATATACTCTGTTGTACATTACATACTCCTGACCCCTGCACTCCATATACTATGCTGTACATTACATACTCCTGACCCCTGCACTCCATATACTATGTTGTACATAACATACTCCTGACCCCTGCACTCCATATACTATGTTGTACATTACATACTCCTAAACCCCTGCACTCCATATACTATGTTGTACATAACATACTCCTGACCCCTGCACTCCATATACTATGTTGTACATTACATACTCCTAAACCCCTGCACTCCATATACTATGTTGTACATTACATACTCCTGACTCCTGCACTATATACTCTGTTGTACATTACATACTCCTGACCCCTGCACTCCATATACTATGTTGTACATTACATACTCCTGACCCCTGCACTCCATATACTATTTTGTACATTACATACTCCTGACCCCTGCACTCTATATACTATGTTGTACATTACATACTCCTGACCCCTGCACTCTATATACTATGTTGTACATTACATACTCGGCGGGTCTGTATCGGAGGTGGAGTGTGGGGCGGAGTCTGTACCTTTGGGGGCGGGGTGTCAGTGAGGCGGGGTCTGTATCGTTGCAGGTGGAGTGTGGTGTGGGGCGGAGTCTGTACCGTTGGGGGCGGGGTGTCAGTGTGAGGCGGGGTCTGTATCGTTGAAGGTGGAGTGTGGGGCGGAGTCCGAACCGTTGGGGGGGGTGTCAGTGTGAGGCGGGGTTCTGTATTATTGCAGGTGGAGTGTGGGGCGGAGTCTGTACTGTTGGGGGCGGGGTGTCAGTGTGGGGCGGGGTCTGTATTGTTGCAGGTGGAGTGTGGGGCGGAGTCTGTACCTTTGGGGGCGGAGTGTCAGTGTGGGGCGGGGTCTGTATTGTTGCAGGTGGAGTGTGGGGCGGAGTCTGTACCTTTGGGGGCGGAGTGTCAGTGTGGGGCGGGGTCTGTATTGTTGCAGGTGGACTGTGGGGCGGAGTCTGAACCGTTGGGGGCGGGGTCTGTATTGTTGCAGGTGGACTGTGGGGCGGAGATTCTGTACCTTTGGGGGTGGACTGTCAGTGTGAGGCGGGGTCTGTATTGTTGCAGGAGGACTGTGGGCGGAGTCTGCACCTTTGGGGGCGGGGTCTGTATTGTTGCAGGTGGAGTGTGGGGCGGAGTCTGTACCTTTGGGGGCGGGGTCTGTATTGTTGCAGGTGGAGTGTGGGGCGGAGTCTGTACCTTTGGGGGCGGGGTCTGTATTGTTGCAGGTGGAGTGTGGGCGGAGTCTGTACCGTTGGGGGCGGGGTCTGTATTGTTGCAGGTGGACTGTGGGCGGAGTCTGTACCTTTGGGGGCGGAGTGTCAGTGTGGGGCGGGGTCTGTATTGTTGCAGGTGGAGTGTGGGGCGGAGTCTGAACCTTTGGGGGCGGGGTGTCAGTGTGGGGCGGGGTCTGTATTGTTGCAGGTGGAGTGTGGGGCGGAGTCTGTACCTTTGGGGGCGGAGTGTCAGTGTGGGGCGGGGTCTGTATTGTTGCAGGTGGACTGTGGGGCGGAGTCTGAACCGTTGGGGGCGGGGTCTGTATTGTTGCAGGTGGACTGTGGGGCGGAGATTCTGTACCTTTGGGGGTGGACTGTCAGTGTGAGGCGGGGTCTGTATTGTTGCAGGAGGACTGTGGGCGGAGTCTGCACCTTTGGGGGCGGGGTCTGTATTGTTGCAGGTGGAGTGTGGGGCGGAGTCTGTACCTTTGGGGGCGGGGTCTGTATTGTTGCAGGTGGAGTGTGGGGCGGAGTCTGTACCGTTGGGGGCGGGGTCTGTATTGTTGCAGGTGGAGTGTGGGCGGAGTCTGTACCGTTGGGGGCGGGGTCTGTATTGTTGCAGGTGGACTGTGGGCGGAGTCTGTACCTTTGGGGGCGGAGTGTCAGTGTGGGGCGGGGTCTGTATTGTTGCAGGTGGAGTGTGGGGCGGAGTCTGAACCTTTGGGGGCGGGGTGTCAGTGTGGGGCGGGGTCTGTATTGTTGCAGGTGGAGTGTGGGGCGGAGTCTGTACCTTTGGGGGCGGGGTGTCAGTGTGGGGCGGGGTCTGTATTGTTGCAGGTGGACTGTGGGGCGGAGTCTGGACTACACATTGGTAATCACTGAGAACCAATCAGCACTCACACATTTCCATCCTCACTAATCTATGAAGAGTAGAACATTGTGGGGCCCCCAGCACAGGTCAGGGGCCCCTCTATTACAGAAGTGTCCCCTCCCCCTCCTCGGGTCACCACTCACCTGTACTCAGCCCTCTCCCCTCCTCCACCACTGCAGACAACGGCCGGAAAAGGCTCCAGGACCATCCAGGGCACTTCCGGTGTATGCGTTCCACCGGCACTTCCGGGTTATCTCCGGTGTGAGGGCGGCCCGGGCCGTGCTGGAATCTGCGGGTAATTAATACATATATATATATGATCGGAGGCCCCTCCCCCATCTCCGGTAATATCGACACACGGTCCGCTCAGGCCCAGGGAAGGCTGGGATCCATCAATGAGATGTGCCGCCATATTTCTGGAGACCAGCCTCTATTTATCCCTAAAGTGAAGCGGCAAGATGGCGGCGCCCATGAAGTGGGGACAGGAGGCGGAGACTCGGGGTCAGAGTGTTTCTGGAGGGGATGGGATGAAGATTTCCGCTGCTTCTGTGCTGGAGAGCAGAGAGAGAGAGAAGAGCAGGTCAGTGCGAGTCCTGTGTGCTTCCTCCTCCACCACCAGGGGGAGACATTCATCTCCTACCCCCCCCCCCCTGACATCACACCTCTTCTACTGCACCCCCCCTAAATACTGACATGGTACATTCCATCCATCACCCCCATACATACTGACATGGTACATTCCATCCATCACACCCCCCTACATACTAACATGGTACATTCCATCCATCACCCCCCCCTACATACTGACATGGTACATTCCATCCATCACCCCCCTACAGCCTGACATGGTACATTCCATCCATCACCCCCCTACAGCCTGACATGGTACATTCCATCCATCACCCCCCCTACATACTGACATGGTGCATTCCATCCATCACCCCCCCCCACTTATTGATATGATACATTCCATCCATCCCCCCCCCCCCCTACGTACTGACATGGTACATTCCATCCATCATTCCCCCTACATACTGACATGGTACATTCCACCCATCATCCCCCCTACATCCTGACATGGTACATTCCATACATCACCCCCCTATATACTGACGTGGTACATTCCATTCATCACCCCCTGTACATACTGACATGGTACATTCCATCTATCACCCCCCTACATACTGACATGGTACATTCCATCCATGACCCCCCTACATACTGACATGGTACATTCCATCCATCACCCCCCTACATACTGACATGGTACATTCCATCCATCACCCCCCCTACATACTCACATGGTACATTCCATCCATCACCCCCCATACATGCTGACATGGTACATTCCATCCATCACCCCCCCACCCCCCCCCCCCCACACACACACACACACACACATACTGACATGGTACATTCCATCCATCACCCCTCCTACATACACACATACTGACATGGTACATTCCATCCACCCCCCCCCTTACATACTGACATGGTACATTCCATCCCCCACCCCCCCTACATCATGACATGGTACATTCCATCCATCATCCCCCCTACATACTGACATGGTACATTCCATCCATCACCCCCCCCTACATCATGACATGGTACATTCCATCCATCATCCCCCCTACATACTGACATGGTACATTCCATCCATCACCCCCCCTACATACTGACATGGTACATTCCATCCATCACCCCCATACATACTGACATGGTACATTCCATCCATCACACCCCCCTACATACTAACATGGTACATTCCATCCATCACCCCCCCTACATACTGACATGGTACATTCCATCCATCACCCCCCTACAGCCTGACATGGTACATTCCATCCATCACCCCCCTACAGCCTGACATGGTACATTCCATCCATCACCCCCCCTACATACTGACATGGTGCATTCCATCCATCACCCCCCCCACTTATTGATATGATACATTCCATCCATCCCCCCCCCCCCCCCCTACGTACTGACATGGTACATTCCATCCATCATTCCCCCTACATACTGACATGGTACATTCCACCCATCATCCCCCCTACATCCTGACATGGTACATTCCATACATCACCCCCCTATATACTGACGTGGTACATTCCATTCATCACCCCCTGTACATACTGACATGGTACATTCCATCTATCACCCCCCTACATACTGACATGGTACATTCCATCCATGACCCCCCTACAAACTGACATGGTACATTCCATCCATCACCCCCCTACATACTGACATGGTACATTCCATCCATCACCCCCCCTACATACTCACATGGTACATTCCATCCATCACCCCCCATACATGCTGACATGGTACATTCCATCCATCACCCCCCCCCACCCCCCCCCCCCACCACACACACACACACACACATACTGACATGGTACATTCCATCCATCACCCCTCCTACATACACACATACTGACATGGTACATTCCATCCACCCCCCCCCTTACATACTGACATGGTACATTCCATCCCCCACCCCCCCTACATCATGACATGGTACATTCCATCCATCATCCCCCTACATACTGACATGGTACATTCCATCCATCACCCCCCCCTACATCATGACATGGTACATTCCATCCATCATCCCCCTACATACTGACATGGTACATTCCATCCATCACCCCCCCTACATACTGACATGGTACATTCCTCCATAACCCCCCCTACATACTGACATGGTACATTCCATCCATCACACCCCCCCTACATACTGACATGGTACATTCCATCCATGACCCCCCTACATACTGACATGGTACATTCCATCCATCATCCCCCCTACATCCTGACATGGTACATTCCATCCACCACCCCCATATATACTGACATGGGTACATTCCATCCATCACCCCCCTACATACTGATATGGAACATTCCATCCATCACACCCCCCCCCCCACACACACACACACATACTCACATACGGACATGGTACATTCCATCCATCACCCCCCTACATACTGACATGGTACATTCCATCCATCACCCCCCTACATACTGACATGGTACATTCCATCCATCACCCCCCTACATACTGACATGGTACATTCCATCAATCACCCCCCCCCCCCCCCTACATACTGACATGGAGTATCCCATCCATCACCCCCTACATACTGACATGGTACATTCCATCCATCACCCCCCCCCCCTACATACTGACATGGTGCATTCTATCCATCATTCCCCCTACATGCTGACATGGTACATTCCATCCATCATCCCCCCTACATCCTGACATGGTACATTCCATCCATCATCCCCCCTACATCCTGACATGGTACATTCCATCCATCACCCCCCTAAATACTGACATGGTACATTCCATCCATCACCCCCCTACATACTGACATGGTACATTCCATCCATCACCCCTCCTACATACACACATACTGACATGGTACATTCCATCCACCCCCCCCCCCCCTTACATACTGACATGGTACATTCCATCCATCATCCCCCCTACATCCTGACATGGTACATTCCATCCACCACCCCCATATATACTGACATGGTACATTCCATCCATCACCCCCCCCCCCCCCCCCAACACACACACACACATACTCACATACGGACATGGTACATTTCATCCATCACCCCCTTCATACTGACATGGTACATTCCATCCATCACCCCCTGTACATACTGACATGGTACATTCCATCCATCACCCCCCCCCCCCACATGCTGACATGGTACATTCCATACATCACCCCCCTACATACACACATACTGACATGGTACATTCCATCCACCCCCCCCCCTTACATACTGACATGGTACATTCCATCCATCATCCCCCCTACATCCTGACATGGTACATTCCATCCACCACCCCCATATATACTGACATGGTACATTCCATCCATCACCCCCCCTACATACTGATATGGAACATTCCATCCATCACTCCCCCCCCCCCCCACACACACACATACTCACATACGGACATGGTACATTTCATCCATCACCCCCCTGTACATTCCATCCATCACCCCCTGTACATACTGACATGGTACATTCCATCCATCACCCCTGTACATACTGACATGGTACATTCCATCCATCACCCCCCCCCCACATGCTGACATGGTACATTCCATCCATCACCCCCCTACATACTGACATGGTACATTCCATCCATCCCCCCCTACATACCGACATGGTACATTCCATCCCCCCCCCATACATACTGACATGGTACATTCCATCCATCACCCCCATATATACTGAAGTGGTACATTCCATCCATCATCCCCCCTACATCCTGACATGGTACATTCCATCCACCACCCCCATATATACTGACATGGTACATTCCATCCATCACCCCCCTACATACTGATATGGTACATTCCATCCATCACCCCCCTACATACTGACATGGATCATTTCATTCATCACCCCCCTACATTCTGACATGGTACATTCCATCCACCCCCCCCCTACATACCGACATGGTACATTCCATCCCCCCCCCATACATACTGACATGGTACATTCCATCCAATCACCCCCGTACATACTGACATTGGTACATTCCATCCATCACCCCCATATATACTGAAGTGGTACATTCCATCCATCACCCCCCCTTACATACTGACATGGTACATTCCATCCATCACCCCCCCCCCCCCCCACATACTGACATGGTACATTCCATCCATCACCCCCCTACATACTGACATGGATCATTTCATTTATCACCCCCCTACATTCTGACATGGTACATTCCATCCATCACCCCCCCCTACATACTGACATGGTACATTCCATCCATCACCCCCCTACATACTGACATGGTACATTCCATCCATCACCCCCCCCCCCCCCTACATACTGACATGGTGCATTCTATCCATCATTCCCCCTACATGCTGACATGGTACATTCCATCCATCACCCCCCCTTACATACTGACATGGTACATTCCATCCATCACCCCCCCCCCCACATACTGACATGGTACATTCCATCCATCACCCCCTACATACTGACATGGTACATTCCATCCATCACCCCCCCTACATACTGACATGGTACATTCCATCCATCACCCCCCTACATACTGATATGGTACATTCCATCCATCACCCTCCTACATACTGACATGGTACATTCCATCCATCACCCCCCCCACATACTGATATGGTACATTCCATCCATCACCCCCCGTACATACTGATATGGTACATTCCATCCATCACCCCCCTACATACTGACATGGTACATTCCCATCAATCACCCCCCCCCCCTACATACTGACATGGAGTATCCCATCCATCACCCCCCGTACATACTGACATGGTACATTCCATCCATCACTCCCCCCCCCTACATATTGACATGGTACATTCTATCCATCTACCCCCCCCCCCCTACATACTGACATGGTATTTTTCCATTCATCACCCCCCCCCCACATCACCCCCCCCCCCACATCCATCACCTTCCATCTATCGCCCCTACGTAATGATATGGTACATTCCATCCATCATCCCCCCCTACATACTGACTTGGTACATTCCATACATCACCCCCTAAATACCAAGATAGTACAGTCCATAAATAATCCCTCGAGCATCTGACATGGTGCTCTGAGACATCCCAACACCCCCATCTTCATAAACCCCCACCCCCTATCTCCATACACCCCCCACCCCTATCTCAATGGGACAGGACAACCTTGAACCTCCACACTACCTTCTACCACTGTGATCTAGGAGGACACATGACCCTCTTCTCCCCTCTCTGCCCTCACTCCCCACATTTACCCCTTCTACTGCTCTATCCTACAGGACATTCCCCACCCCCACCATGGACAGGGGACACCTTCCAGAGAGGATACTCAACCTCACCCTGGAGATTGTCTACCTTCTGACCGGAGAGGTGAGGAGGATTCTGGGAGGTCACATGATGTCACTCTGATACCCCACCCCCTCAGTATATTTGGGGTCTTATTGTCCATGTGGTCTCGTTCTCAGAGTTACATGGTGGTGAAGAAGTCCAGTGACCAGACTGGGGCAGCAGCCTTCCTGATGGTGGAAGTCCCCCGAGTCCCATGGCGGTGCTTCCATTCCCACCCCCCATACAGGAAAGGAGCAACAAGCAGAAGATCCTGGAACTAACCAACCAGATCATTGAGCTGCTGATGGGGGAGGTGAGCAGTGCTGGGAATTCTGGGACGTTTTCCGGGAACAGACATGTCGGGAAGGTGACGGTATATTTGTGTTTTGCAGGTTCCTCAGGAGAATGAAGAAGTCACCTTGAATTTCTCAATGGAAGAGTGGGAACATCTGGGGAGAGGAGCTGGAGGGACCATGGAGGAGATGATGGAGCCCTTCCAAGGTAAGGACCTAAGCCCAGCCGTGTCCACTGAGGCCACCTTCCCCTCTGTATATTATGGTATGGCCCAAAAATTATATACCTGGCATTGGAGATATTTCATGAAATACCTATGATGCCAGAAAATGCCAAGGTGTCCCATGTAGATGTCAGATGGAAGGTCATTCTGGTTTTATGGGTTATGCCTGAGGTGTCCCATCCCATGTAGATGTCAGATCGAAGGTCAGTCTGGTTTTATGGGTTAGGCCTGAGGTGTCCCATCCCATGTAGATGTCAGATCGAAGGTCAGTCTGGTTTTATGGGTTAGGCCTGAGGTGTCCCATCCCATGTAGATGTCAGATCGAAGGCTAGTATGGTTTTATGGGTGAGGCCTGAGGTGCCCTGTCCCATGTAGATGTCAGATTGAAGGTCAGTCTGGTTTTATGGGTGAGGCCTGAGGTGTCCCATCCCATGTAGATGTCAGATCGAAGGTCAGTCTGGTTTTATGGGTGAGGCCTGAGGTGACCTGTCCCATGTAGATGTCAGATTGAAGGTCAGTATGGTTTTATGGGTTAGGCCTGAGGTGTCCTGTCCCATGTAGATGTCAGATTGAAGGTCAGTATGGTTTTATGGGTTAGGCCTGAGGTGTCCTGTCCCATGTAGATGTCAGATTGAACATTTATGGGTAAGGCCTGATGGGGGGGGGGGGGGTGTCTTTAAGATCTATTTAATATTTCCTTTCACTTCTAGATCTCCATCCGGCAGATTTCGGGGGATCTCTGGACATGGCCATCTCCGAGCCAAGAGCCATGATGGACTATAGCCGAGGAGCGCAGTATATCTGTAAGCCGAGGAAGAGGAAAGGTCAGCCGATGAGATACGTGGCAGACAATTCAGCCTCGGCAGAGGATGGGAACCTCACAGACTCAGACAGCCATACTGACTACACCTCTGCGTACGCCAAGAAGGAGCTCAGCGCCAGAATCCACACTCGCTCCGAGGAGACCCAGACCGACTTGACGCTGGCCCTCATTAAAAACGAAGTGGAGGACCGCGGCACTAAACCGTCACCAATGGACTTTTTGCGGGTCGATTACGATTCCATCTTCGCTGCCAGTTCTGTTTTGCCTCCTCAGGAGGCGGCAAGGAAGTTGTACGATTGCACGCTGTGCGGCAAAACCTTCACTAGCAAATCTGGGATTGTCAAGCATCGGCGGATGCACTCGGGGCGGGTGGTGGCCTGCCCAGATTGCGGGAAGGAGTTCACCTGTAATTCAGAGCTGGTGGCGCACCAGAGGACTCACACCGGCGAAAAGCCTTTTCCTTGCTCCTCGTGTGGGAAGTGTTTCTCCACCAACACCAACCTGGTCGCACACCAGCGCATTCACACCGGAGAGAAACCTTATGCCTGTATTGAGTGCGGGAAATGTTTCACCAGCAGCTCCGACCTGGTCAAACACCAGATCATCCACACCGGGGAGAAACCGTTCTGCTGCCTGGACTGTGGCAAGGGCTTCACCAGCAAATCCAACCTGGTCAAACACCAGAGGATCCACACTGGCGAGAAGCCCTTCCTGTGCTCTGAGTGCGGCAAAGGCTTCGCCATCAAGTCCAACCTCATCAAACATCAGGTGGTGCACACCGGCGAGAAGCCCTACCCCTGCCCCGAGTGCGGCAAGTGCTTCTCCAACCAATCTAATGTGGCCAAGCACCAGCGGACTCACTATGGACCCAAGAGGAGGCTCATGGAATGACTTCAGGAACATTAATTTAAAGCTGACCTCCGAATTATTCCCCCCTTCCCCCACCACCACTAAACTTCACCTCCCCACCCGACTCTCCAGCTCATCCTGTAATTAATTTTTTTTTTAAATAAGTTCAATTAAATGGTCAAAATACTGAATTTGTGGTCATGTGACACGCTGACCCTGCAAATAAGAACCATCCATGTCACCAGGAAGGGACATGGTCACTGAAACAATGGCCCTCAGATAACCCACCAATGGGCAGATAATAAGAAGCATTAATGTTACCATTGGTGGGGTCATGTGAGGGCCATTGTTTCAGTGACGATGTTCCTCCCCTGTGACATGGATGATTCTTATTGGCTGCCCATAGGCGGGGTCATCTTAGGGCCATTGTTTCAGTGACCATGTCCCTCCCTGGTAACATGCTTCTTATTGGCTGCCCAGGGAGGGATGTGGCCACTCAAAGAATGACCCTGCCAATGAGAATCATCCATGCCGCAATAGGTGGGGTCATCTGAGGGCCATTGATTTAGTGACTATGCCCCTCCCTGGTGACATGAATGATTCTTATTGGTTGCCCATCAGCTGGGTCATCTCAGAGAGATTCTTCAAGTGGCCACACTCATTGGTTGTCCAATGACGGGTCAACTCAGGGTCATTCTTTGATTGGCCACATCCCCCCCTAGGTAATATGGACTATTCTTATTCGTTGTGTATTGGTGAGGTCATCTCAGGGTCCTGAAGACTCCAGCTGCAGTGTGATGATGTCATAACGAGGGGCAGCAATAAGACAAGTCTCCACTTACCGAAGAGTTGCTGCGGAGGGTCACATCATGGCATCCTTGGGTGAGTAAGGAAGGGTTGTTAGGGGGTTTTCTTGTCAATGAGTGGTGGAGCTGGTGGTGGGGGAAGGGAGGACAACAAATGCTCAGGGGTGAGCTTTAAACTTGGAGTGTCCTGATTCCACAGATTTCCAAAAGATATGAACTTTGTGTTTGGTGACTTTTTTGAAACATTTTCTATTAATGGATCCGTGTTGGAGGTTGGATCTGCGATCTCTGTGCCTCCAGTTTAGAGATTTGTTTCTATTGGCGGTGTCGAATCTCACATGGAGGAGGGGAATCTGACTTCTGATCTCCTTACAGCATTGTCATTGTTCTACTAACATTTCTCAGATAAGGAGTGTGAAAAGTGCTACTGGTCACATGACCATGTTGAATTCTGGAGAAGATGGGGGGGGGGGTGTCTATAAACAATTGGAGAATTTAGACAATTAAAAACATAAAAACTAAAATGGTGTCTGTGAAGGTTCTCATTTCTCCATGTCATGATGGGTCTCATGGTAGGTGGTCTCATTTCTCCAGGTTATGGTAAGTCTCATAGTAGGTGGTCTCATTTCACCAGGTCATGGTAGGTCTCATAATAGTTGGTCTCATTTCTCCAGGTTATGGTAAGTCTCATAGTAGTTGGTCTCATTTCTCCAGGTCATGGTTGGTCTCATTTCTCCAGGTCATGGTAAGTCTCATAGTAGGTGGTCTCATTTCTCCAGGTCATGGTAAGTCTCACAGTAGTTGGTCTTATTTCTCCAGGTCATGGTTGGTCTCATTTCTCTAGGTCATGGTTGGTCTCATTTCTCCAAGTCATGGTAAGTCTCATAGTAGTTGGTCTCTTTTCTCCAGGTCATGGTTGGTCTCATTTCTCCAGGTCATGGTTGGTCTCATTTCTCCAGGTCATGGTAAGTCTCATAGTAGGTGGTCTCATTTCTCCAGGTCATGGTAAGTCTCACAGTAGTTGGTCTTATTTCTCCAGGTCATGGTTGGTCTCATTTCTCTAGGTCATGGTTGGTCTCATTTCTCCAAGTCATGGTAAGTCTCATAGTAGTTGGTCTCTTTTCTCCAGGTCATGGTTGGTCTCATTTCTCCAGGTCATGGTTGGTCTCATTTCTCCAGGTCATGGTTGGTCTCATTTCTCCAGGTCATGGTAAGTCTCATAGTAGGTGATCTCATTTCTCCAGGTCATGGTAAGTCTCATAGTAGTTGGTTTCATTTCTCCAGGTCGTGGTGGGTCTCGTAGTAGTTGGTCTCATGGATCCAGGTCATGGTGGATCTCATAGTAGTTGGCCACGTAGTAGGGTAGGTCTCATAGTAGTTGGTCTCATGGATCAAGGTCATGGTAAGTGGTCTCATTTCTCCAGGTCATGGTAGGTCTCGTAGTAGTTGGTCTCATGGATTCAGGTGATGGTAGGTCTAATAGTAGGTGGTCACATTGAGCCGTAATGATGAAGACGTTTCGTAGTTTCTCTGAGTTTCTTCTTCAGTTTTGATTAGTGTCAGAAAACCCCCCCACCATTTTTATCCTCTAACACCTTCATCCAATCACCATGGAATGTGCCAAGGCAGACGTTTATTGTCCAAGGGCAGGATGGGAGGTGTGAAAGTTATGGCACCCCCCTGTTGTAGTTTCATAAGCCCATGCTTGGTGTTGGTCTGCATAGGTGTTGATCTTCCAAGTCACATGGCTTATGGTGTGAATTACTTTAAAATCTCCAGGGTAGAGATGGTAAAATGGCATTATGTGGAAGACTGATGATGTTGAAGGCCCCCACCCCTGTTCAGGGATGGTTGTTCCAGTTTAGTGTAGATGACCTTTTTCACACCTCAGTTGTCCTCTCTGTCCAGATGTGCTCCTCAATAGCCTCAGAAGAACGCCCCTTCTATTTCAGGTATAGGAAGAGTCCTGACCTGTAGAACTTCTACTGTGTTGGGTTATGTGTTGAGAAATCCCCCCGTCTCCACAACATACAGATCTTTGTGTTCTTTGCTACCCCTCACTGTGTAGGCCAAGGCTGGTGCTTGGGTATCAGGTCTGTTGGACGTACAGGCTTCTGTCTCAGTGTTGTGCTGGACAATCAGCATCTGCCTTGACATATTCCATGGTGATTGGATTGAGGTGACTCAGTGTAGATATAAATATTTTGGGACTTTGCCAACACTCATTAGAGCCGAAGAAGCGGATTGAAGAAACAACGTAACGCTGTCAATGTGTCTACTTGAAGGTGACTAATAGCTAAAAAATACTGAAGATCTAAGGCCAAAACATTTTATTTGTTTTGGATGGGGTAGATAAGGGTTGAATCCCAACCAGCTTTTTTATGGTCTGTGTCCCATTAGGGAGATTTCCCTTCACTTTCTGTCCAATAAATACACCAGGAAATGAGAGGAAGTCTCCCCAAAGTAAAGGAGTTCTCCTCTCAAAGTTTTACTAAACCCCCATCATCTGTGCTGGTCATACTCATTTATCACTGTGAGATTAATTTTCCGTATTCTGGTTGATCCTACTGCTCTCTATCTCCCCCTTCTGTCCATGTCCCCAATTTTTGCAGCTGTGGTGGCCGCTCTGCACATGTTCAATTTTTAGTGAGTTTCTATGCTGAGCATTTCCTCCCTATCACATCTGAGCAGCCCATGTGACTGTAGAGTCACACATGTGGGCGTATACACAATGACAGGCCACTCCCTCCTCCGTGCGCACTAACCAGCTAAACACAATGGGGGCGGGATATTACATGTAGATTGATCGAGGCTTCACCTCCCTCTTATTCTAAGACACAGGCTGGAGGGGGCGTGACACAACCTGTGACTGGGAGAAATCCGCCCACACCATGTTAATGCCAAAAAATTATAAAGATTTGGTTTCACATATACAGTATATTTGTGTGACAATTTACAACAGTTTATTGATATTAATTATTTATTATTTTTTCTCTGTTTTCCAAAGGCTGTGATTTTTTTCTTTTTATGTTGAACATGTGACCAGCAGCAGAGGACTAGAAGCTCCTCCTGCTTATGTTTCCCTGCAGGCAGGCTGGGAGAGAGCCGGGTCATGTGGATACCCAATAGGAAAAGTTTAATTATAGTTTAATTAACTAAAATAATTACAGAGCCATAATCCATATACAGACATAGAAGAGAATGTACATTACAGAGTCCGCGTGTTTATCACTTTAATCAAGTGCAAAGCCTCTGCTTGGTCCAGTGACAACTGTGAATGTTGGATTCCCCATCACATGGAGATGGTCCCCAGGATTAAGAGAGAGGAGGAATGGTTCTCAGGGTGAGGAGAGAGGAGGAATGGTTCTCAGGGTGAGGAGAGAGGAGGAATGGTCCCCAGGATGAAGAGAACAGGAATGGTCCCCAGGATGAAGAGAGGAGGAATGGTCCTCTGGGTGAGTAGAGAGGAGGAATGGTCCCCAGGATGAGGAGAGGAGGGATGGTCCCCAGGATGAGGAGAGGAGGGATGGTCCCCAGGATTAAGAGAGAGGAGGAATGGTTCTCAGGGTGAGGAGAGAGGAGGAATGGTCCTCTGGGTGAGGAGAGGAGGGATGGTCCCCAGGATTAAGAGAGAGGAGGGATAGTCCCCAGGATGAAAAGAGGATGAATGGTCCCCAGGATAAGGAGAGGAGGGATGGTCCCCAGGATGAAGAGAGGAGGAATGGCCCCCAGGATTAAGAGAGGAGGAATGGCCCCCAGGATGAGGAAAGAGGAGGAATGGTCCTCAGGATGAGGAGAGGAGGAATGGTCCTCGGGATGAAGAGAGAGAAGGAATGCCCCCCAGGATGAAGAGAGAGAAGGAATGGTTCCAATGGTCCTCAGGATGAGGAGAGGAGGGATGGTCCCCAGGATGAGGAGAGGAGGGATGGTCCCCAGGATGAGGAGAGGAGGGATGGTCCCCAGGATGAGGAGAGGAGGGATGGTCCTCAGGATGAGGAGAGAGGAGGAATGGTCCTCAGGATGAGGAGAGAGGAGGAATGGTCCCCAGGATGAGGAGAGGAGGGATGGTCCCCAGGATGAGGAAAGAGGAGGAATGGTCCTCAGGGTGAGGAGAGGAGGAATGGTCCTCAGGATGAGGAGAGAGGAGGAATGGTCCTCAGGATGAGGAGAGAGGAGGAATGGTCCTCAGGATGAGGAGAGAGGAGGGATGGTCCCCAGGATGAGGAGAGGAGGGATGGTCCCCAGGATGAGGAAAGAGGAGGAATGGTCCTCAGGGTGAGGAGAGGAGGAATGGTCCCCAGGATGAAGAGAGGGATCTCCCCAGCTGGACGCTGACACCAGTACAACCTGAAAATGGTTTTGTCTTGGTCGATGACACGGGACAGGTGTGTGGAGTGAGAGGACGTGGCGGGTTGTGCGTTGGTAACTCTCTTCCTGACCATCATTTCTGAGAAGAAGTCACTCAACATGGAATGGGATGGGACCTTCATTTTTGGACCGGGAAGGACATGGAAGACTTTAACTCTCATATTCTGTAGAGGACACTGAGGGTTGTACAGGGAGGACTCGGGAGATGCAGAGGGGGAAGGGGTGTCCATGGAGAGGACATGAACGGTTCCCCTAGAGGAGGGTATGGGCATGAATCGCTCACTACACAGCAGGGAACTAGGCAGTACCTGGGGCCCCCAAGAAGTTGTTGCATGATCCAGTGGGGCCCCTCTCCATGTCAAATGCTGTCTTTACCCATCTTCTCCATGTCATGTGGTGTCAACCTTCATCCTCCATGATGTGCCATCATCCTCACTATGCCATGCACCATCAACCCCCCCCCCCCATCCTCCCCATGCCATGCACCATCACCCCCCCCCATCCTCTCCATGCCATGCACCATCACCCCCCCCATCCTCTCCATGCCATGTACCATCACCCCCCCCATCCTCTCCATGCCATGTACCATCATCCCCATCCTCCCCATGCCATGTGCTGTCATCCTCCATTATCTCCATGCCATGTGCTGCCATCCCCCATCATCTCCATGCCATGCACTGTCATCCCCATCCTCCCCATGCCATCTGCTGCCATCCCCCATCATCTCCATGCCATGCACCGCCATCCCAATGCCATGTGCTGTCATCTCCTATCATCTCAATGCCATGCACCGTCATCCCCATCCTCCCAATGCCATGCACCATCATCCTCCATTATCTCCATGCTGTGCCATTGTCTCCATCCTGGTCCTTGTTGTTCTCCTGTTAGAAGACACGTCCTGAACACGGAGGTCCCGTCTTCCCCATCATACATTGTAATAAACTAGGGAAGTTGACATTGTCTTCCCCCGAGGCTGAGGGACCCCCTGAGTTGGTGGACACATTGGGGGGGTGGAGCCTTGTATATGGTGACTCCACCATTCTATGGATCAGGGGCCCCTGTGTATTGTTCTCTGCAGCCTTGTCACCCGGTCCCAGTCACATTGCCGTCCATTAACATGCGCTCACAGACCCCCACCCTGGTAGAGACATGACAGGAGGGACTCTTAGGGGTGAGTGAAGTCGGCCTCCATATTTCGGGGTCACCGGTGAGGCAGGTCTCCATATTTCGGGGTCACCGGTGAGGCAGGTCTCCATATTTCGGGGTCACTGGTGAGGCCGGTCTGCATATTTCGGGGTCACCGGTGAGGCTGGTCTCCATATTTTGGGGTCACTAGTGAGGCCGGTCTCCATATTTCGGGGTCACCGGTGAGGCAGGTCTCCATATTTCGGGGTCACTGGTGAGGCCTGTCTCCATATTTCGGGGTCACTGGTGAGGCCGGTCTCCATATTTCGGGGTCACCGGTGAGGCTGGTCTCCATATTTCGGGGTCACCGGTGAGGCAGGTCTCCATATTTCGGGGGTCACCGGTGAAGGCGGCCTCCATATTTCGGGGTCAGGATTGGTGACACATATAGAGGACTTAATGATATATCAATGGATCCGCGCTTCAGATTATTAAACGACTGCTGCCCCCCTATGTGAGTAGGGAACACCTCAGTGAAACCCCGAGAAAATAAGATCAAACTATAGGGGATGGCGCTGTGTTATGAAGAGGGAGTATTGGTATAAAATCATTCTAATTTCTAAAGTGACGGATGCACCAGTGCAGTGATTTAAGCCTTTCACAAATGTGAATAGACAAGTGTAATTAGAATAAAATGAACCAAAAATTATAATAGTGTATATTATAAATATAAAGTGATAAGTGCTTGGTTAGTGCAAAAGGGAATTGTAAGCAGTATATACATACATTAACGCAGTTATAATCCCATATAATAAATATACACTATAAACACTGTAAGCCACGTGCTGATAAAACTTATAGAAATCCAATCCTCTGTTTGAGAAATACAAAGTGACAAGTTATGCTACATGAATACCGCGGTGTTCAAACCACTGTGCAATAATGTGCAACAAAGCTAGAAAATATATATAATCATTTTTATAACAGAAAGTCCCATATGATGTGCAGTGCAAAATGTTCATAAAAATGACATGACGTGTCTCCCGGGGAATCTCTTCTTAATAGTAGAAAACCGTGCAGTAGTTATTGACAATCTCCCCCCCGATGTGATTGCACTCACCAGAGCGCTCTGCCCCTGCAGGGGTATGAGAGTATGATTCTCATCCTCAGGTGTCGGTGTCCTTCCACGTAGCCCGATCCGGATAGTCCACTCTACTGTGATTACTCAGCGGGTTCCAGGTACTGGATGTCCGTCTGCACTCACCGATCGTCAGGCAGAGACACAGAGCAAAGTGCTGCCTATGTAAAGAAGGCAGAGCTCCGATCTGACGAGGGGGGAGGGGGAGTATTGGATTTTGTGTCCATCACTTCTCTTAGTACCACACACACACTACACATAAACACTGGTTAGGTACACAGGTAACCCTTTGATCGCTCCTAGATGTTTAACCCCTTCCCAATCATTAGTACAGTGACAGTGCATAGTTTTAGCACTGATCACTGTATAAGTGTCACTGGTGTCTAATATCGCAGTCTCGCTAGAAGTCGCTGATCGCCGCTATTATTAGTATAAAAAAAAGTATACATCCCAGTGTATATCCCATCGATTGTAGAGATTATACCTTTTGCACAAACCAATCAATAGACACTTATTGGGATTTTTTATTTACTAATAATATGTAGCAGAATAAATATCGGCATAAATTTAGGAAGAAATCTGATTTTTTTGCAAACATTTTTTTATTGGATGTGTTCTAAAGCAGAAGAAAAAATATTGTTGTTTTTTTTTTAAATTAATTAAATTTTTTTTGTTTATAGCGCAAAAAATAAAAACCGCAGAGATGATCAAATACCACCAAAAGAAATCTCTATTTGTGGGAACAAATGACGTCAGTTTTATTCGGGTACAAAGTCGCACGACCGCGCAATTGTCAGTTAAAGTAGAGCTGGGGCATATCGCAAAATATGGCCTGGTCATGAAGGGGGGGGTAAAACCTTCCAGAGCTGAAGTGGTTAAAGAGACAGTACAGATGACGTCACAATCGACAATCTCGTACATCGTGATGTCACAGATGGTTATAACTGTAAATACACATAAAGACCGTCCTATACAGTGCCTGGAAAAAGTATTCATACCCCTTGAAATTCCCCACATTTTGTTACAACCAGAAAACATGTATTTTATTGGGATTTTATGTGATAGACCAACACAAAGTGTCACATAATTGTGAAGTGGAAGGAAAATGATACAAATAAATATGTGAAAAGTGTGGGGGGAGGGGGCATTTGTATGGCGCCCCCCGGAGTCAATACTTTGTAGAACCCCCTTTCTCTACAAGTCTTTTTGGGGATGTCTCTACCAGCTTTGTACATCTAGAGAGGACATTTCTGCCCATTCTTCTTTGTAAAATATCTCAAGCTCTGTCAGATTGGATGGAGAGCGTCTGTGAACAGCAATTTTCAAGTCTTACCACAGATTCTCAATGTGATTTAGGTCTGGACTGTGACTGGGCCATTCTAACACATGAATATGCTTTGATCTAAACCATTCCATTGTAGCTCTGGCTGGATGTTTCGGGTCGTTGTCCTGCTGGAAGGTGAACCTCCTCCCCAGTCTCAAGTCTTTTGTAGACTCTAACAGGTTTTCTTCTAAGATTGTCCTGTATTTGTCTCCATCCATCTTCCCATCAACTCTGACCAGCTTCCCTGTCCCTGCTGAAGAAAACCATTGTTAGAGAAATTATACTTTAAATGTCAGTTATGAAAGACGCCATTTTGTTTATCATGGCCTAGAAATAAGCTATGAATCTAGGATTGAGCTAAAACTAGTAATTTTTTTTTTTTTTATATTTTTTTATTAATGACAGGAAGTCCAATACAAAGAAATACCCATCACATGCTTGGGCATACAAAACATACATAAAATGTTATAAGTTCCAAAATATACTAGGACAAAATATAAAGATATTTATGCAAGGCATGGGTGATCAAAAAGCATTAAGGCATATAATTTGTAACAGGACCTAATCCCAACATGTTTTTCGCTTATAAAGACATCTAGACATTAAAAGTAAAATGGAAAAATAGAAAGAAGAGGAAAAGCACAGAGATGAAGCAAGAGAGAATGAGGGGGGGGGGGGGAATGAGAGAAGGGGGGGGGGGGTAGGAGGGATGGGAAGGGTGTCTGCCTCAGCCAGAGCATTGCATTTTAATATACGAGCACATAACGTGTTCGAAGCCATAATTTCCGCGTACGCCGCGGAATACTTGAAGGCGAACCACCGGGACCATATTTTCCTCCCTAAGTTTTGTTTCTGAGGGAGAAGGTTAAATCCTCCATATAGTACGTGTGGTCTACCTCACACAGCCATTGACGTAGGGAAGGTATCTTAGGAGTTTTCCAGACCCTAGGTATGAGAGCTTTGGCAGCGTTTAATAAATGTGGTGTGATGGATTTTTTATATGATCCCGCTGGTTCGTCTGTACAATGCAATAATACCTGCCATGGGTCATTAGATATCTCCGAACCCTGGATTTCCTTTATCCAATGGAGAATGGTAAGCCAAAAGGGTCTGATAAGTGGGCAGAACCACCAGATATGGGCATGCGTCCCTCTCTCCCCACATCCCCTCCAACAGAGAGGTGAGACCCGAGGAAAGAGCTTGTGGAGTACAGCAGGAGTGTAGTGCCACCTGGTCAAAAGTTTATAATTAACTTCGGCTGTTTTCGAGGACATAGATGATGCGTGGGAGAGTTGAAGGATAGAAGACTTCTGGGTCTCCGTTAGGGTCTTATGGAGATCCTTCTCCCAGTTGCGGAGGAAACTAGGATATCCTGCAGTAGCCAATGATCGTAGAGATTTATAAAAATAAGAAAGAGGTTTCTCCACTGGGTGGTCATCTACAAAGGCTGTTTCTATCACCGTTAAGTTAGACACATTGCGCAGTGGCTTAGGGAGGGTTTTAATGAAATCTGATAGTTGCAAATATCTCCATTGATCCATAAGCGATGGGTTCGGAACCGTTGTGAGCTTGGATATAGGCAAAATGTCAGAGTCTTTAGTGACTTGATGTAATAAGACTGAGTTCCCAAGGTTCCAGGAGTGTAATTTGGGGTCAATGTTCCCGGGGGGAAAATACATGTGACCAGTTATTGGCATGAGGGGGGAGTTGCATTGCCAGGCGTGCCTTTTACAAAGTAGGTCCCAGACTCGTAGGGTATAGCATGTGAGAGGAGACGCATCCCCACATAGGTGCCTGGTTTTCTTCGGAATCCAAATTAAGGGATAAAGGTCAGAGCCCCCCAATGCCACCTCCAGCGACACCCAAAGTTTCGAATCTTTGTGATATTTCCAATCTGAGATTCTGGATAAAATGACTGCCAAGAAATATTGTTTGATGTCCGGGAGAGCCAGACCTCCCTCCGCCTTTGACCTAGTAAGAAGCGACCCGGTCAACCTGGGGCGACGTCTACCCCAGACATATCTACAAATCATAGTTGTTATACGTGTAAAGTACTCCGCGGGAATTTGAAACGGTATCATTTGGAACAAAAATAGCAACCTGGGCAGTATGTTCATCTTTACCACTCCTATCCTCTCCAGCCACGAGTGTGCAAGTTGGGACCATTTTTGAAGATCAGATTTGACAGAGTTTAGTATAGGCATAAAATTGGTTCGGAATAGAGAGGACAATGAGGGTGTAAGGAATATACCTAGATATTTCATGGCTTTTTTTTGCCAGCTAAATGGAAATGATTCCTGTAAGTGGATCGCGGTTTCTCTGGGGACTGAGATATTCAGAATTTCGGATTTTGTCATATTAATTTTGAAATTTGAGATTTGGTTAAAGGTCGAGAAGGCCTGCATTAAATTAGGAAGAGTAATTCTAGGCTGTTGAATATAAAACAAAATATCGTCCGCATATGCGGCATATTTATGTTCAAAAGAGCCCACAATAATGCCGTGTATGTTCGGGTTATGTCTTATTGTTGATAAGAAGGGTTCTAGCGAGAGGGCGAATAAAATTGGTGAAAGGGGGCATCCCTGACGAGTACCGTTATGTAGTATGAAAGAATCACTTAAAGTGCCGTTAATTCTGAGTTGGGCTGTTGGATAGTTATAGAGGGCTGCTATTTGGTTCAGGAAAGAGGGGCCCAGTCCCAGATGAGCCAGGGTCGCCATTAGGAACTCCCAGTCCACCCGGTCAAATGCCTTCTCAGCGTCCGTTGACAATAACAGGGTGGGCTGGGAGGACCCACGCACATGTGCAATCAGGGAGAGGGTACGCAGAGAGTTGTCGCGTGCCTCTCTTCCGGGAATGAAGCCTGTTTGTTCGTTTGAAACCCATTTTGGGACTAGAGGAAAAAGTCTATTAGCTATTAGTTTTGCGTACAATTTAGCATCTATATTCAAAAGGGAGATGGGGCGATAACTACCGCAACAACTAGGGTCCTTCCCTGCTTTGGGGATAATAGTGATATGTGCGTAAAGAGTTTCTGGTCTAAGGGGGTCTCCAGAGGGAATTGAGTTAGCGTAGTTAGCTAGTCATGGGAGCAGAATGTCCGCAAAGGAGCGATAATATGAGACCGTAAGCCCATCCAGGCCCGGAGCCTTGCCTGATGCCATGGCTTTAAGAGCTCTACGCAGCTCTTCCGTGGTGAATGCACCATCTAGGGTTGCCAACAAATCGTCTGCTAATCTTGGAAGTTTGGCCTGGGCAAGATAGTCTTGTATAGCCTGTTTGCGGGATATTTGGTCGGGTATATTATGTTGAACGTGGTATAATTGTTGATAAAACATTCTAAACTCAGCCGCTATTGCAGGGGTGTGGTGTACTAACTCATCTGTTCTAGATTTAATTTTAGCAATGAAAGTTGCAGCTTTTTTTTGTTGCAGAGAGCGAGCCAGCAATCTACCGGGTTTATTGCCCCATTCGTACGTACGTTGAGCTATGATGCGGAATTGCTGTTTTTGTTCTATGTGAAAGAGATTCTTCAAATCTTCTCTCTTTTTAGTCAGGGCCTCAAGTACTGGTTTTGCGAGGCCCGCTTTGTGCTGTCGCTCAAGGGCGCCTATGTCCCGGAGAAGCTCTGCTTGCTGTGTCGCTCTCTCTTTTTTTTTTTCTGGCCCCTAGTTCAATGAATTTTCCACGTATGAAGGCCTTATGGGCCTCCCAAAGTACTCCCGGGGAAATCTCCGGGCAGGTATTGTCCCTGAAGTAATGTACCAGCTCGCTGCTAATAGCAGCAGTGTCAATGTCTTCCGTGAGTAACTGATCATTTAGTTTCCAGTTTACATTCTTAATTGGCATAGATGGGATTTTTATCTGAAGGATAATTGGTGCGTGGTCTGATAGTGTGGAGGTTTCTATCTTTAAATCTATGATAAGGGGGAGGTGATGATGATCAATGAAAAGGTAATCAATGCGCGAATAGGAGTGATGTAAGTGTGAGAAATGAGTATAATCTCTCGCCTTAGGATTGAGGATTCTCCAGACGTCCATTAACTGGGCGTCGTGTAGACGCTTACGTATGAGTGTTAAGCGTCTATGCGTGATACAAGATGTGCCTGTGGACGTGTCAATAGGGGGCTCCAAGGGGGCGTTAAAGTCCCCTGACAGTAGGATACAGCCTTGGGCAAAATCTGTCAGTTTAGTAAGTGTGGCGGCCAAGAAGCCAGTTTGGTCTCGGTTGGGAGCGTATAACGTAGCGATAGTGCATGACATACTGCCCAGTTTGCCTCTAATAAACAGAAAACGCCCCGAAGGGTCGCCTACCATAGACTCGAACGTGAAGGAGGTACCCCTGCGGAAGCCAATGGCCACACCTTTTGACTTGTGAATATCTGAAAGGCTGTAATACCACGTGGGGTACATTGGGGAAAAAAGTTTAACTGTTGTTGTGTGTGTCAAGTGGGTCTCCTGCAGGCAGACAATGTCAGCCCGCAGGCGATCCAGCTCTCTAAATAAATTGTGTCGTTTACCTGGAGCGTGTAGTCCTCGGACGTTAAGTGAGAGTAAGTTGAGCTTAGCCATTGACTCCGTCAGGGGGAACCCGCACCATCCATTCTACGAGCCCATCGGACCTGAGGCAGACACCAATAGAAAGGGTAGGGAAGGAATAAGACGGGACAAGGGAACACCAGGAGAGGAGAGAGAAAGGAGTAGAAAGAGCGAAGGAAGATAAGAAAAAAGGAGGTAGATTACCAAATTGCATCGTCACAATTACCACCCAGTCTGTTTTTAGATGGCAATCTGCACGCAGAACACTGCAGTGCATGATAGGGGTAAATCGCGAGCCCCGCACACCCGGGACCCCGACCCCTTGGGGGACGGGCCCACGAGTGCACGGGGGGGGGGGGGTCCGCCGCCCGGCACGACAAACAGAGAGCGCTCAATGTGGCGCGCTTGTCTGTCCCAGAGCCCCGGAGCCAGCACAAACAAAATGTTGTTATACAAAACCCGAGAAGCATTTTCTATACACTTCAAACTTAACCTTATAAAACAGTAAGCCAAGTAAACCCGTTAGAGTTACTGTCCCGGTAGCCTTCAACTATGTTTCTCTAAACGCGGGAGCCAAAAAGGTTTCATAACATCAAAAAATGCGCGAAAAATTAAGAAAAATTAAAAAAAAGAAAAAAGAAGAGTTTTTTAGTAGGCAAGCTCAAGAAAAACACTTCTTTGTAGGAATCAATAAAGGTAAACACAGATGAGGACAAGATCCGTTATAACGGATCAAATAGCTTAATACTTGCGGCCACCACAGAGGACATGATGTTGCAGGCCAGAGCCAGGATCATTTTGCATCAAAATGGGAGTCACCCCACTTGTGGAGGGGGTGATCCTGAAGAGCCCGATCTACGCTTGTGGTCCACCTTCTGCCACCGAGGTTCTGCTGAGGAGGTAGGGGAGGGGATGAGATCTTGCCATCCTGGAAGCTCTGGTGTGGGTATGTTGAGATCCGAACAGAACTTTTCCAGGTCCTCTGGGAAGCGAAGTGTCACTGTCTTGCCCTCCTTATGTGCAATGAGTGATGCGGGGAACCCCCAGCGATAGTTAATCGATGCTGCACGGAGCTGTTCAGTTAGGGGACGCAGAGCCCTGCGTCGGTCCAACGTTTCCCTGGCTAGGTCTGGGAAGAATAAGAGGGAGGCCCCGTCAAAGTCCAGTGGTGATTTTTCTCGGGCCTTCTTCATGATTATCTCCTTCTCCTCAAAGTAATGCAGCCTGCATATGACATCGCGCGGGACCTCTGATGACATGTTGCGGGGTCGGAGGGCCCTGTGAGCCCGATCTATTTTCAAAGGAAAGTCCGCCGCCTGACCAAGCAGACCATTAAATATACCCCGCAGGGAGGGGAGGAGGTCGTCATCTCCCGTGGCCTCTGGCAACCCTCTTATCCTGATGTTATTCCGCCTGTTGCGGTTCTCTTGGTCCTCGATCTTGTAGAGGGCCATTCTGTGTGCAATAGAGAGGGTGCGGGTGGTGTTCTGTAAGGCCCTAATGGCGGCCGTGTGACGATCCAGCTGTAGCTCTGTCTCCTCTACCCGCTCTAACACATGCGCGAGATCCGACCTCACCGCGGAGAGCTCCTTTTTAATCGAGCGCTCCAGCCCCGCGAACAGGGAGGCTAGCTCCGTCTTGGTGGGGAGATCACTCATGAGGGCCGCAACCCCGGGATACTTGGAGGCCTCCTCTTCTCCTTCTGAGCAGGCCGAAGTGGCTGGGGAGTGTCTCCCGGGCTCAGGTCTATGGCGGGAGGCGGGGCACGAGCCACGAGGAGAGCGGCCTAGACCATCCATATCGAGGGAGTCCTCTGGATCGGCGGCCAGGTAGCGTTTAATGGATCCCGAAGGGGTTCCTTTTTTAGGCAGGGACTTGCCTGATCTCTTCCGCATGCCGTGGAGGTTTGGATCGGGTGGAAATCTCGGGTTACGCCGATAAATAGTAGTGCCAGCGCCGGAGCCCAAGGATGACACGTCTTTACCACTGCATGACGAAACCACGCCCCCCCCAGCTAAAACTAGTAATAAAATGGAGTCAGCAATATAAGAAGCTTAGATGTGCAGTTTTCTGAATATATCCTGTATTTTTGTGTTGGCTTGGGGAGTTTTCAAGTCAGTATCCTGTAACCATTGTTAGATGAAGATAAAGTCTGTAACAGACACTTCCACCTTTCCTGTTGTGTCCAGAATAAAGTTGGAAATACATGAGACTGGGCATGTTTTAAGACAGGAAAGGGGGGTGTCCAGGGCTTATAAAAAAGACATGTACCACAGTATTTTCCTTAGAAATGATGATGGCTGCATGAACATGTAATTCATTTCTCTTGCATATGCAATAAATATTACCTTGATGCCCGAGGACCGTCTGAGACGGTGAATTATTTCCCTAACAATTTGGGTCTTTCGAGCCGGGAGTCCAATTTCCCCGAGACGCACTGGCCAACAGTGACCGATGACCGTACGGCAAAACTGTAAGTCCTCCATCTCAAATTAGATGTTAAAAAGAGGCCGGTCCGCTGAACTAGTGCCTCCCGGGCAGCGACTTACCGGATCAGCACAAGAGACCGCTCTCGGAACAAGGTAAGATTTTTATTTTTATTTTATTATTAACCTTTTGTGTTAGACTTGATTAGGAATTTGATGAATAAGGGATTTGAATATATACATACAATATAGAGATTGATTGAATGTTTATCTGTTTCTGTCCTATCTGCTTTACTCTTGTTGAGGGGAAATAAGTGGTCACGTATTCCCTGTATAGATCCGTCTGTGGCCATCCTGGATGGGCAGACCTAGTGACTAGCCCGCATTTGGGAAGACGCGCTCAGGGCGACCTGGCGGCAGTCGAGCACTGCGGGTGTTCTCTCTTGTGTGTTCTTGTTTGTTTCTTCTGGTTAATTGTCATTTGATATAGGGGTATGGTCCCATACTAATATCCGGGTGCAGATAAAGGAAATTTGTCGATTGGATCTTAGATCCAGACAGCCTTGTAAACTGCAGAAAATCCCTTGGGGACACATAAATACTCCTAGATCAAAACCTAAAGAACCCCCTGTTGATACAAGGGTGTGGCCTGATAGCTTTCTAGGCATATAAATACCCTTGGATCAAAAATACTTCCAGATAAAGAACCCCCCCCCTGATACAAGGGTGTGGCCTGATAGATTTCCAGGTAACAAACAGAGGACATTTGGTGGACCGCAGTGTTCATGCCAGCCTCATATGTTGTATTAATCCTGAGCAGGCACATAAATACCCTTGGATCAATGACTGAAATATTAAATGTTTTGATAGGATGAAAGAACAGTCAGGAGAATTCAGTCTCCTCGTAATTCTGTAAATGCTCTCTACAAGTTAGTGAAGTATTAAGTAATGATAAAAGAACAGTCGGGAGAATTCAGTCTCCTCGTAATTCTGTAATTCTCTAAGACACCAGTGTTTTAGCAATACACAAGATCAGTAATCTAGAAGTGATATATCACGAATAGAAAGTCTGTGAGTGATTGCAAGTGATAAGATACTGTGTGCGTGTGTTGTGTCATTGTGAGAAGACATTAACAAAAAAAAGAGCTCCGTGTGCACGATAAACAAAGTAGGTATGATCCATGGAAAATCTGTTGGTGTGAATGAAGATGCTAAGTATATGTGTAGTCTAGACAAAGAGAATGTGACATTTCTTTAAATGTGGAAAACAAAGTATGATTTTGATGCGTTTTTAAATAAGGATTGTTGTGTAATACTGTGTAGAAAGCTTAAAAATGATGCCGGCATGAAAATAAGAAAACAGAAGAAATTAGGCGTTCCCCAGGCAAAGAAATGGCTTGAGGAGGCTAACCATAGGTTAAATTCAGAAACCATAAAAAGACTATGTTTTTGAACAAAGAGGAGAACAATAATATGACCGTCCGCTGAAGTTTAGTTCAGCAAGTATTGACTGAACAAAACGTAACAAACCAAATGCAACCTGACTCTCCGCTGTTTGTTGTTCCCCCGTGGTCACCTGGGTCACCCGCAGATGCAACCGATTCTCCTATGGCTGCAGCTAAACCCCCTCTCAAGATGACTCTTGCTGTCCAGAGGAGTCCACAAGGGACCCCCTTTACAGCAACTGTTACAAAAATTTTCGGGGACCTGGTGAACCAATTGATATCCCCCTCAGCAGGGGAACAAACAGAATGTGGAGAGGAAGAATTTCCACTAATTGAAGTTCCCAACCCTAGGGCAGGACAAAATGTAGGAGGTATAGTAGTCCCCAACACTATGATGGTCTATCGCCCCTGGACCCCCGAGGATGTTAAAAAAAAACTACTGAAGGGGTACCACATCCCAAGGTCAACATAGCTCAAATCAGGGATGGTATCATGGGAATGATTGCTAACTATCATCTTATTGGGAGGGAAATAGAGCAGAATATCAGACAGATCCTGGGTCCCGACTGGCATCATGTAGTGGGAGAATTGGAGTGGATTAAACAATCAGGGAGTTGTGTTGCCTCATGATGATGCAGCACTAGAAAACAGGAGAAATGCTCTTATAACAAGGATAGAGAACAGAAAGATGGGAAACACCTGAACAAGGCCCCGCATTCAGGACTATGAAAAAAAAAAGAGAAGGGAGTGTTTCCTGTGAGGTAAAAGAGGTCACTTGGTAAAAGAATGTAGGTCAAACAGAGAGGAAGAAGCATGACTAGAAGATGTTAGTATGTCTGCAGAGAGAGATACAGAAGAAAATGATGAGAAAGAATCTGAAATTTTGGATGTGTGCGCTGTTCAAACTTGTTTGCATGCTAAAGTCAAGTCAGAAATAATCTTGGTTGTGAAGGGTAGATGGCTAACATTTCTCTGTGATACTGGGGCTTGTAGGACCCTAATACACCCGCTGGATATGAAAAAGGTAAAGAAAAAGGCTCAGTGTAAAATTGTCATTATGACTAAATGTCCTGTTAATTTGTTGGGTAGAGACATGTTGCACGCTCTTGATATTTCTGTCGTACCAGTGGAGGGAGCAGTCTCAGAGCCCATCGGCTGTGTGAAAAACAAATCACAGCCGTAGATAATGAGCCCTGATACTGGTACAGCCTGGAATTTGCAAACTGAGGGATTAAATATACCCAAAACCCTGGCAGAAATAATTGACAAAGAGTCTGTGAGGAAAAGGTATAAGGTCCAGACAAACCTCTATTGCACCATGTACTACAGAAAGACCTCTGGGCCTGATAAGTCCTATGAGAAACAGTTAATGAGTCTCACTAACACTGAAGTTCTCTTAAAATGTCTGTACTGTGATAAGGAAGGAAATAGCGTGGCTACTTGTCTCCTACCACAGCCTATTCTGCAAATATACAGGCAGGATACTGTACCTCATGTTTCGGTCACCCGGAACCCCAAGGTATCATGGCATGAGCTAGGAGAACTTATCACAAACTGGGTCCAACTGACAGATGAGAAACTAAAATCCAGAGGGATTCAGAGGTATAGGAGGCATAAGGGAGAGAAAGATGGGTGGAGACTCGTGCAGGATTTACAGGCAGTCAATAGGGCCGTATTACCGAGGGCCCCGGTGGTCCCAGACATGCATGTCCTCCTGAACGAGCTCTACCCAGAGAACAAGGTATTTTCTGTTATTGAAAACAGTAATCCTTCTTTTCCATTCCCTTACACAAAGACAGTCAGTTCTGGGTTGCATTTATGTACATGGAAAAAAAAAAAAAAGAGGTACATATACACTAGGTTATCCCAGGGATATTGTGAAAGTCCAACTATATTCTCACAAAGAATGTCCAATAATTTGTCTCCGTTTGTACCTCCCAGTGGGAGTTAAATTCTCTTGTATGTGGATGACATTTTGGTAGTAATGTATGTAGAATTACCATGGTTCTGATGCATTTCCTCGCAGACCAAGGTCAAAAGGTCAGCAAAGACTAATTACAACTGTGGAAAGAAAAGGTGAAATGCCTGGGTTACATTTTATCTCAAGAAGGTAGACTTTTGCATGAGATCCGAAAAGAGGCCTTCCTTCAAGTCCCCAAATCACATACCAAAAAAGAAATGATGTCATTTCTTGGGAAGGCAAATGTCTGTAGAGCATGGATAGCAAATTATGCTATGGAGGTGGAGCCTCTTTCTGATCTCATCTATGGTTCACTAATGTCTGCAAAAGATTCCATTCAGTGGAATGTGCAAGCAGAGGATGCATTTACGAAGATAAAGCACCTCATTGTGGGTTATGCTTAGCCTTCCCAATTACAGTAAAACCTTTTATCAGACTGTAGATTGTAAGGAAGGATCTCACGGATGTTCCCTTTCTAGATGCTGACATTACCTTTTGTGTTGATGGGTCTTGTAAAAAGGACGATAAAGAGGTACATCAAACGGCATACACTATAGTAACACAAGACCAGGTCATTGAAGCCAGACCCCTTCCCAGTTCATACTCTACACAACAAGCTGAAATGATTGCCCTATCCAGGGCCTGTAGTCTAGGGGAAGGGAAGAAAATAAATATTTATACAGACAGCCAATACGCTTTTTCTACTATACACATATTTGTCCAGCAATGGAAAAATAGGGGTATGATTACGTCCACAGGTAAACCAATCTCACATAGAGATCTTATCCTGGCCCTTCTAGAAAATGTACAGAAACCAACACAAGTGGCTATTTGTAAATGTACAGCACACAGAAAGGGAACAGATCCAATTACTCTAGGGAATGTACTAACAGACAAGACCGCAAGGGAAGCTGCTACAGGACCGCAAAAAACACACATATACTATACAGGTCCCCAAGAAAATGGTGAGGTACGGAAAGCTATTGATAAAACATGGTTATCAGAAATGCAGAAAACATCACCGGCAGGTGAAAAACAAAAGTGGTTATCTAAAGGGACAACGCTGGTCAATGGTATATACACAAGTACAGAAGGTAAACCCATCTTACCTACATCACTATTTAGATATGCTGCGTTATTGAGCCATGGGCAAGCCCATATCTCAAAAGGAGGGATGGTGCAGGTGATCAACAAGGTGTTCACAACATATGGGTTTACGAATGACTCTAGAAACTTTTGTCTCACATGTCCGCTTTGTACCAGATACCATGCTCAAGGTGCCCTAAGACTCTTAAGAGGTCATTTCCCACAACCCTCTTATCCCTTTCACACGATATGCATGGATTTTATGAATATTGTTGTTTATAAAGTGGGTGGAACCTTTTCCTGACACACACAAATGGGCAGTCAGTAGCCAAAGTACTTATTAAAGAGGTGATTCCATTTCATGGGACCCCCTCTGTGATTTACAGTGACAACGGCTCCCATTTTGTAAACCGAACAATACAACAAATTGGTAAATGGTACAATATTGAAAAAAAAAAAAAAAAAAAACACTGTGTCTACCACCCACAATCTGTGGGCACAGTGGAGAGACACAATGGTACCTTAAAGAGTAAACTAAGAAAATTGTTGAAGGAAACAGGGAAAAATAAATGGGTTTAGTGTTTGCCAATGGCATTGTTGAGTATAAGAATTACCCCTACTGCTAAAGGACTAACACCGTATGAAATGTTGTATGGTGAACCTTATTATATTCCACAACTAGCCACCATTCCTCTCCCTGAAGAGGAAATAGACTTGACTTGTATAATAAGAATGTTTTCATAAAATATTACTGGGTCAGAATGTGTAAATGAGAAAAAGAGCTACCCTAAGACTAAAATGCAAAGTATACCCCCCATCAGTACAAGCATTACCAGGAAATTTTACTTGTTTTTCTAACAATGACAGTAATGGTACAAATGTTGTCACCCTGTCCCCTGAATACTGTGCAACTACAACCCTTACTACAGACATTAAGTATGAACTAAAATGGTTTCATGAACAAAAACAGCAATTGGCTGATGTTTGGTGTTTGTGTGGAGATAAGAGACTAAGGCCCAGACTACCACCTAGATGGGAGGGTAGTTGTGCCCTTACCCGATTGCTGCTTCCCTTTTATATAGATCCTATGAGTGATGAATCAATGAAACTACCAGGTAAATACTTTTTTTAAAGGAATTAAGCGAGAAAGACCACAAGGCTCATTTGACAACCGAGTGTATATAGACGAAATAGGTGTTCCACGAGGAGTTCCAGATGGAATTAAAGCGCAGAATCAAATAACAGCCGGACTCACCTCACTCTTCATATGAGTCCAGCCCAACAAGAACGTCGACTGGATAAACTACATCTACTACAACCAGCAGAGGTTTGTGAATTACACCAGAGATGCTATCAAAGGTATAGCAGCACAATTGGACGCCACCTCTTTGACAGCGTGGCAGAACCGTATAGCGTTGGATATGTTGCTGGCAGAAAGGGGCGGGGTATGCAAAATGTTCGGCACCTTCTGCTGCACTTTTATTCCAAACAATACGGCACCTGATGGAAGTATCACCAAAGCCTTACAAGGCCTACAAATGCTATCCGAAGAATTAGCTGAGAACTCTGGTGTAGAGAACCCCTGACGAGACTCTTTGAAAAATGGTTTGGTAAATGGGGTGATCTTGCAAAAAGTTTGCTTATCTCTAATGTCATGGCAGCCGCAGTTCTTACATTGTGTGGATGTTGCTGCATTCCCTGTATTAGGGGAATTCTTCAAAGACTGATTGACACATCTTTAACAAAAACTATGCAACTCCAGAGCGACACGGAACTATACTCGGAACCTGATGATGAATTTACAACTCTCGCTAAGGACTTATCTGTCTAAATGATAATACCTGGTAAAATGAAAAACCTGGATATTTGAATTATTGACATTATTAGTATAAAAGGGGGGAGATGTTAGAGAAATTATACTTTAAATGTCAGTTATGAAAGACGCCATTTTGTTTATCATGGCCTAGAAATAAGCTATGAATCTAGGATTGAGCTAAAACTAGTAATAAAATGGAGTCAGCAATATAAGAAGCTTAGATGTGCAGTTTTTTGCATATATCCTGTATTTTTGTGTTGACTTGGGGAGTTTTCAAGTCAGTATCCTGTAACCATTGTTAGATGAAGATAAAGTCTGTAACAGACACTTCCACCTTTCCTGTTGTGTCCAGAATAAAGTTGAAAATACATGAGACTGGGCATGTTTTAAGACAGGAAAGGGGGGGTGTCCAGGGCTTATAAAAAAAGACATGTACCACAGTATTTTCCTAAGAAATGATGATGGCTGCATGAAGATGTAATTCATTTCTCTTGCATATGCAATAAATATTACCTTGATGCCCGAGGACGGTCTGAGACGGTGAATTATTTCCCTAACAACCATCCCCACCACATGATGCTGCCACCACCATGTTTCACGGTGAGGATGGTGTGTTCAGGGTGATGTGCAGTGTTAGTTTTCCCCACACATAGCGTTTTGCTTTTAGGCCATAAAGTTGAATTTTGGTCTCATGTGACCAGATCACCTTCTTCCACATGTTTGCTGTGTCCTCCACATGGCTTCTCACAAACTACAAACAGGACTTCTTATGACTTTCTTTCACCAATGTCTTTCTTCTTGTCACTCTTCCATAAAGGGCAGATTTGTGGAGAACACGACTAATAGTTGTCCTGTGGACAGATTCTCCCACCTGAGCTGTGGATCTCTGCAGCTCCTCCAGAGTTACCATGGACCTCTTGGCTCTTCTCTGATGAATGCTCTCCTTGCCCGGCCGGTCAGTTTAGGTGGACGGCCATGTCTTGGTAGGTTTGCAGTTGTGCCATACTCTTTCCATTTTCCGATGATGGATTGAACAGAGCTTCGTGAGATGTTCAAAGCTTGGGAGATTTTTTTATAACCTAACCCTGCTTTATACTTCTCAACAACTTTATCCCTGACCTGTCTGGTGTGTTCCTTGTCCTTCATGATGCTGTTTGTTCACTAAGGTTCTCTAACAAACCTCCGAGGGCTTCACAGAACAGCTGCATTTATACTGAGATGAAATGACACACAGGTGGACTCTATTTACTAATTAGGTGACTTCTGAAGGCAATTGGTTCCTCTAGATTTTAGTTAGGGGTATCAGAGTAAAGGGGGCTGAATACAAATCCCCCCCCCCCCACACACTTTTCACATATTTATTTGTATCATTTTCCTTCCACTTCACAATTATGAGCCACTTTGTGTTGGTCTCTCACATAAAATCCCAATAAAATACATTTATGTTTTTGGTTGTAACAAAATGTGGAAGATTTCAACGGGTATGAATACTTTTTCAAGGCACTGTATATCTAGATCAGGCATTGTGTGTTATGACTCCTCTACATAGACATTGTGTGTTATGGCTCCTCTACATGCAGACATTGTGTGCTATGGCTCCTCTACATGCAGGCATTGTGTGCTATGACTCCTCTACATGAAGACATTGTGTGTTATGGCTCCTCTACATGCAGGCATTGTTTGTTATGACTCCTCTACATGCAGACATTGTGTGTTATGGCTCCTCTACATGCAGGCATTGTGTGCTATGGCTCCTCTACATGCAGACATTGTGTGTTATGGCTCCTCTACATGCAGACATTGTGTGTTATGGCTCCTCTACATGCAGACATTGTGTGTTATGGCTCCTCTACATGCAGACATTGTGTGTTATGGCTCCTCTACATGCAGACATTGTGTGCTATGGCTCCTCTACATGCAGGCATTGTGTGCTATGGCTCCTCTACATGCAGACATTGTGTGCTATGGCTCCTCTACATGCAGACATTGTGTGTTATGGCTCCTCTACATGCAGACATTGTGTGCTATGGCTCCTCTACATGCAGGCATTGTGTGCTATGGCTCCTCTACATGCAGACATTGTGTGTTATGGCTCCTCTACATGCAGACATTGTGTGCTATGGCTCCTCTACATGCAGGCATTGTGTGCTATTGCTCCTCTACATGCAGACATTGTGTGTTATGGCTCCTCTACATGCAGACATTGTGTGTTATGACTCCTCTACATGCAGACATTGTGTGCTATGGCTCCTCTACATGCAGGCATTGTGTGCTATTGCTCCTCTACATGCAGACATTGTGTGTTATGGCTCCTCTACATGCAGACATTGTGTGTTATGACTCCTCTACATGCAGACATTGTGTGTTATGGCTCCTCTACATGCAGACAGTGTGTGTTATGGCTCCTCTACATGCAGGCATTGTGTGTTATGGCTCCTCTACATGCAGACATTGTGTGCTATGGCTCCTCTACATGCAGGCATTGTGTGCTATGGCTCCTCTACATGCAGACATTGTGTGCTATGGCTCCTCTACATGCAGACATTGTGTGCTATGGCTCCTCTACATGCAGACATTGTGTGCTATGGCTCCTCTACATGCAGACATTGTGTGCTATGGCTCCTCTACATGCAGGCATTGTGTGTTATGGCTCCTCTACATGCAGACATTGTTTGTTATGACTCCTCTACATGCAGACATTGTTTGTTATGACTCTTCTACATGTAGACATTGTGTGCTATGGCTCCTCTACATGCAGGCATTGTGTGTTATGGCTCCTCTACATGCAGACATTGTGTGCTATGGCTCCTCTACATGCAGGCATTGTGTGCTATGGCTCCTCTACATGCAGACATTGTGTGCTATGGCTCCTCTACATGCAGGCATTGTGTGCTATGGCTCCTCTACATGCAGGCATTGTGTGTTATGGCTCCTCTACATGCAGGCATTGTGTGCTATGACTCCTCTACATGAAGACATTGTGTGTTATGGCTCCTCTACATGCAGGCATTGTTTGTTATGACTCCTCTACATGCAGGCATTGTGTGTTATGGCTCCTCTACCTGCAGGCATTGTGTGCTATGGCTCCTCTACATGCAGGCATTGTGTGCTATGGCTCCTCTACATGCAGACATTGTGTGCTATGGCTCCTCTACATGCAGGCATTGTGTGCTATGGCTCCTCTACATGCAGGCATTGTGTGTTATGGCTCCTCTACATGCAGGCATTGTGTGCTATGACTCCTCTACATGAAGACATTGTGTGTTATGGCTCCTCTACATGCAGGCATTGTTTGTTATGACTCCTCTACATGCAGACATTGTGTGTTATGGCTCCTCTACATGCAAGCATTGTGTGCTATGGCTCCTCTACATGCAGACATTGTGTGTTATGGCTCCTCTACATGCAGACATTGTGTGTTATGGCTCCTCTACATGCAGACATTGTGTGCTATGGCTCCTCTACATGCAGGCATTGTGTGCTATGGCTCCTCTACATGCAGACAGTGTGTGTTATGGCTCCTCTACATGCAGACATTGTGTGCTATGGCTCCTCTACATGCAGACATTGTGTGTTATGGCTCCTCTACATGCAGGCATTGTGTGCTATGGCTCCTCTACATGCAGGCATTGTGTGTTATGGCTCCTCTACATGCAGACATCGTGTGCTATGGCTCCTCTACATGCAGACAGTGTGTGTTATGGCTCCTCTACATGCAGACATTGTGTGCTATGGCTCCTCTGCATGCAGACATTGTGTGTTATGGCTCCTCTACATGCAGGCATTGTGTGCTATGGCTCCTCTACATGTAGACATTGTGTGCTATGGCTCCTCTACATGCAGACATTGTGTGTTATGGCTCCTCTACATGAAGGCATTGTTTGCTATGGCTCCTCTACATGAAGGCATTGTGTGTTATGGCTCCTCTACATGAAGGCATTGTGTGCTATGACTCCTCTACATGCAGGCATTGTGTGTTATGGCTCCTCTACATGCAGACATTGTGTGTTATGGCTCCTCTACATGCAGACATTGTGTGTTATGGCTCCTCTACATGCAGGCATTGTGTGCTATGGCTCCTCTACATGAAGGCATTGTGTGTTATGGCTCCTCTACATGCAGGCATTGTGTGCTATGACTCCTCTACATGCAGGCATTGTGTGCTATGGCTCCTCTACATGCAGGCATTGTGTGCTATGGCTCCTCTACATGCAGGCATTGTGTGCTATGACTCCTCTACATGCAGGCATTGTGTGTTATGGCTCCTCTACATGCAGGCATTGTGTGCTATGACTCCTCTACATGCAGGCATTGTGTGTTATGGCTCCTCTACATGCAGGCATTGTGTGCTATGGCTCCTCTACATGCAGACATTGTGTGTTATGGCTCCTCTACATGCAGACATTGTGTGCTATGGCTCTTCTACATGCAGGCATTGTGTGCTATGGCTCTTCTACATGCAGGCATTGTGTGTTATGGCTCCTCTGCATGCAGGCATTGTGTGCTATGGCTCCTCTGCATGCAGACATTGTGTGTTATGGCTCCTCTACATGCAGACATTGTGTGCTATGGCTCCTCTACATGCAGGCATTGTGTGCTATGGCTCCTCTACATGCAGACATTGTGTGTTATGGCTCCTCTACATGCAGACATTGTGTGCTATGGCTCCTCTACATGCAGACATTGTGTGTTATGGCTCCTCTACATGCAGACATTGTGTGTTATGGCTCCTCTACATGCAGGCATTGTGTGTTATGACTCCTCTACATGCAGGCATTGTGTGTTATGGCTCCTCTACATGCAGACATTGTGTGTTATGACTCCTCTACATGCAGACATTGTGTGTTATGGCTCCTCTACATGCAGACATTGTGTGCTATGGCTCCTTTACATGCAGACATTGTGTGTTATGGCTCCTCTACATGCAGGCATTGTGTGCTATGGCTCCTCTACATGCAGACATTGTGTGTTATGACTCCTCTACATGCAGGCATTGTGTGTTATGGCTCCTCTACATGCAGACATTGTGTGTTATGGCTCCTCTACATGCAGGCATTGTGTGCTATGGCTCCTCTACATGCAGACAGTGTGTGTTATGGCTCCTCTACCTGCAGGCATTGTGTGCTATGGCTCCTCTACATGCAGACATTGTGTGTTATGGCTCCTCTACATGCAGACATTGTGTGCTATGGCTCCTCTACATGCAAACATTGTGTGCTATGGCTCCTCTACATGCAGACATTGTGTGTTATGGCTCCTCTACATGCAGACATTGTGTGTTATGGCTCCTCTACATGCAGGCATTGTGTGCTATGGCTCCTTTACATGCAGACATTGTGTGTTATGGCTCCTCTACATGCAGGCATTGTGTGCTATGGCTCCTCTACATGCAGACATTGTGTGATATGGCTCCTCTACATACAGACATTGTGTGCTATGGCTCCTCTACATGCAGACATTGTGTGTTATGGCTCCTCTACATACAGACATTGTGTGCTATGGCTCCTCTACATGCAGACATTGTGTGTTATGGCTCCTCTACATGCAGGCATTGTGTGTTATGGCTCATCTACATGCAGGCATTGTGTGTTATGGCTCCTCTACATGAAGACATTGTGTGTTATGGCTCCTCTACATGCAGACATTGTGTGTTATGGCTCATCTACATGCAGGCATTGTGTGTTATGGCTCCTCTACATGAAGGCATTGTGTGTTATGGCTCCTCTACATGCAGACATTGTGTGTTATGGCTCATCTACATGCAGGCATTGTGTGTTATGGCTCCTCTACATGAAGACATTGTGTGTTATGGCTCCTCTACATGCAGACATTGTGTGTTATGGCTCATCTACATGCAGGCATTGTGTGTTATGGCTCCTCTACATGAAGGCATTGTGTGTTATGGCTCCTCTACATGCAGGCATTGTGTGCTATGGCTCCTCTACATGCAGGCATTGTGTGTTATGGCTCCTCTACATGCAGACATTGTGTGTTATGGCTCCTCTACATGAAGGCATTGTGTGTTATGGCTCCTCTACATGAAGGCATTGTGTGTTATGGCTCCTCTACATGCAGACATTGTGTGCTATGGCTCCTCTACATGCAGGCATTGTGTGTTATGGCTCCTCTACATGCAGACATTGTGTGTTATGGCTCCTCTACATGCAGACATTGTGTGCTATGGCTCCTCTACATGCAGACATTGTGTGCTATGGCTCTTCTACATGCAGGCATTGTGTGTTATGGCTCCTCTACATGCAGGCATTGTGTGCTATGGCTCTTATACATGCAGGCATTGTGTTATGGCTCCTCTACATGCAGACATTGTGTGCTATGGCTCCTCTACATGTAGACATTGTGTGTTATGGCTCCTCTACATGCAGACATTGTGTGCTATGGCTCTTCTACATGCAGGCATTGTGTGTTATGGCTCCTCTACATGCAGGCATTGTGTGCTATGGCTCTTATACATGCAGGCATTGTGTGTTATGGCTCCTCTACATGCAGGCATTGTGTGCTATGGCTCCTCTACATGCAGTCATTGTGTGTTATGGCTCCTCTACATGCAGACATTGTGTGCTATGGCTCCTCTACATGCAGTCATTGTGTGCTATGGCTCCTCTACATGCAGGCATTGTGTGCTATGGCTCCTCTACATGCAGACATTGTGTGTTATGGCTCCTCTACATGCAGTCATTGTGTGCTATGGCTCCTCTACATGCAGGCATTGTGTGCTATGGCTCCTCTACATGCAGGCATTGTGTGCTATGGCTCCTCTACATGCAGGCATTGTGTGCTATGGCTCCTCTACATGCAGGCATTGTGTGCTATGGCTCCTCTACATGCATTGTGTGTTATGGCTCCTCTACATGCAGACATTGTGTGTTATGGCTCCTCTACATGCAGACATTGTGTGTTATGGCTCCTCTACATGCAGACATTGTGTGTTATGGCTCCTCTACATGCAGGCATTGTGTGCTATGGCTCCTCTACATGCAGGCATTGTGTGCTATGGCTCCTCTACATGCAGGCATTGTGTGCTATGGCTCCTCTACATGCAGACATTGTGTGCTATGGCTCCTCTACATGCAGGCAGGATACGGTGAGAAATAATCATATGAAGAAAAGAACAAGTCATATTTTTTCCCCTCAAAGTTTTATAACAATAAAATATTCCAATCGCTTTATAAATGAGAACAGGAACTGAAATCTAACAGAAAATAAAATGCAGATTTCCGCACAACCTCCACCCTCTCCAGACCCCGCCCCCAATCTATGGACAGCGACCACGCCCACAATGTGGTACCATCACTGGGTCAGGGAAACCCACTCCCAAACTAAAGGGGGCTTCCGCTGTTCTACTGAATAGGCAAAGTGACAGATTCTCCCGACGATTAAACTGGAACTCCACTCTCCCAATCAACATTAATTATGTGTAATCCTCATGCTGCCGGCATTAGTAAAGGATAGGAAAGGAGATCAGATTTACTTGTTTAAAAAAAAATAAAAAAAATGTACATTTCTTTAGTTACTTCCTGGTTTCTGGCCTAGCAAGTGATGTCATATATCCCAGGAGTCTTCAGGAGAGGAGGAGGGGTACCCTCCTTCATATAGGAAACTAGACGGCACTGCTGTAGCCTCCCAGAGATGCAATAGGGTGGATGTGAGGGAATCGGGAAAGGATGTCCTGGGATATGGACATTCAGGGTTCCTCTGTATAGGTCCTGAGTTCACCTAGTAAACGTCAAAGCAGAAAAGAGCAGAGGGCGCCTCCATCTGAGTGTAGAGTGTGCAAACCAGCAAATAGTATAAATAATATAATGCACTCACATGTGGTAGAGGAAGAGTCAGCATGTCATCCAAGGAGGACTTTTCATTGCTGGCAGTTTGGTTGGGAAGTTAGGGAGTTGATATGAAGGAAAGCGATGTGGCTTGGAGAGTTGGAACGTGGGCAGTGCAGTGTGCTGCAGTTTCCGGGTGTCCTTGGCTTGCTGGGCAGCCAGCTGGTGTAAGCAGAGTTTGGCTGGGAAGCTGCTGGGCAGATGCGGAGGGGAGAACTGTGACTGGAAAACTGGACCTTCTTTTATGTAGCCACGCCCCCCTTGCGGAGTGACATCATCGGCAATCCCATCCCAGGCTGCCAAGCCAGCCGAGGACCCCCAGAAGCCACTGCCTGTGTTCCAACTCTCCAAGCCACAGCACTTTCCTTCATATCAACTCCCTATCCTCCTGGCCAAACTCTGCCAGTGATGAAAAGCCCTCCTTATATGACACGCTGACTCTTCCTCTACCACATGTGAGTGCATTATTTTATTTCCTTATACTATTTGCTGGTTTTCACACTCTACACTCAGATGGAGGCACCCTCTGCTCTTTTCTTCTTACATACCTGAGCTAAGGACAGATGGATTTCAGGAAGTAAATGTTACATGAATCACCTGCCCTTACTCAAGATGGCCATGGCCAGAAATGCTAATGGGTGTTTTTCCAAGTGATTTCTCAGCAAAACAAATTATGGAGACATGGATGGATGGGGGAGTAGAAGGATGGATGGGGGAGTAGAAGGATGGATGGAGACATGGATGGATGGGGGAGTGGAAGGATGGATGGGGGAGTAGAAGGATGGATGGAGACATGGATGGATGGGGGAGTGGAAGGATGGATGGAGACAGGGATGGATGGGGGAGTGGAAGGATGGATGGAGACATGGATGGGTGGGGGAGTGGAAGGATGGATGGAGACATGGATGGATGGGGGAGTAGAAGGATGGATGGGTGGGGGAGTGGAAGGATGGATGGAGACATGGATGGATGGATGGAGACATGGATGGAGACATGGATGGATGGGGGAGTGGAAGGATGGATGGAGACAGGGATGGAGACAGGGATGGATGGGGGAGTGGAAGGATGGATGGAGACATGGATGGATGGGGGAGTGGAAGGATGGATGGAGACACGGATGGATGGGGGAGTGGAAGGATGGATGGAGACACGGATGGATGGGGGAGTGGAAGGATGGATGGAGACATGGATGGATGGGGGAGTGGAAGGATGGATGGAGACAGGGATGGAGACAGGGATGGATGGGGGAGTGGAAGGATGGATGGAGACACGGATGGATGGGGGAGTGGAAGGATGGATGGAGACATGGATGAATGGGGGAGTGGAAGGATGGATGGAGACACGGATGGATGGGGGAGTAGAAGGATGGATGGAGACATGGATGGATGGGGGAGTGGAAGGATGGATGGATGGAGACATGGATGGATGGGGGAGTGGAAGGATGGATGGAGACATGGATGGATGGGGGAGTGGAAGGATGGATGGAGACATGGATGGATGGGGGAGTGGAAGGATGGATGGATGGAGACAGGGATGGATGGGGGAGTGGAAGGATGGATGGAGAGGTGGATGGATGGGGGAGTGGAAGGATGGATGGGGGAGTGGAAGGATGGATGGAGACATGGATGGATGGGGGAGTGGAAGGATGGATGGAGACATGGATGGATGGAGGAGTGGAAGGATGGATGGATGGAGACATGGATGGATGGGGGAGTGGAAGGATGGATGGAGACACGGATGGACGGGGGAGTGGAAGGATGGATGGAGACATGGATGGATGGGGGAGTGGAAGGATGGATGGATGGAGACATGGATGGATGGGGGAGTGGAAGGATGGATGGAGATATGGATGGATGGGGGAGTGGAAGGATGGATGGAGACAGGGATGGATGGGGGAGTGGAAGGATGGATGGAGACACGGATGGATGGGGGAGTGGAAGGATGGATGGATGGAGACACGGATGGATGGGGGAGTGGAAGGATGGATGGAGACAGGGATGGATGGGGGAGTGGAAGGATGGATGGAGACACGGATGGATGGGGGAGTGGAAGGATGGATGGATGGAGACACGGATGGATGGGGGAGTGGAAGGATGGATGGAGACAGGGATGGATGGGGGAGTGGAAGGATGGATGGAGACACGGATGGATGGGGGAGTGGAAGGATGGATGGAGACACGGATGGATGGGGGAGTGGAAGGATGGATGGAGACATGGATGGATGGGGGAGTGGAAGGATGGATGGAGACATGGATGGATGGGGGAGTGGAAGGATGGATGGATGGAGACACGGATGGATGGGGGAGTGGAAGGATGGATGGAGACATGGATGGATGGGGGAGTGGAAGGATGGATGGAGACATGGATGGATGGGGGAGTGGAAGGATGGATGGATGGAGACATGGATGGATGGGGGAGTGGAAGGATGGATGGAGACATGGATGGATGGATGAAGACATGGATGGATAGGGGTTTGCTTTGAATAATAAAAATTAATCAAATCGTGTTTTTGGTTTGTGGTGCTCAGAGATCCACTTTAAGAACTCCTCCATCCACAATGGAGGCTTCAGTTGTAGGTGGCGGGATGACCCAACCACTAACCTCCCATATTAACCACGGGCTCATTTCTCCATTCCTCCCTACAGAAAAGAGGCTCCATCACAATGTCTGTGCTGGATGGGCGGAGCTGGAAGGTCAGAGGTTTGGTAATTAACCCAACTGGTGCCCTTCCAAGAAGCTGCCTCGTGGAAGCCCCATTCCTGGGAGATCTGTGAGGCCGGGGACAACTAACCTGACCCTGCATGCTTCCTATCAGGAATGGTCAGTTTTGGGTGGACTGTCCAGGAATGAAAACCCCAGGAGGACTCTGAGTTGGGGAATGTGCTGTCATCACTGTCCTCCGGCAGCGCCGGGCACCGTCACCTCTGAGTCACAAGTGTCTTTATGCTTGAAGTGGATCTTCCGCCAGGAGAAGGCTTTGATGACAGTGTGGACCTTCCAGTGGGTGCAGAGCTCCGCCTTGGTCTGGAACTTCTCGCTGCACTCGGAGCACACAAAGGATTGCTGCACCGGGTGGAGGATCTCGTGGTTGATCAAATCCGACTTGTTGTCAAAGGTCACGCCACACTTGGCACACACCAGGCGCCGGTCGGTGTAGTGGACACGCTGGTGCTGGATAAGAGCGGAGTTACTGGTGAAGGACTTGGTGCAGTCCTTGCAGGTGAAGGCGGGCTCCCGGGTGTGGACACGCTGGTGGAGCGTCAGGCCCAGCTTGGAGGAAAAGTAGCGGTCGCAGTTGGCACACTCAAAGGACTTCTCTCGGCTGTGAGCGGCTTCTTGGTGCTTCAGACACGAGCCCTTCCGGGAGAACTTCTTCCCGCAGGTGGAGCAGGTGTAGATGGCCTCACCCCGGTGAAATCTCTGGTGGAGCCGATAGGCAGCTTTGCCGAAGAAGACTTTCCCGCATTCGCTGCAGTTCAGAGTCTTGTGGAGTTTGCGGATGTTGCAGGGCGCCCTCATGCGGTCATCCGTGCGGGTCACCATGTAGGTGTGATCTCGGGTGGCGTAGTTGTCGATGTCAGAGACCACCTCCACGTAGTCTTCATCAGATGACTCCTCCCCCTTGATGCGCACTGTAGTGTATTCAATCTCCGTGTGGTCACTTAGACTATCCGACTCCTCGCCTCCACCCAGGGCGGAGCCATCTGGTAACACCCCCGAGGTACGCCGCTCCCCAACACCTGATGGAGGAAAGTCACCTTCGTCACCGGAGATTGGCTCCTCCTTTATGCAGACGGTGGTGTACTCCAGCTCCTCCTCCAGGCCATCATCACCTGACTCCTCTTTAATGCATAAGGAGGGAGTGTAGGGGGTGAAGTTTAGAGGTGGCCCACCCCCACCTGGGAACCGATCCTCACAACCATTACCCAGAGACTGATCTCTAGATGGGCGGAGCTCTCCCTCATAGTCGCATGGCTCTTCTTTAATATGATTGGTCAGAAATAGAGAGTGAGTATCCTGTGGAGGATCTTCATCCTCAGTGGGTTCCACTTTAATTTGGGTTGCAGTATTTCCAGTGTTATCTGAGCGGAGTTCCTCCATAATACCAGCAGTGAGTTGGCTGGTTGAGGTGGAACGTTCTTCCTCCCATGAGCGGCGTTCCCCCTTAACACCAGCAGACGAGGGCTTCATGTCGGCCATATTGTCCTCATTGGTGGCGAGTCACGGTTCTCCCCTCAAAGGAAACACATTGAATTACTGCCATGTATGTAAATACCAGAAAAGGGGCGGAGCTATGGGCTCACTAACCAATATAATATAGTAATGGTAATACAAGCCCCTCCCCCCACAGAAGAGGATAATGGGTATTGATACATTGGGGGTAATATAGGCTTCCCCCTCCCCCATATCCTTTTCCATCATCCTCCACTGCGGTGGGGGGAGCTTACATTACCCCCCCCCCCCGCATCAAAATAACCCTAAGAGGTAATATAAGCTCCTCCCCCTACAGAGGAGGATGATGGCTATTGATACAAAGGGGGAGGGGGTAATGTAAGCTCCCTCCTATATCATTACCCATCACCCTCTACTGTGGTGGAGGGAGCTTATATTACACCCCCCCAATGTATCAATAACTGTAACCCTAAGGGGCAATATAAGCTCCTCCCCCCATAGAGGAGGATGGGTAATGGTACGGGGGAAGGGGCCACCGCAGATGGTGACAGGTAATAATTTGGGGGTGTCATAACAGAATTCCCCCCCCCCAACAGGAGGATGATGGGTAATAATAATAATACTTGGGGAGGGGTGATAATATAATTGCACCCCCTGATGGATGCTGGTTAGAAGTAATAATACTTGAGAGGGGTGGAGGGTGGTAGTAATAATACTTGGGGGGGAATTAATAATTGAGGGGGGGTGGTAGTTTTAATACTTGGGGGGATTAATACTTGAGGGGGGGTAATAATATAAATACATGGGGAAGGAGGGTTAATACTTGGGGGGGGAGGGTGGTAATATTAATACTTGTTGGGGGGGAGGGGTGGTACTAATACTTGGTGGGGGAGGGTGGTAATATTAATAATTGGGGGGTTAATACTTGGGGGGAGGGGTGGTAATATTAATACTTGGGGGGAGGGGTGGTAATATTAATACTTGGGGGGAGGGTGGTAATATTAATACTTGGGGGGTGGTAATATTAATACTTGGGAGGTTCGTAATATTAATACTTGGTGGGGGAGGGGTGGTAATATTAATACTTGGGGGGTTCGTAATATTAATACTTGGTGGGGGAGGGGTGGTAATATTAATACTTGGGGGGTTCGTAATATTAATACTTGGTGGGGGAGGGGTGGTAATATTAATACTTGGGGGGGAGGGGTGGTAATATTAATACTTGGGGGGGAGGGGTGGTAATATTAATACTTGGGGGGGGGGAGGGGTGGTAATATTAATACTTGGGGGGGAGGGGTGGTAATATTAATACTTGGGGGGGGAGGGGTGGTAATATTAATACTTGGGGGGGAGGGGTGGTAATATTAATACTTGGGGGGGAGGGGTGGTAATATTAATACCTGTATCTGTAGAGTGACTCCGAATATTTCCATCAGCAGCTTCTCCTTCCCTCCCCCTCCCATAATCCTTTTCCTACCGCCATCTTCCCGGAGACCGGATGTTCCCCTCTAGAAACACTAGAAGAAGCCATCATTTCCGGTCACATGACCTCTCTGGTTTTCCTCTACACTCTTCTATTAGGAGGAATCCATTTCCTCTGCTGCCATCTAGCGGCCGCAACTGATAACTTCTCCCGAAAAATATCTCCGCTGCTCTGCTGCCATCTTGTGGTAACATTTGATAATTCACCCCTCAGTCTTCTGTTTTTCCCAGCCAGCCAATCCTGACAAGCAATCAGAGCAATTACAGTGAGATCTGACTGGCTGGTGACAACATGAAAACACTTCTGTCACTATTCAGCTGCTTCCCTCTGATTAATGTGCAGGACGTTGAGATGTTCTACTATAACTGGCTCCACATGGTCAGAGAGAACCCCGTACCCCACCAGCCATGACATGGATAAGACCTGGATATCCGCAGAGTGGGGTCACCTCCCCTTCTATTTTATGTGTAGTTGTATGTTAGGGTTGAGATTAGAGTTAGGATTGGGGTCCGGCTGTGTCATTAGGGATAGGACAAGGACGAGGGGTAGGTTCTAAGGTTGGAACTGGAAATAGGACAAGCTTAGGTCTGGGGTCAGGGCTATGGCTATGGAGAAGACTCATTAGCACTAGGACTGGGGCCATTAGGACTAGAGTAAGGACTAGGCCTGGGGCTATAGGCATCCTGTTGGGGGTAGGGATAAGGTCAGGAGTAGGTTGGTTTAGGTTTATGTCTTTAGGGTTTGGCATTCATTTGTAACAATGTTAATAAAGCATGGTGCCAGCAGGTTTAGGACTCGGATTGAAGGGGTTCAAATTATAGCGAGGGCTTGTGTTAGTATAGGTGAAAGGTCAGGTTATGAAAAGGGTTAGGATCAGAGGAAGCAGTGGGATTAGAGCTGTAGGAATAATGTTTGGATTAGGGGTAGAAGTAGAGTTACAGCATTGGGCAAGAGTTATGTGATTAGGGTTAGGACTAGGGTTATGGCCAACTTCACATACATGGTTAGATATATATAAAGGGCGCAAAGTAAACAATACAAATATCAAATGAATGATATACAATGTGTATCTGATTAATAAAGTGCACAATAAAATAAACTTTAAAAAATGTCCATAATAATCATTTGTGAACAAATCTTCTTGTGTATGCACCAACACTGTGAAAATAAAGTGCACATGCGCTTCAGTAAACTTGCTAAAAGTGCTTCACCCGAAGTGATAACAAAATGCGCTCAGCAGATCGCCCAAAGTGACCCCAAAGTGACCCCAAAGTGACCTCAAAGTGACCCCAAAGTGACCCCAAAGTGACCTCAAAGTGACCCCAATGTGACCTCAAAGTGACCTCAAAGTGACCCCAAAGTGACCTCAAAGTGACCCCAAAGTGACCCCAAAGCATGACTATGGGAAGGACTCCTCAGTTCAATGCTGTGGCTCCTTTATACATCCCAAGCAAGCAATCATATATGGAGGAATCTGGATTCCAATCCACTTTGCAGGTTTACAAATGTAGATGTCTTCACCTTATAACATCTCTCTACTGCATATATCAACTTGCATCAAGTATGTCTGAGAAATATCTCCCCAACAAAGAGCCGCAGAAGGCTGGATATAGTTTAATACCACTTTATATTTTATTGCTTAAAAAAAGAATGACTTACATAGTCCAGCATGGGATCACAAACAATCCGCTCAGGAGGAAGCAGAAACCGGTCCGGCGTCGGTATAAAACTCGCAATGTGCGCGGTGCGTCTCAGCTGTGCAAGTAATAGCAGAGGGCTCCTATGATTGTAAGTGTCAGGCCTCACCTCTATGCATTTCACGTCATCACTTCCTGAGGACTAAGATGAACCCATAATATGCGATCAGTGAATATCTGCTGTATGTCCCCTCTATAGGGAGAGGTCACATGTATCCTGAGAGAGGATTGATGGTGACTAAAGCCCAGACCCCACAATGCAACAGTCTAGAATAAACCAGATCTCTGATGTTCTAATCTCCAAATATCTACAATTAACAGTTTCTGCAGCTAAGAGGGGCTGGTAATATGCAAATGAGCAAATCCCCTAAACCACACCCAAAATCATCTGCTGTGAAGCTAATGGGAGGCATCCTGTGTCTGGCCCCACCCCCAACACTGATATCCAATATGAAGAGGAGGAAGGGCCAAAAATCAACTTTGATGTACGATTTTAAGCGCTACCTACGGGAGCTTAAATAGGTAGGGGAACATCTACTAATAAGTGTGAATTATTCCCCCCCCCCCCCCCAGAAGGTGGGGCCCTGGGTGCAAATCCAATTATCCCCTCTAACACCGGCTCCCATGGAAATACTAGTTCTACCATTTTTGGTGGTAAACAAAACCCTTCCCTGGAACATAACTATCAATTTAAATTCTCTCCTTGTTTTGTCACATTGAACCCTCCAGGCGCTAACATTCCTCCGATCAGAAATAAGAGTCAGCAAAGTTCATTTTACATATTTTATTGGTACATTTAATGTTCCGCCTAAAGTATAGCAGGTGTTCCAGACTCATCATGTGACCAGCGGATGTTCCATCAGTAGATGCTCTGCAAGGCTCACTCTGTGACGTCAACTGTGAAAAAAGAGAAGAGACAAAAAAAGATAAAAGACATAAAAATGTGAACACCAAGAAAGTCAATGACTGGAAAAGCCCCATCCAGCCCACAATCCCCACATGTCCAGGGCAAGGCCCATCCAGCCCACAATCCCCACATGTCCAGGACAAGGCCCATCCAGCCCACAATCCCCACATGTCCAGGGCAAGGCCCATCCAGCCCACAATCCCCACATGTCCAGGACAAGGCCCATCCAGCCCACAATCCCCACATGTCCAGGACAAGGCCCATCCAGCCCACAATCCCCACATGTCCAGGACAAGGCCCATCCAGCCCACAATCCCCACATGTCCAGGACAAGGCCCATCCAGCCCACAATCCCCACAAGTCCAGAGCGAGGCCCATCCAGCCCACAATCCCCACATGTCCAGGGCAAGGCCCATCCAGCCCACAATCCCCACATGTCCAGGACAAGGCCCATCCAGCCCACAATCCCCACACGTCCAGAGCGAGGCCCATCCAGCCCACAATCCCCACATGTCCAGGGCAAGGCCCATCCAGCCCACAATCCCCACACGTCCAGAGCGAGGCCCATCCAGCCCATATGTCCAGAGCGAGACCCATCCAGCCCACAATCCCCACATGTCCAGAGCGAGGCCCATCCAGCCCACAATCCCCACATGTCCAGAGCGAGGCCCATCCAGCCCACAATCCCCACACGTCCAGAGCGAGGCCCATCCAGCCCACAATCCCCACAAGTCCAGAGCGAGGCCCATCCAGCCCACAATCCCCACATGTCCAGGGCAAGGCCCATCCAGCCCACAATCCCCACATGTCCAGGGCAAGGCCCATCCAGCCCACAATCCCCACATGTCCAGGACAAGGCCCATCCAGCCCACAATCCCCACAAGTCCAGAGCGAGGCCCATCCAGCCCACAATCCCCACATGTCCAGGGCAAGGCCCATCCAGCCCACAATCCCCACACGTCCAGAGCGAGGCCCATCCAGCCCACAATCCCCACATGTCCAGGGCAAGGCCCATCCAGCCCACAATCCCCACACGTCCAGAGCGAGGCCCATCCAGCCCATATGTCCAGAGCGAGACCCATCCAGCCCACAATCCCCACATGTCCAGAGCGAGGCCCATCCAGCCCACAATCCCCACATGTCCAGAGCGAGGCCCATCCAGCCCATATGTCCAGAGCGAGACCCATCCAGCCCACAATCCCCACACGTCCAGAGCGAGGCCCATCCAGCCCACAATCCCCACACGTCCAGAGCGAGGCCCATCCAGCCCACAATCCATACACGTCCAGAGCGAGGCCCATCCAGCCCACAATCCCTACACGTCCAAGGCGAGGCCCATCCAGCCCACAATCCCTACACGTCCAAGGTGAGGCCCATCCAGCCCACAATCCCCACATGTTCAGAGCAAGGCCCATCCAGCCCACAATCCCCACATGTCCAGGGCGAGGCCCACCCAGCCCACAATCCCCACACGTCCAGAGCGAGGCCCATCCAGCCCACAATCCCCACATGTCCAGAGCGAGGCCCATCCAGCCCACAATCCCTACACGTCCAGAGCGAGGCCCATCCAGCCCACAATCCCCACACGTCCAAGGCGAGGCCCATCCAGCCCACAATCCCCACACGTCCAGGGCAAGACCCATCCAGCCCACAATCCCCACACGTTCAGAGCGAGGCCCATCCAGCCTACAATCCCCACATGTCCAGGGCGAGGCCCATCCAGCCCACAATCCCCACATGTCCAGAGCGAGGCCCATCCAGCCTACAATCCCTACACGTCCAGAGCGAGGCCCATCCAGCCCACAATCCCCACACGTCCAGAGCGAGGCCCATCCAGCCCACAATCCCCACACATCCAGAGCGAGGCCCATCCAGCCCACAATCCCCACACATCCAGAGCGAGGCCCATCCAGCCCACAATCCCCACACGTCCAGAGCGAGCCCCATCCAGCCCACAATCCCCACATGTCCAGGACAAGGCCCATCCAGCCCACAATCCCCACATGTCCAGGGCAAGAAGGCCCATCCAGCCCACAATCCCTACATGTCCAAAGCGAGACCTATCCAGCCCACAATCCCTACATGTCCAGAGCGAGACCCATCCTGCCCACAATCCCCACACGTCCAGGGCAAGGCCCATCCAGCCCACGATCCCCACACGTCCAGGGCGAGGCCCATCCAGCCCACAATCCCCACACATCCAGAGCGAGGCCCATCCAGCCCACAATCCCCACACGTTCAGAGCGAGACCCATCCAGCCCACAATCCCCACACGTCCACGGCAAGGCCCATCCAGCCCACAATTCCCACATGTCCAGAGAGAGGCCCATCCAGCCCATAATCCCCACATGTCCAGGAGAAGGCCCATCCAGCCCACAATCCCCACACGTCCAGGGCAAGGCCCATCCAGCCCACAATCCCCACACGTCCAGGGCGAGGCCCATCCAGCCCACAATCCCCACACGTCCAGGGCGAGGCCCATCCAGCCCACAATCCCCACATGTCCAGAGCGGGACCCATCCAGCCGACAATCCATACACGTCCAGAGCGGGACCCATCCAGCCCACAATCCCCACACATCCAGAGCGAGGCCCATCCAGCCCACAATCCCCACACGTTCAGAGCGAGACCCATCCAGCCCACAATCCCCACACGTCCAGGGCAAGGCCCATCCAGCCCACAATCCCCACATGTCCAGGGCAAGGCCCATCCAGCCCACAATTCACACATGTCCAGAACGAGACCCATCCAACCCACAATCCATACACGTCCAGAGCGAGGCCCATCCAGCCCACAATCCCCACACGTCCAGAGCGAGGCCCATCCAGCCCACAATCCCCACATGTCCAGGACAAGGCCCATCCAGCCCACAATCCCCACATGTCCAGGGCAAGAAGGCCCATCCAGCCCACAATCCCTACACGTCCAAAGCGAGACCTATCCAGCCCACAATCCCTACATGTCCAGAGCGAGACCCATCCAGCCCACAATCCCCACACGTCCAGGGCAAGGCCCATCCAGCCCACAATCCCCACAGGTCCAGGGCGAGGCCCATCCAGCCCACAATCCCCACATGTCCAGAGCGGGACCCATCCAGCCCACAATCCATACACGTCCAGAGCGGGACCCATCCAGCCCACAATCCCCACACATCCAGAGCGAGGCCCATCCAGCCCACAATCCCCACACGTTCAGAGCGAGACCCATCCAGCCCACAATCCCCACACGTCCAAGGCGAGGCCCATCCAGCCCACAATCCCCACATGTTCAGAGCGAGGCCCATCCAGCCCACAATCCCCACACGTCCAGGGCAAGGCCCATCCAGCCCACAATCCCCACAGGTCCAGGGCGAGGCCCATCCAGCCCACAATCCCCACATGTCCAGAGCGGGACCCATCCAGCCCACAATCCATACACGTCCAGAGCGGGACCCATCCAGCCCACAATCCCCACACATCCAGAGCGAGGCCCATCCAGCCCACAATCCCCACACGTTCAGAGCGAGACCCATCCAGCCCACAATCCCCACACGTCCAAGGCGAGGCCCATCCAGCCCACAATCCCCACATGTTCAGAGCGAGGCCCATCCAGCCCACAATCCCCACATGTCCAGGGCGAGGCCCATCCAGCCCACAATCCCCACACGTCCAGAGCGAGGCCCATCCAGCCCACAATCCCCACATGTCCAGAGAGAGGCCCATCCAGTCCACAATCCCCACATGTCCAGAGAGAGGCCCATCCAGCCCACAATCCCCACACGTCCAGGGCGAGGCCCATCCAGCCCACAATCCCCACATGTCCAGAGCGAGACCCATCCAGCCTACAATCCCCACACATCCAGAGCGAGGCCCATCCAGCCCACAATCCCCACACGTTCAGAGCGAGACCCATCCAGCCCACAATCCCCACACGTCCACGGCAAGGCCCATCCAGACCACAATTCCCACATGTCCAGAACGAGACCCATCCAACCCACAATCCCCACACGTCCAGAGCGAGGCCCATCCAGCCCATCCAGCCGACAATCCATACACGTCCAGAGCGGACCCATCCAGCCCACAATCCCCACACATCCAGAGCGAGGCCCATCCAGCCCACAATCCCCACACGTTCAGAGCGAGACCCATCCAGCCCACAATCCCCACACGTCCACGGCAAGGCCCATCCAGACCACAATTCCCACATGTCCAGAACGAGACCCATCCAACCCACAATCCCCACACGTCCAGAGCGAGGCCCATCCAGCCCACAATCCCCACATGTCCAGAGAGAGGCCCATCCAGCCCATAATCCCCACATGTCCAGGACAAGGCCCATCCAGCCCACAATCCCCACACGTCCAGGGCAAGGCCCATCCAGCTCACAATCCCCACACGTCCAGGGCGAGGCCCATCCAGCCCACAATCCCCACATGTCCAGAGCGGGACCCATCCAGCCGACAATCCATACACGTCCAGAGCGGGACCCATCCAGCCCACAATCCCCACACATCCAGAGCGAGGCCCATCCAGCCCACAATCCCCACATGTCCAGAGAGAGGCCCATCCAGCCCATAATCCCCACATGTCCAGGACAAGGCCCATCCAGCCCACAATCCCCACACGTCCAGGGCAAGGCCCATCCAGCCCACAATCCCCACACGTCCAGGGCGAGGCCCATCCAGCCCACAATCCCCACATGTCCAGAGCGGGACCCATCCAGCCGACAATCCATACACGTCCAGAGCGGGACCCATCCAGCCCACAATCCCCACACATCCAGAGCGAGGCCCATCCAGCCCACAATCCCCACACGTTCAGAGCGAGAACCATCCAGCCCACAATCCCCACACTTCCAGGGCAAGGCCCATCCAGCCCACAATCCCCACATGTCCAGGGCAAGGCCCATCCAGCCCACAATTCCCACATGTCCAGGATGAGGCCCATCCAACCCACAATCCCCACACGTCCAGAGAGAGGCCCATCCAGCCCACAATCCCCACACGTCCAGGGCAAGACCCATCCAGCCCACAATTTATACACGTCCAGGGCAAGACCCATCCAGCCCACAATCCCCACATGTCCAGAGCGAGGCCCATCCAGCCCACAATACCCATATGTCCAGGACGAGGCCCATCCAGCCCACAATCCATACATGTCCAGGATGAGGCCCATCTAGCCCACAATCCATACACGTCCAGGACGAAGCCCATCCAGCCCACAATCCATACACGTCCAGAGCGAGGCCCATCCAGCCCACAATCCCCACACGTCCAGGACGAGGCCCATCCAGCCCACAATCCCCACACGTCCAGGACAAGGCCCATCCAGCCCACAATCCCCACACATCCAGGATGAGGCCAATCCAGCCCACAATCCGTACACGTACAGGACAAGACCCATCCAGCCCACAATCCATACACGTCCAGAGCGGGACCCATCCAGCCCACAATCCCCACACGTCCAGGACGAGGCCCATCCAGCCCACAATCTTCACATGTCCAGGACAAGGGCCATCCAGCCCACAATCCAAACCTGAACACATATGAATTACACAGGTTCTCAGGCTAATTTAATGCAGATAAGGCACCAAGTGAATTTAATTGAAAAGGAAGGGCTCAAGCGCTGACTTGGTATGTGTTTTAAGTTGCTATGAGAATTTAAATTGTAAATATGAGATGGTCAAATAATACAGCTGCAACTAAATAGTGTGTATTACAATCAATGATCCTTGAAAAAGTCACGTGGCAGTGACGTAACATGTAGGAGGAGCTTGTACCATCCGGCATCTGCAGTGTGTGATTTGACGGCGCTGAAGGGAGAGCTGTGCCGCTGAGCTCTTGCAGCCTGATCAATTCTAAAGCGATCCCAGCCTGAATGAGTTGTGAGTGAGAATACTCTATTTTGCAGTGCACAATACAATGTATCAGTACTATCTGCGCAATGGCTTGTTAATTTCTCTCCCTATATGTTTGGATAACTGAGAGGAGAAGTCTCTTTTACTGAAGAAACAAGCACAAGAAGATACAAGTAACATTTTATCTCTTTTCATTATTGTTTTTGGTTCAATAAGGTCACTAGCCAATTGATGCTATTTTGACTTAATCATTTAACACTGAATAATCACCTTCACCTTTTGAAAGCTTCTTTGTGTTGGCAAAGTAGTATATGGGTATTTTTTAGGATTGCACATTATCACTTTTATACCTTGCAGGAATTTTATGGTAGCTATATATATTATTTTATTTCATTTGTGTCACCTTAACAGATTTCACATAATTTATTTGACATCAAAAGCACTCTGGCTGTGTCCTATGATTTTACACAGTAAGGTCATTACTGTGCATTTTTTTGGTACACCTTATGGTGGATTAGCCCATATATAATTTATATTCATTGTTATTTTATTTTAAGTGGTAGTTCTTTATTTTTATTGTATATTACCACCTCCTCACGTTTTTATGAGTGTTTTTAGGTGGAATAGTTTTTCTATTTATGATTATTCACTTATGTGGCAGTGGAATTTCACCTTTTAATTCACCACTTATATTCTTTATCAATTACTTGGGAATTTAATGTTACTAGTAAAAACGGATTTTACCTTTTATTTTTTCTTTGGGAATATGAGGTTAATATAAGCGCAACTGATTATTCCTAGCATCAAGTGAATTTAATTACCATCCTAATCGGCCACAGAACCTGTGTAATTAATTTGTGTTCGGGTTGAAAGGGGTGAGGTGGCAACCCTAGTCCTGGACGAGGCCCATCCAGCCCACAATCCATACATGTCCAGGACAAAGGCCCATCCACAATCCGTACACATCCAGGATGAGGCCCATCCAATCCACAATCTTGGAGTGTTCTCCCTTCCTCCTGAACCATACCAGCCCCTATGTGGGGAGAGGTGTCTTGTAAGGTGGGACCCTTTTTCTCCTATGTTGATGACAAGCGCCTCTTCCCCACAACCCTGGTCTGGTGGTTGTGGGGCTCACCAGAATCTGGAAGCCCCCTTTAGTAAAATGGGGGTACCCAGATATCACCCCCCCTATATGAATAAGAAGAGAGTTGTATCAGGGGGCCCCCTTATTGATGAGCCCCAACCAGCAGATCTCCCCAGCCTGAGAACAAGCTGGTATATCCAGCAACATGAAGTCACACCTAAATTACAGCATAAAGTATATCTCCTGGTTTTGGCTCCTACCAATCCCGATTGTCTCCATAGATTAGATGGGCAGTGAACTGCAATATGGGTAATATATAGTAATGTCAGTGGTCAGGTTAGAGGTGACGCGATACAGGGGAAAAACGCACAAGTATTATTTTTAATAAAATGTTGGCGCATCTTTTCCATCATCCATTGCTGATAAATTCTACATTGATTGGTTGGAAATCTGGGGGTGGACTTGCTGGATGGATTGTTTTCTGGGGTGAAGCTTCCTGATCTCTTCTCTAGTGAACAACATTATTGTTAGTATTTTGTATTTGTTTTGGTTTCTTACATAGACAGAAGGCCATCTGGAGCCAATAACGCTTAATTCCTTTAACGAGCTGTAAAAAGACAGAAATGGAAATGATCAATAAGATGATCAGATAAGAGACAATAAGATTGATAACTGACCAATAAGATGACCAATAAGACCTTCTGCTCTCCTCATCCCTCTGGATGGCGATAAATAACCATTTCTCATCAGTTTCTGCAAAGAAGGGAAGACTAGGCCCAGAAAGGGGATGATGAGGCCCGGAAAGGGAAGACGAGGCCTGGAAGGGGAAGACGAGGCCCAGAAAGGGAAGACGAGGCCCGGAAAGGGAAGACGAGGCCCAGAAAGGGAAGACGAGGCCCAGAAAGGGGATGATGAGGCCCGGAAAGGGAAGACGAGGCCTGGAAGGGGAAGACGAGGCCCAGAAAGGGAAGACGAGGCCCGGAAAGGGAAGACGAGGCCCAGAAAGGGAAGACGAGGCCCAGAAAGGGAAGACGAGGCCCAGAAAGGGAAGACGAGGCTCGGAAAGGGAAGACGAGGCCCAGAAAGGGAAGACGAGGCCCAGAAAGGGAAGACGAGGCCCAGAAAGGGAAGACGAGGCCCGGAAAGGGAAGACGAGGCCCAGAAAGGGAAGACGAGGCCCAGAAAGGGAAGACGAGGCCCGGAAAGGGAAGACGAGGCCCAGAAAGGGAAGACGAGGCCCAGAAAGGGAAGACGAGGCCCAGAAAGGGAAGACGAGGCCTGGAAAGGGAAGACGAGGCCCAGAAAGGGAAGACGAGGCCCGGAAGGGGTAGACGAGGCCCGGAAGGGTAAGACGAGTCCCAGAAAGGAAAGACGAGGCTCAGAAAGGGAAGACGAGGCCCGGAAGGGAAAGACAAGGCCCGGAAGGGGAAGACGAGGCCCGGAAGGGGAAGACGAGGCCCGGAAAGGGAAGACGAGGCCCGGAAGGGGAAGACGAGGCCCGGAAGGGGAAGACGAGGCCCAGAAAGGGAAGACGAGGCTCAGAAAGGGAAGACGAGGCCCGGAAGGGAAAGACGAGGCCCGGAAGGGGAAGACAAGGCCCGGAAGGGGAAGACGAGGCCTGGAAAGGGAAGACAAGGCCCGGAAAGGGAAGACGAGGCCCAGAAAGGGAAGACGAGGCCTGGAAAGGGAAGACGAGGCTCAGAAAGAGAAGATGAGGCCCGGAAAGGGAAGACGAGGCCCGGAAAGGGAAGACAAGGCCCGGAAAGGGAAGACGAGGCCCAGAAAGGGAAGACGAGGCCTGGAAAGGGAAGACGAGGCTCAGAAAGAGAAGATGAGGCCCGGAAAGGGAAGACGAGGCCCGGAAAGGGAAGACGAGGCCCGGAAAGGGAAGACGAGGCCCGGAAAGGGAAGACGAGGCCCAGAAAGGGAAGACGAGGCCCAGAAAGGGAAGACGAGGCCTGGAAAGGGAAGACGAGGCTCAGAAAGGGAAGACGAGGCCCGGAAGGGAAAGACGAGGCCCGGAAGGGGAAGACGAGGCCCGGAAAGGGAAGACGAGGCCCGGAAGGGAAAGACGAGGCCCGGAAGGGGAAGACAAGGCCCGGAAGGGGAAGACGAGGCCTGGAAAGGGAAGACAAGGCCCGGAAAGGGAAGACGAGGCCCAGAAAGGGAAGACGAGGCCTGGAAAGGGAAAATGAGGCTCAGAAAGAGAAGATGAGGCCCGGAAAGGGAAGACGAGGCCCGGAAGGGGAAGACGAGGCCCAGAAAGGGGATGATGAGGCCTGGAAAGGGGATGATGAGGCCCAGAAAGGGAAGACGAGGCCCGGAAAGGGGAAGACGAGGCCGGAAAGGGAAGGGGGTGGCAGAAGGGTTATGAAGGAGGAGAAAAGACGATGAAAGAAAAGAAGAGAATAAGGGACAGGTAAGGGGAAGAAAGGAATGGAGTGGAAGAGAAAACAGAGGAAGGTAAAAAAAAAAGAAAGGAGAGGAGAGAAGAAAGGTGAAGGAAACAATGTCAAGTGATGAATTTGCTGCACTGTGATTTTTATATTTACCAAAGACTCCGTCTGATCCTTCATATCACAGGTCGATTCTCCGTCTCTGTGACAGAAGAGGAATAAAAGTCAACATTTTACAATATATAAAAAAAAAGTCTTCCAAACCTCTGTGAGATAGGTGGAGGAAACCTCCTCATTGTGGGAGGGGCAGAGACACAAACTACTGCAGGAAATCTCCCCATTGTGGGAGGGGCAGAGACACAAACTACTGCAGGAAACCTCACCATTGTGGGAGGGGCAGGGACACAAACTACTGCAGGAAATCTCCCCATTGTGGGAGGGGCAGGGACACAAACTACTGCAGGAAATCTCCCCATTGTGGGAGGGGCAGGGACACAAACTACTGCAGGGAAATCTCATCATTGTGGGAGGGGCAGAGACAAACTACTGCAGGAAATCTCACCATTGTGGGAGGGGCAGAGACACAAACTAATGCAGGAAATCTCCCCATTGTGGGAGGGGCAGAGACACACTACTGCAGGAAATCTCACCATTGTGGGAGGGGCAGAGACACAAACTACTGCAGGAAATCTCACTATTATGGGAGGGGCAGAGACACAAACTACTGCAGGAAATCTCCCCATTGTGGGAGGGGCAGAGACACTACTGCAGAAAATCTCACCATTGTGGGAGGGGCAGAGACACAAACTACTGCAGGAAATCTCACCATTGTGGGAGGGGCAGAGACACAAACTACTGCAGGAAATCTCCCCATTGTGGGAGGGGCAGAGACACAAACTACTGCAGAAAATCTCACCATTGTGGGAGGGGCAGAGACACAAAATACTGCAGGAAATCTCACCATTGTGGGAGGGGCAAAGACACAAACTACTGCAGGAAATCTCCCCATTGTGGGAGGGCAGGGACACAAACTACTGCAGGAAATCTCCCCATTGTGGGAGGGGCAGAGACACTACTGCAGGAAATCTCCCAATTGTGGGAGGGGCAGAGACACAAACTACTGCAGGAAATCTCCCCATTGTGGGAGGGGCAGAGACACAAACTACTGCAGGAAATCTCCCCATTGTGGGAGGGGCAGAGACACAAACTACTGCAGGAAATCTCCCCATTGTGGGAGGGGCAGAGACACACTACTGCAGGAAATCTCCCCATTGTGGGAGGGGCAGAGACACAAACTACTGCAGGAAATCTCACCATTATGGGAGGGGCAGAGACACAAACTACTGCAGGAAATCTCCCCATTGTGGGAGGGGCAGAGACACAAACTACTGCAGGGAAATCTCACCATTGTGGGAGGGGCAGAGACACAAACTACTGCAGGAAATCTCACCATTGTGGGAGGGGCAGAGACACAAACTACTGCAGGAAATCTCCTCATTGTGGGAGGGGCAGAGACACAAACTACTGCAGGAAATCTCCCCATTGTGGGAGGGGCAGAGACAAACTACCGCAGGAAATCTCCCTATTGTGGGAGGGGCAGACACACAAACTACTGCAGGAAATCTCCCCATTGTGGGAGGGGCAAAGACAAAAACTAGTGCAGGGAACCTCACCATTGTGGGAGGGGCAGAGACACAAACTACTGCAGGAAACCTCCCCATTGTGGGAGGGGCAGAGACAAACTACCGCAGGAAATCTCCCTATTGTGGGAGGGGCAGACACACAAACTACTGCAGGAAATCTCCCCATTGTGGGAGGGGCAAAGACAAAAACTAGTGCAGGGAACCTCACCATTGTGGGAGGGGCAGAGACACAAACTACTGCAGGAAACCTCCCCATTGTGGGGGGGGGCAAATACACAAATTAGTGCAGGGAAATTTCCCTATTGTGGGAGGGGCAAAGCAGCATGTTATTACACTGGAAGTATTTTAAAGGGTAACTCCACTTGCGTGGGAAAAATGCATTGGTGAAACCCCTCCCCCTGTACAATCCATTGTTCAGTATACACGGAGCGCTCAATGTACGTACAATCGGATGATTATGTTGAAGGTCACGAAGCTGAAGGGCATTATTTCCCGTCTTCTTCTCTTTATGCTGATGCCGTGCCTGTTGGGAAAAATAAAAACTTCTTAGTACATATAGATTGTCTTTATGAAGGACGGTGAAGAGCGCCATCCGGAGGAGGATTCCTGTTATTGTGTCCAGGATGTGATTTATGTCACCCGGAAATCATGGAGAGATAGAAGACTCCAACGAGTCTCTGCAAATCTTTTCAGACTCCAAAAATTCATTCATTGGAGAGACTACTTTTACCCTCTATGTCTACCTTGGGCTTTTTATTACATATTTCAGCCTATGGGGGAAGGGTGGTCTTTTTGAATGTTTTTCTTGAACCTGCTCATCTCTTCATCATTTCTCTTCCTGCCAACAGTTCTGAACTGGAAGAGGTTAAAGGTCAATAAAAGGGTACCCCCTCATTGGCACAGCAATTTTAGACTGCCCAATGAAACCTGTGACAGATGGAGCGAAGGGTGGGTGGCGCCTACACGTTTCAGGTGTCCTCTCTAATTATCTGAAGTCATTAAAGTAGAAGAACTCACTTCTTCGGGGGAACAGAGGTGTAAATTTTACCCTCTTCCACATTTATTTTAAAGCTGAACTCCATCTCGTCCTCTGGATTGCTTTGGTGTGCCGTCGTCTTGGTGCCATCCACGTCTTGTGACCTGAGGACATAGAAGATGGGGGTGTCACCTTCAGATACCTGGAATATGGGGTATGTATGAACACATGACATGCATTGGCTCTTTTAAACCATCATCCCATGCTCGCCCTCAGGACTTCTCCAGAGCCTCTCCCAACCTCTAGAATGCTCCACCCCAATCTGTCCAATTTTCTCCTACTTTATCCACTTTCAAACGATCCCTGAAAACTCATCTCTTCAGAGAAGCCTATCTGCCCCCCACCTAACAACTCTACATTTATCTTCTCAATCAGCACATCCCCCACAGTTATTACCTCTTGTATCTCTTGACCTTCCCTCTTAGATTGTAAGCTCTAAGGAGCAGGGCCCTCTGATTCCTACTGTATTAAAGTGTATTGTATTTGCACTGTCTACCCTCAAGTTGTAAAGCGTTACGTAAACTGTTGGCGTTATAAATAAAGTATAATAATAATAAAAAAAGGGTTCAACCTAAATTGGTTCCTCCATGAGCTGAGCAGCCATTAGGAATATGCCAACAATCTAATACCTGCTCTACAGCCCACAACCCTCACAAGCCCCCCTCATGTACTCGGTGCTGCCCATTACACCTGGAAATTCATTGCATGTAACCACCAACCTCCCCCTATTACCAGAGCTCTCAGGGAATAGGTGAACTAGTCGTCCTCCTCCTCCAACATGAGGCCAGCTATGGGGGGGATGGGCTGATGGAGAAAATACATGTACACTTGTTAGGTGGGGGCAGGATAGGCTTCTCTGAAGAGGAGGGTGTTCAGGGATTGTCTAAAAGTGGACAGTGTTGGAGATACCCAGACAGATTGGGATAGGGAGTTCCAAAGGATGGGAGAGATCCTGGAGATGAGTATGGCGGAGGTGACTAGGGAGCTAGAGAGCAGGAGGTCTTGGGAGGAATGAAGAGAACGATTATGTTGGTATTTTGAGACTAGGTTAGTGATGTAGGTGGGGGCCGAGCTGTGGACGGCTTTTTAAACTATTGTTAGTATTGTGAATTTAATTTGTTGGGTGAGTGGCCAATGGAGGGATTGGTAGAGAGGGGTGGAGGACAGTGAATGGATACTAGTGGAGGGATTGGTAGAGAGGGGTGGAGGACACTGAATGGAGACCAGTGGAGGGATTGGCAGAGAGGGGTGGAGAAGACTGAATGGAGGCCAATGGAGGGATTGGTAGAGAGGGGTGGAGGACACTGAATGGAGACCAGTGGAGGGATTGGCAGAGAGGGGTGGAGAAGACTGAATGGAGGCCAATGGAGGGATTGGTAGAGAGGGGTGGAGGACACTGAATGGAGACCAGTGGAGGGATTGGCAGAGAGGGGTGGAGAACACTGAATGGAGGCCAATGGAGGGATTGGTAGAGAGGGGTGGAGGACACTGAATGGATACTAGTGGAGGGATTGGCAGAGAGGGGTGGAGGACACTGAATGGAGACCAGTGGAGGGATTGGTAGAGAGGGGTGGAGGACACTGAATGGAGACCAGTGGAGGGATTGGTAGAGAGGGGTGGAGGACACTGAATGGAGACCAGTGGAGGGATTGGCAGAGAGGGGTGGAGGACACTGAATGGAGACCAGTGGAGGGATTGGCAGAGAGGGGTGGAGGACACTGAATGGAGACCAGTGGAGGGATTGGCAGAGAGTGGTGGAGGACACCGAATGGAGGCCAGTGGAGGGATTGGCAGAGAGGGGTGGAGGACACTGAATGGAGACCAGTGAAGGGATTGGCAGAGAGGGGTGGAGGACACTGAATGGAGACCAGTGGAGAGATTGGTAGAGAGGGGTGGAGGACACTGAATGGAGACCAGTGGGGGGATTGGCAGAGAGGGGTGGAGGACACTGAATGGAGACCAGTGGGGGGATTGGCAGAGAGGGGTGGAGGACACTGAATGGAGACCAGTGGAGAGATTGGTAGAGAGGGGTGGAGGACACTGAATGGAGACCAGTGGGGGGATTGGCAGAGAGGGGTGGAGGACTCTGAATGGAGGCCAGTGGAGAGATTGGTAGAGAGGGGTGGAGGACACTGAATGGAGACCAGTGGAGGGATTGGTGGAGAGGGGTGGAGGAAACTGAATGGAGACCAGTGGGGGGATTGGCAGAGAGGGGTGGAGGACACTGAATGGAGACCAGTGGAGGGATTGGCAGAGAGGGGTGGAGGACACTGAATGGAGGTCAGTGGAGGGATTGGTAGAGAGGGGTGGAGGACACTGAATGGAGACCAGTGGAGAGATTGGTAGAGAGGGGTGGAGGACACTGAATGGAGACCAGTGGAGGGATTGGTAGAGAGGGGTGGAGGACACTGAATGGAGACCAGTGGAGGGATTGGCAGAGAGGGGTGGAGGACACTGAATGGAGGCCAGTGGAGAGATTGGTAGAGAGGGGTGGAGGACACTGAATGGAGACCAGTGGAGGATTGGCAGAGAGGGGTGGAGGACACTGAATGGAGGTCAGTGGAGGGATTGGTAGAGAGGGGTGAAGGACACTGAATGGAGGTCAATGGAGGGATTGGTAGAGAGGGGTGGAGAACACTGAATGGAGACCAGTGGAGGGATTGGCAGAGAGGGGTGGAGGACACTGAATGGAGGTCAATGGAGGGATTGGTAGAGAGGGGTGGAGGACACTGAATGGAGGCCAATGGAGGGATTGGTAGAGAGGGGTGGAGGACACTGAATGGAGACCAGTGGAGGGATTGGCAGAGAGGGGTGGAGGACACTGAATGGAGGCCAGTGGAGGGATTGGCAGAGAGGGGTGGAGGACACTGAATGGAGGCCAGTGGAGAGATTGGTAGAGAGGGGTGGAGGACACTGAATGGAGGCCAGTGGAGGGATTGGTAGAGAGGGGTGGAGGACACTGAATGGAGACCAGTGAAGGGATTGGCAGAGAGGGGTGGAGGACACTGAATGGAGACCAGTGGAGGGATTGGTAGAGAGGGGTGGAGGACACTGAATGGAGACCAGTGGAGGGATTGGTAGAGAGGGGTGGAGGACACTGAATGGAGACCAGTGGAGGGATTGGCAGAGAGGGGTGGAGGACACTGAATGGAGACCAGTGGGGGGATTGGCATAGAGGGGTGGAGGACTCTGAATGGAGGCCAGTGGAGAGATTGGTAGAGAGGGGTGGAGGACACTGAATGGAGACCAGTGGGGGGATTGGCAGAGAGGGGTGGAGGACTCTGAATGGAGGCCAGTGGAGAGATTGGTAGAGAGGGGTGGAGGACACTGAATGGAGACCAGTGGAGGGATTGGTAGAGAGGGGTGGAGGACACTGAATGGAGACCAGTGGGGGGATTGGCAGAGAGGGGTGGAGGACTCTGAATGGAGGCCAGTGGAGAGATTGGTAGAGAGGGGTGGAGGACACTGAATGGAGACCAGTGGGGGGATTGGCAGAGAGGGGTGGAGGACTCTGAATGGAGGCCAGTGGAGAGATTGGTAGAGAGGGGTGGAGGACACTGAATGGAGACCAGTGGAGGGATTGGTAGAGAGGGGTGGAGGACACTGAATGGAGACCAGTGGAGGGATTGGTAGAGAGGGGTGGAGGACACTGAATGGAGACCAGTGGAGGGATTGGTAGAGAGGGGTGGAGGACACTGAATGGAGACCAGTGGGGGGATTGGCAGAGAGGGGTGGAGGACTCTGAATGGAGGCCAGTGGAGAGATTGGTAGAGAGGGGTGGAGGACACTGAATGGAGACCAGTGGAGAGATTGGTAGAGAGGGGTGGAGGACACTGAATGGAGACCAGTGGAGGGATTGGCAGAGAGGGTTGGAGGACACTGAATGGAGGCCAGTGGAGGGATTGGCAGAGAGGGGTGGAGGACACTGAATGGAGGCCAATGGAGGGATTGGTAGAGAGGGGTGGAGGACACTGAATGGAGGCCAGTGGAGGGATTGGTAGAGAGGGGTAGCAGACACTGAATGGAGACCAGTGGAGGGATTGGTAGAGAGGGGTGGAGGACACTGAATGGAGGCCAGTGGAGGGATTGGTAGAGAGGGGTAGCAGACACTGAATGGAGACCAGTGGAGGGATTGGTAGAGAGGGGTGGAGGACACTGAATGGAGGCCAGTGGAGGGATTGGTAGAGAGGGGTAGCAGACACTGAATGGAGACCAGTGGAGGGATTGGTAGAGAGGGGTGGAGGACACTGAATGGAGACCAGTGGAGGGAGTGGCAGAGAGGGGTGGCGGACACTGAATGGAGACCAGTGGAGGGATTGGTAGAGAGGGGTGGAGGACACTGAATGGAGGCCAGTGGAGGGATTGGTAGAGAGGGGTAGCAGACACTGAATGGAGACCAGTGGAGGGATTGGCAGAGAGGGGTGGAGGACACTGAATGGAGGTTCAGGTTGATGTCAGGTTTGTCAGTCCCCACCGATTTCATTGCTCTCATGTTTATATAGTAAACGTACCGCTTTGTGCCGTCATCCAGTTTTCCGTTGTAGTTCATAATGACGTATATCTCTCCAGGAGTCGCTTCATGGAAGATGGAGGCAATGCAGCCATCGTTCTCTGCAGGTGACAATCTCATCCTACAACAGAGAGAAGACAATGATAGGCGACACAGAGGCTGAGGGGTTAGCACCTCCTCCTGGCGGCACTGGGGTTCAAATCCCGACCACGGCACCACCTGCATGGAGTTTGCATGTTCTCCCTGTGCGGCTTTCCTCCCAGACTGGCCCCAGTATGTCTATGAATGTGACTTAGGGACCTTAGATTGTAAGCTCCTGGGGCAGGAACTGATGTGACTGTACTATATATATAAAGCACTGAGGAGATTGTCGGTGCTATACAAGTACCTGTAATAAATAATTGAATGCCACAAGATTTGTATTTCTATCCATCCACTCCTAAGATTTACACAGCTCTGCCTGACAGGAGAGGAGACCTGAAGTTTCTTTCCTGCAGGTAAGAAACACTTAACAGGACTTGCTCCTCCCCCAGCCTGTGATTGGACAGTGAAAGGAGAAGCAGACTGGTGAGCTCATCACAATCACCCTGCTCTCTCCTCCTATCAGAATCTCCCTTGTTAGCACATGACTAATTGGATCCTGGCGCTGCTTCAGCTCATAGCTCCCAACTGTCCCGGATTTCGAGGGACTGTTCCGGATTTCGAGAGACTGTTCCGGATTTCGAGGGACTGTTCCGGATTTCGAGGGACTGTTCCGGATTTCGAGGGACTGTTCCGGATTTCGAGGGACTGTCCCGGATTTCGAGGGACTGTTCCGGATTTCGAGGGACTGTTCTGGATTTCGAGGGACTGTTCCGGATTTCGAGGGACTGTTCCGGATTTCGAGGGACTGTTCTGGATTTCGAGGGACTGTTCCGGATTTCGAGGGACTGTCCCGGATTTCGAGGGACTGTTCCAGATTTCGAAGGACTGTCCTGGATTTGGAACAAAGTCCCTCTGTCCTCCTCATTGGTCTTGATCTATATAGTTGTATATAAAATTTATTTTTTATCTCCCAGTGATAAACCTTTCATCCCATTTCTAAATTGCTGCATCTATAAATTTCAGACTCCAGAATAAAGGAATAGTAGTGGAAAAAAAATTACTTGTGGCTTTAACTAATCATTTTTTCATATAATTCATTTTCATATAATTCTCCTTTAAGGGGGCTTGGCAGGGGGTGTGTCCTATGCCTACTTTTGCTAATAGATGTCCCTCGTTCCCATCTCAGAAAGTTGGGAGGTATTTCAACCCCCCCCTAGTCTGAGCTCTGCTGTACAGGGACTGCTAGAAGCCGATACCAGGACACATTACTTTCCCTGGTTGTCCTAAAAAAAACATTTATTACCACTGTACTGAACAGAGAGCGCCATTATATCTGCCTGGAGTTCATTGTTCTTGTTTTATGAGGAGGTTGCAGGATATGGGATTGGGGGCCCCAAAAGTAAAAATGGAGAGAGGTGGGGGATGGGAAGGTTCTGCACTGAAGACACAGTTGGAGTCACCTATTTCAGGGGGATCACTAGTCTAGACCATCAGCTGGCTCCACAAACATGGTTGCTGGAACTGGCCGACAATGGCCATGACCACCATCCAATGAAGATAGGAGCAGATCTATGACTGAGGGTAATGGAAAGGTGGGTGATGGGAAGGTTGGGCACTGGAGACACAGTTGGAGTCACCTATTTCAGAGGGATAACTTTTTTTTTTTCCCATCAGATCTCAAGCAAGTCCATACTCCGCAAAAACGCTACTTTGCCATCAAGAGCCTTCCACACAAGGTCTTTGCAGGTACTTTGCTTAAATCATCATTTAGGAGCCAAAAAGCAGTAAAAACAGTCACATATACACTTAAAATACAATATACAACCCTTAACCCCACCCCCCACCACCCACCCATCCTCCACCTCCCCCAACCCCAATATTCATTCGCTTCATCCACCCCCATTCGTTTCCTGTCAACCAACAACACGACATACAATTTGGCCAGAATCAAATTCACACAATCCACTTCAGATACCACAAACTTTCTTCTCACTTCCCAGCACCTCACATCCCACATCACTTCCCTTAAAATTGATATCAAAATCCAAATTTTTCTCTGTGTTGTTCTCTGCCCCTCCACCAACCCAAAAAACCAAACCACTTTCACCAAACTCTTCACACCCAACACCTCGTCCACAAAAGGGGCCAGCTTATCTCGAACTTTCTGTACAAAAGAACAATAGAACAGAGCGTGCTCTGCCGTCTCAAGGTTATTACAACCTTCCCTAGGGCATATATCATCCCTTGATAAATCTCTTTCTTTCAAGAAAGCCTTCGTCAATAACACTCAGTGAAAGGCCAACCAGGAGATCTCTTTCTGCCTATTCGACGCTCCTCCTATAAGGAACCTCTTCCAACACTCCTCTGTCATTATAGGGCTGAGACCACAGATATTGGCTCTCACCTCCTTCCTCCGAACCCATTTTCTCAGACTCTTTTTTTCCATAGCAGCTTCTCCCAACACTCTCAACCTATTATCCTTGTAAAAAGCAATCAACTTCAAATAAAAAAAGGGGGTTACCAGCGCCATAGGTCTTAATAAATCTTTTTTACACCAGCCCCATTTTGTCAGGGCCCACCCAGCCAAATAATGCATCATAAAGGCGGCCTTACTGCCTTTCAGGGGGATAACTAGTCTAGACCATCAACTCTCTCCACAAACTTCAGATTGTCGCTGGATCTGGTCAACAATGACCGTGACCACCATAGAGCAGATCTATGAAGATAATGGAGAGGTGGGGGATGGGAAGGTTGGGTACTGCAGACACAGTTGGTACTAGTCTGGTGACCCCCTGAAAGAGGTGACTCCAACTGTATCTGAGGTAACCAACCTTCCCATCCCCCACCTCTCCATTATCTTTATAGATCTGCTCTATGGTGGTCACGGTCATTGTTGACCAGATCCAGTGACAATCTAACATTTGTTGAGCGAGTTGATGGTACTAGACTGGTGACCCCCCTGAAAGAGGTGTCTTCAGCTCGCTCCACAAACATTAGATTGTCACTGGATCTGGTCAACAATGACTGTGACCATCATCCAACCACCAGAGAGCAAATCTATGACTCAAGATAATGGAGAGGTGGGGGGTTGGAAGGTGGGGTACTGCAGACACAGTTGGAGTTTGATAAAGTAAAGTAGGGGGTCACCAGTCTAGTACCATCAACTTGCTCCACAAACATCATTGCTGGAACGGGCCAACAATGGCCGTGACCATCATCCAATGACCATAGGAGCAGATCTTTGACTGAGGGTAATGGAGTTGAGGGGAAGTTTGGGTACTACAGACATAAGTGCTGCCCTGGCATATCCTTCCAATTGAGATGGAGGGGTACAGGCACATGGTGTATGGGCACCTCAAGTTTCTGCAGGTATCTTTTTATGAACCTACCCAGTAACCCATGAACCCGATATGCAAACTTGACTTTCTGTGAAAAAGAAACCACAAGGGATGGTCGGCCCCCTCCCATATTCTGCATCTTCCTATTGGTTCTTCCACTTGATGGGTGGTCCCAATGTCTACAAGGAGGTGAATGTGAATGGGGGAGGGGGGGCGACATCTTGACACATGATGAGAAAGTGAAGATTTGAATATGACGGGACACGGATGGTATTTCAGGCAGCTTGTGAAGTTAACACCCCCAAGTGTCTCCGCACCACATTCACCAATTCCTTTATATGGAAAGAGTTCCTTTAAAGGGTTAAAACATGGACCTATCATGGAATAAACTTTTTGAATTTCACTTTATTTTTGAATTCTTTGACTGTTCTCGTGGAATGGATGCCATAATGCCTCAGGTCACGTACGTTCTTTATTGATCGTTAAATTTAGAAGCTCAGGTTCTGGTTTTATGGGTGTTCCTGTACAGGGTGAGGCCACATCAATTATTTATTAGCTAGATGAACCCGACAAACGAGGCAACACCCTTCCCAACCTCGATTTCCCAACTAGATAGCGTGCACCTCGGTGGATGCTATTGCCAATTCTTCTCAGAGCTCCATCAACAGGTTTCAGAACTCATTAGCACTGAAATAAAGTTCTGATCCTGGGGAAGATATTCTCCTACACACAGCTGACTCACTGTCCAATAACCCGATTAAAGAATGGGGGTGTGCTCCCCTTCTTATCCAATCAGATCACATGATGGGCACCCCATACATTGAACAATATAATACTCATTTCTATAACTTACGTGACTCTCTGTCCCCGGGTGTCTGTAATGCAGCCTCGGGCCACGGCTGATGGGATTTCCTTAGTTGCGTTCATTGAGCACGTACCTGTAGGAAAAGAAGGCTGGTGTGAACCTCAGGGGTGGGCATTTCACTCACTGCCTCAGTCTATTCCTTCCCACCTTACAAAGAATACTAAATTCAACTTCCCCTCTATATTCCAATGTAACTGCAGCAGGGGCCGAATCGTTATGTTCCAACTCCAGAACTACCAAACCCCGGGAGCCAATCAATGAAGAAGATGAAGTTTCCCAAATTTTTATCATTTTGGGTTTGTACAATCTCTGAGAAACGTCAAATGTGTACCAAGAGACTTACACGGGGGGGAGGGTTTCAGGGGATAGAGTGCCTTCTGGTCTTTGGAAAGTAGTGCTACGAAGATGACCTCAACTTCTAACCTAACCCTAAACCTCAACCTAACCCTTAGCTTTACCCCTGAATCTAACCCTAAACCTCAGCTTAACCCTTACCTTTACCCCTGAATCTAACCCCACCCTTCACCTTTACCCCTGAATCTAACCCTAAACCTCAGCTTAACCCTTACCTTTACCCCTGAATCTTACCTCCACCCTTCACCTTTACCCCTGAATCTAACCCCGAACCTCAGCCTAACCCTTACCCCTGAATCTAACCCCTACCTCTACCCCGAATGTAACCCCAAACCTCAGCCTAACTCTTACCTTTACCCCTGAATCTAACCCCAAACCTCAGCCTAACCCTTACCTTTACCCCTGAATCTAACCCCACCCTTCACCTTTACCCCTGAATCTAACCCAAAACCTAAGACTAACCTCTACCTCTAAGTCTAACCCTCAACTCTACCCCTGAATTGAACCCCAAACCTCAGCCTAACCTTTAATCATAACCTCTAACCTAACAAACTATTAACCCTAACCCAAAACTTAGCCATAAACCTCAATCTAACCCTAAATTATAACCTTTAACCCAACATAACCTACTAACCTCAACCTAAGCCTTAACCCAGAACTTAACCCCAGCCCTCAATCTAAGCCCCAAACAAACTTTAACATAAATTTAACCACTAGCCCAAACCTAACCCTTAATGTTAACCCTGAACAGCAACCCTTTTTTTCCATAAACGCAACCTTAAACCACTAACACAACCCTTTACTTTAACCCAGAATCTAGCCCCAACCCTCAATCTAAGCCCCAAACATAACCTTTAACCACTAAAAACCTTAACCCTGAACCTAACCGCTCAATTAAACATGGGAATAGGGTCACCTAGGGATGCCCCAGATCTATGGGGGTCCTTCACGTATAGAAGTCCCTGATCTGCAGGAGCCCCTGATCCATGGAGGCCCCTAATCTATGGATGTCCCTGGTCTATAGGGTTCTCTCATCTATGGAAGTTCCTGATCTATAGGAAGCCCCTGACCTATCGAAGTCATGATCTGTGGATGCCCCCAATCTTTGGATGTTCATGGTCTATAGGGCTCCCTGATCTATGGAAGCCCCTGACCTATGGAAGTCATGATCTACAGATGTCCCCAATCTTTGGATGTCCCTGGTCTATGGAAGACCCTGACCTGTGGAAGCCCCTGGTCTATAGGGCTCCCTAGTCTATGGAAGTCCCTGGTCTATGTAGGGCTCCCTAGTCTATGGAAGTCCCTGGTCTATATAGGGCTCCCTGGTCTATGGAAGCCTCCGACCTATGCCTCTAAGACTGGGCTGACGTTATACATTATATAGAATCATACTATTATTTCTACATTCAGATGTATTGATGATCTGTACCTCCAGTCCAGTCCTATACATTCCAGACTTACATTGTCTCATCTTCTCCAGATCCCATTCCTCAGCACTGGCAGATGGGAGGAGAACGCCGAAGATCAGAGTGATGTACAACGTCCTCATGTCTGACGGAAGATCTGTATAGAAGGAAAGCCGTGTTATCTCCTTATCTCGTGTAGTGACAAGATCTGACTATCTCCAGGCAATCCTTCTAACATTCCATCATATACAGGGACATTAGTCATTGTATTTACAATTACTCAGCATTATTTATGTGATCCACCTTATCAGGCTAGGACAGGCGGCTACAGGGAAATTACTGTCAGGAAACAAGCTGTGCGCAGAAGAATCTCTTCCTCTCAGGAACAGACAATTATATCCTGAAATGCGTTTACTGACATTCCTGAAAATTATTTTCTATAAGTTGAATGAGTAGTTCCTCTTCCTGACATTTGTTTATTTCTAAGGACTTGTTACACTACATGCTGTTGTGGAAATTGTTATTAATGCATGTTGTCAGATGTCCCCCAGTGTCAGTTTTGCTGTAATACGCTCATGTGAGGGTATTCGCACATACAGACGTTGGTGGAAGACCATTGGCAGTGGAAACCTTCCCGTGGACACGGCAGATCTGTTTGCTCTTTTAAGGATGTTCATTTATGCCTCACCAAGGGACTGGCCACTTCATGGCGACCGCATCTAAACTCCTAAGTAAGCAGATCTGTGTACATGGGAACCATAGCATAACCATACAAAATTATGGCCCACTGAGCCATGATAGAGTACGGCTTACGTCATTGGTAGCAGTGGGAATGTGCACGCAAACGTGTTCAGAGCCCTGTAAGTAGTGTTCAAATTGTGAGACACTTTGTGTCTCACAAAGACGCTTGCCACATAGCTCTGCACATGACCGTCTGCACACGTCACTACTGGAATTCTATTTGAATATATACATGTGTGTGATTGGTTCTTTTGAAAGAATACAAGTGTCTGATTGGCTGATTCTGAAGCCACCACCTTCCTTTGTTATTCATGTTTACAGTATAAATAAACAGAGCTGGCTATTCTCTGGAGGATTCTGCTAAGCTCAACGTGATACCAGCATCTGTGTCTGTGGTACTTGGAGACATACAAGCGCGCTTTCCCGGCATTATACAAGAGAGCTGTTTTTGTGCTTTTAAGCGCAAATAAATTATTTGCTTATAAGGAGAAGCTTGACCAAGGGACTGGGCTCTTTAATAAATGGAAGGTGGATGTGCCCTCCCTGACGGATGATGATTGGGAAGAGGGTATCCAACAGTATATACCTTTAATGATATCCGCCAGGGATAGGTACATTCAGCTGAAATTCCTCCACAGGGCATGTTATACACCCCAGAGGCTTGCTAGGATATACCCCACCCAATCTGACAAATGTCCAAAATGCAATACTGAAGTGGGAACATTCTACCATGTGGTGTGGTCTTGTCCTCTTATCCAACAATTCTGGAGGGAAGTGGTGCAATCTATCAACTCGATTGGGAATTTGACCATAGGACTTGACCCACATGTCCTCTTACTCGGTGTCTGTGACAATATCACCACAAACACTTACAAAAGGTTACTGATTTTCTATGCCTCATTCTATGCCAGGAAAGCCATCCTAACTAAATGGAGGCAGCCGGAGCCCCCGACGGTAGGGCAGTGGAAAAAGCTAAATTGATTCTACCCTTTCACTTTATAAACTTACGTATATGAGTCGTGTAGATGGGGTGTCTGGGCTGACAACTAAAATCCTGATTATAATGAGAGAGGACCCCAGTCTGTCCCAGTCTCTACAACTGGGCGGATCAGGTTCGGGACCCTCGGTGTCCCCCCCCACTCCTCTCACCCCCCAAGGAAACCCCTTACAATTCCATTATTGCTACATATGGTTGGTATAAGCTAGGACTATTCATACCTATGTAGCGCTGGTAGATTTACAATCTACCGCAGATTAGGTAAATTTAGTAAATTGTGCGTTAGGAAGGTTAAGTTTGCCTTGGCTGACGTCTGAGTTTCCGTGGTGACCAGTGGGTGTCGCTCTTATCACTGGTTAGTGTTGGAAAGGCAACGTGATGAAGCGTATGGATGCTCTTCTGTTCCGGAGACAAGCTCGGTGGAGGTGGTCCTCCGAGTTGCATTCTGGGAGAGGGTATTTATGGGACAGACGCCATAGTTTGGGTTTTCGTTTTACAGCCACCTGCTGGCCCTCCTGGCCGACAGGTATGCAATAAGGAGCTACCTCATGGTCCTCCACGCCGGAGGCCCACGACACTACAGCACAGGGGTGGGTCCAGAGGCTTGTCTGGAGCCTACCACCGCGGCCGAGGAATGGTCCTGAGCTGTCGGTCCTGTGTGACAAAGCTGGACAACCGAGGAGATCCCAGGGGAGGACCCGTCTTGGAGAGATCACGCAGTGTGCTGGTCTATAGAGGGGTCTGGTGACTCGGTTGGAGGACGTATCCGAAAGTAACTATACAGCATAGTGTTGCCGGGTTGGCTTAAAGGTTCAGGCACTGTGACTGACTTTCATTACAGAAAATCTATACATCCTGTGGCAGAGGATCGTACAGATTTTATTCCCAAGTAAGTCTGTGGCAGAGACTTTGATTCGTGCTACGTACCAGCTGCTAGACCGGTGAGAGAGGCCTATCCAGACGAGCAAAGAGTGTGTCCCATGAGGGGAACGCATTCCAAATAGTACCAGGACATTTGTCAAGAGAACCCTACCAGAGAATATTTGAGTCTCTTCTGCAAGTCTCCTTTCCGCCTCTTTCCTGCTATTTCCTAAGTCGTTTGTTTAATAAAGCATTGAAAATGTACTCCAGTGTTGGTGTGTGTGTTGTCCATCAGTAAACACAATGGAAACCTTAGACCCACGAAACCCTAGACCCACGGAACCCCTAGACCCACGGAACCCCTAGACCCACGGAACCCCTAGACACGGTGCCAGTGAAACAGAGGGAAGCAAAGTGAAGGTAACAGACCCGCTTAAACCAGCAGCTCCACCGAGAGTTATTGCTACACCTATGACATCTTATCCTTTGAATTAAAGACAACCCTACCCCATTTTTACACAAGAAAGCAATACCGAGGCTATGTACTGAGAGATACATGTAAATAGCATGCTGGCTACTATGTCTTACACTTTGTTATGATATCTGCTGTTTTGTTATCTGTTTGATTTTATTTTCCCCTTTTTTTTATGTTTAATAATTGTATAATGTACTGAAAACTTTCTCCGATGGAAATTAATAAAAACTTTTCTGTAAAAAAAAAAAAGGAGAAGCTTAAAATTTCCCGGGCAATGCGTTCCAGCGCTTTTTTTTTCCTGCATCCGAAACTCATAGAAAGTAGGTTCCATGGTTTCAAATGGCATAGTTTACACCAGTGCTTGCAGTTCCAGTGTGTTCTGATTCCATAAAGAAGAAAAAAAATAGAACATGCTGCATTTTTGCTGCACAGAACTGTACTGGAATGTGGAAAAACACATCAAAAATGCACCAGACCCCAGTACAGTGAACAAAACCCAGAAAGGGTCGGTTCACACCTAAAAACATCCTTCAGATCCGTTCCGGATGGGTTTCTGTATGTGCTTTTTATGCATTCCAGTGCATTTTTGATGCCTTACAGATGCCCCCTCCCCCCTTTCTCCCACTTCCAGTTTTTGCCGTGATTTACTACATTCCAGTACAGTTCTGTGCAGGAAAACTACAGCATGTTCAACTTTTTTTCTGGAAATGCAAGCGCTGGTGTGAAGTATGCCATTGGAAACCATGGAACCTACTCACTAGGTGCAGAAAAAAAAAGCACTGGAACACATGTGGAGTGAACGAGGAAGAGAAAACAAAAAAGAAAAAAGGATTTGGAACGCATAAAAAAAATGCATTAAACACACACATGCAGAAACACATCTGGATCTGGATGACCCTTTATACTTCCCACATGTCTATATCTTGTATTAGAGGTCCTGGAAGGTCTTACCTGAGTCCAGTGACACGGCTGAGTATTGTGAAGGAGAATGAAGAGATGACCTGACACGACACCCTATTAAGGAGTGACAATATGGTGACACCCTAATAAGGAGTAACAATACGGTGACACCCTAATAAGGAGTAACAATTAGGTGACACCCTAATAAGGAGTGACAATACGGTGACACCCTATGTAAAGTTTGGGAAACCAGCTAGATCGTTGGAAACAGGCTTTTCAGTCAATAGGAGATTTATTAAACTTAAATAGCTCCACAGCAGCAAAACAAAAGAAAGAGATTTCAGTCTCACCGAATTGCAGAGTCCAGAAATGCTATGGCAGTTAAACAGTCCTTGTGTTTTGTCACAGGTAACTTCCCCTGCCAGGAGGCTTCCAGGTACACAAAACCACCATCCACCATCCACAGTCTCCTCTACACTCCTCCACACCCACCTACAACTTCCTATCTTGTTTTAAACCCACTTCCTCTGACAGGTGAGTTAACCATTTTTGTTCCCTTAAAGGGACCACAGTCCAAACAGAGGGGAAATATATCGTCCTTCCAGGACCCAGCCATGACGTCCTGTACATACCCCCCCCCCCTTGTGCCCCAACGCCAAGGAGGTGGAGGCAACAGTGGAGCTAAAACAATGGACTCGGGAGAGGGCATCTCCATTTTGATGCAGTCTCCCGGGCCTTTGCTCCACTACAAATTTCAATTCCTGGAGTGCCAGGAACCACCAAGTAATACTGGCATTAGTCCCTTTTCCTTGTCTCATCCATGTTAAAGGGGCATGGTCAGAAATCAGCCTAAACTTCCTTCCCAAGAGGTAATATCTGAGGGATTCCAGAGCCCACTTAATGGCCAGACACTCGTTCAATTATAGCGTAGTTTTTCTCCGCTGGTGTCAGCTTCCTACTGAGGAAGACTACCGGGTGCTCCTCGCCATGAACAACTTGTGACAACACCAATCCTACATCGCAAGCATCAGTCGGAACAACAAACTCTTTTGAAAAATTGGGTGCTACCAGGATAGGGTGTTGGCATAGTGCCGACTTGAGCTCCAAAAAAGCCTTCTCAACGTCTGCATTCCACTCCACCATGACCAATTTGCAACCCTTAGTCAGATTGGTCAATGGAGCAGCCAATGTGGCAAAGCTGGGTACAAACCTCCTGTAGTTTCCCACCACGCCCAGGATTGCACATACCTGCTTTTTTGTGAGGGGGCGGGGCCAATTCTGAATAGCCTCTACCTTGCTGACCTGAGGTTTCACCACACCTCTATCCATGATATAGACCAGGTATTTCACCTCCTTCATTCCCAAAGCACATTTTTCAGGGTTTATTGTAAACCCCTTGTAAAACAATAAACAGAAACTCAAATAAAATTCAGAAAATACAGTAAAGTGAAGAAAATAAAAGATATTTTCAGCTCTCAATAAAATCTTTTAGCTTAGTGTGGAGACACCCTAACAATAGCTTGTAGCCTACATACCATAGAGCAGGGTGACAATAGAAAGGTAAACACAGCCGTGTTTACATCAATCTCTGTTAACCACTTGCTTACTGGGCACTTAAACCCCCCTCCTGCCCAGACCAATTTTCAGCTGTCACACTTTGAATGACAATTACTCAGTCATGTAATACTGTACCCAAATGATTTTTTTCCCTTTTTTTCATACAAATAGAGCTTTCTTTTGGTGGTATTTGATCACCTCTGGGTTTTTTATTTTTTGCGCTATAAATGAAAAAAGACCGAAAATTTTGAAAAAAAAACGCATTTTTCTTTGTTTCTGTGATAAAATTTTGCAAATTATTCATTTTTCTTCATAAATTTTGGCCACAATTTATACTGCTACATATCTTTGGTAAAAAATAACCCAAATTAGTGGATATTATTTGGTCCCTGTGAAAGTTAGAGAGTCTACAAGTTATGGTGCAAATCATAAAAAATTGATTACACCTGATGTACTGACGGCCTATCTCATTTCTTGCGACCCGAACAAGTCAGGAAAGTACAAATACCCCCCAAATGACCCCTTTTTTGAAAGTAAACATTCCAAGGTATTTAGTAAGAGGCATGGTGAGCTTTTTGATGTTGTCATTTTTTCCCACAATTCTTTGCAAAATGAAGATTTTTTTTTTTCCCCACAAAATTGTCATTGTAATAGCTTATTTCTCTCACATGACATGTGTATACCACAAATTACGCCCCAAAATACATTCTGCTACTCCTCCTGAGAATTACGATACCACGTGTGTGGGACTTTTTCACAGCCTAGCCACATAGAGAGGCTAAACATTCAGGGAGCACATCACATGTTCTAGGAGCATAAATTACACATCTAACTTGTTGATTACCTATTACACTTTTGAAGGCCCTGGAGCACCAGGACAATGACATGTGACACTGACGTGGCACTGGTGACAGATGGCACTAATACGTGGCACTAATACATGGCACTGATGACAGATGGCACTAATACGCGGCACTAATACATGGCACTGATGACAGATGGCACTAATACGTGGCACTAATACATGGCACTGATGACAGATGGCACTAATACGTGGCACTAATGCGTGGCACTGATGACAGATGGCAGTGGGGACAGATGTCACTGGGGATAGATGGCAGGGACATGACAGTGGGGAGAGATGGCAGGGACAGATGGCAGTGGGGACACTTTTTTTTCGTTTTTTTTTTTAACTTACCGTCGCAGCAGTTCGTTCTGCCTCCTCACACGCTGTCTCTGTGTGAGGAGGGAGAGCCGCAGAACACCGGCGATGAAAGATGATCTCATATGTTTAAATATGAGATCGTCTCTCATTGGCACCGCCGATCGCGCTGAAAACAGCCGCTATGATTGGCCTTTTCAGCGATCTGTGACTGGCTGTGTCTGAGGGACACGGCCAGCACAGAACTTCCCCGATGCGCGCCCGCGGGAACGCACATCGCGGAAGTAAACATCAGGACGTCCAGGGACGTCCACCCGGCAGATAGCATCCGCGCTGCAGCCGTCTTTCGGCTATAGCGCGGGCGCAAAGTGGTTAAAGCCAATTTAGTTTAAAAAAAAAACCTGCAAAACAACCACAAAAAAAAAACCAAACAAGATACAACAATTTGAGTTTGTCAAATTGTATAATAGCGTATGCTACACTATATTAATAAACTTTATCAGATATTAGACTCAGTACCAAGACGTCCACCGTTTTGTACTTTAACTGACAACAATGAGAATATTACTGCTTATAAATTCCCACAGTTAAAACAACTCACAAAGCAGAAAAAAAAAAACACAAAACAAAGCAAAAAAAAAATTCTTTAGTAGGTTAGTTTCAATGTCCATAAACCAATGTTATTCCTTTTAGTGGACATACAATTTGACTAACAACCAAACCTATGAACCCGTTTCAACCTACACACAACAGAAAACAAGCACGTTTTTGTGTCTAAAGCATAAAACTAAACCAGTTACAAAAACAATTAAATAAAAAAAAAAACTAAAAAAATTAAAAATAAAAATCTTTAAATTTGAAAAAAAAAATTATTATAATTTTTTTTTTCACAAAACCAAGGACCACTCTTTCAGCGTCCTCTTTCCATAAAACAAAAATATTAAAAAATCAAAACAAAATATTTCCCGCTCTGTACTTCCTCCCCATCACATTTACCGGTTTATAATGGTACATCCAAAGTACTTTTTTCAAGTATAATTTTAGGATATTAATGAAACAAAAAAAAAAAAATAAATAACCTGTGGTGTGTATATTCTCTCCTTAGAGTTAGGCCTCTTTCACACGGGGCAGATCAGTCATGATCCGCCCCGTGAACACACGCTGGCTCAGCGGGGATCGCTCCGCCGATCCCCGCTGAGCAGGAAGATGACAGGTGCATCGCTGCACGCTGTGCAGCGACGGACCTGTCAGAGCGCCGCTCTCCCCTATGGGGGGATCGGATGATGACGGTCCGTAGTGTCCGTCGTCATCCGATCCGATCCGAAAACGGAGGGAAAAGTAGGTTTTTCCTCCGTTACACTTTTCGGATCGGAGCAGGGTCGGATGTCAGCGGACATGTCACCGCTGACATCCGACGCTCCATAGGGATGACTGTATGTCCGTTTTTCATCCGAAAACGGATGGATGAAAAACGGACATACGGATCATCCGTGTGAAAGAGGCCTTAGGGTTAGGGTTAGAGTTACCCACTAATAAAAACACAAAAATATTTACCTATATTTTTCCCTAGATAGATTGGATAAGCTGACTCAGCTTAAATTCCCCCTAATAACGTTAATCTGTAATACACAAATTTTGGTATTATATTAAATACTTTCAGTCCTGTACTGGTCTTCGTTGGTCGCCACTGTTAACCTGTATAAATGTATATTTATGATTTATTAACCATAAGATATGAGGTTGGTTAAATGAGAGTTCATTTGACCAGAAGTGGAAGCTTTAATATAATAACATTTATTAGAGTATCGTCTAAGTAAGTCTACCTAATACACAGACAATATCTATAGTCTTAAACAAGGGAGGAAATATTAGGTTAAAATACAAGAATGCAGAGTATATTCATCACAATACAAATAGTAAACAAACAAACAAACATATGACAAGCAGGTATACCTTTAAGTGCTGGGAGATGCTCTGATAATTACCTATATTAATGGTCCTGGGCCCAGGTCAGTTTTCATATCCCTCACCACTCTCTTTGGGACTACTTATAGGCCCATCTCTCACTGACTTGAATAGGGCCACTCTGATTGGGTATTCTGTTAGCCCTTTTTCTCCCTCCAGGCGTATCTCCTAGTTTGTGCTACTTCCTCCTCTTGGGGTAATGAGTTAGTGATAATTTGTTTGAAGAGGAATTAAGGTGAAGGTCGTCACTTTCTCTTGAATGGGGCACGTACATATGCATGGCATTAGCCAGGGCAAAAACCTCCTTTCCTGAACAGATGAAACTTGATTTGTTGTAGCCGTATTAGTGCAATTGTGACAGAGAAAATTGAGTACTGTCCGTGATACTTTTTTTATTTGCACTAACATACAATTTTTCAGGACAAGCTTTCGGGGTATGTCCCCTTCTTCAAGGTCCAGGCAGTACTGATTCAAAAATTTTATAATAATATAATTAATATATATAATATAATTAAAGATAATTAAAGATTTACAACCCATTATAACAGAGGATGAAACTCTGAAAGGAATATTCCAACAACCCCCATTATTGGCTTTCAGACAACCACCCAACCTCAGACACAAACTAATCAGCAGGAAACTTCACTCTGATTATGAAGTCACAAATAATGGTAGCAAACCCTGCATTAAAAAACGCTGCAAACTATGCAACCAGATAAATCTATCCAAAAGTGTTACACACACAAATGGGACCTTCAATATCATGGGATCTTACAGCTGTACCTCAAGTAATGTTGTGTACCTCATCCAATGCAAAAGGTGCAGCAAAGGATCTTATGTTGGTGAAACAGGACAGAAGTTGCAAGCGAGGATGAATTTGCACAGACATACCATCAAAGAACATAAAGAAGACAGTTTCTGCACACCTGTGGGACATCATTTCTCACAATCGGACCACACCATAGAAGACCTCAATGTCTTAGTTCTTAAAGGGAATTTCAGAACTATCCAGGAAAGGAAAACGTTTGAACTAAGAATGATACTTCTTTTTGACACGAAGAATAATGGCCTGAATTTAGACATTGGTTTCCTTACACATTATGCTAAAGTTTTACGACCGCTCTGTGATTAGTATCCCCCCCCCCTTGCATTCCCCCCTAGCTCTCCCTCTGTCTTATCTCACTAACTCTGCTGCTATCTTTATTACCATTGATTTGTATGTGTTTGGTTTTCTCTTCCTTTTTTTTTTTTTTCTCTTCTTTTTCTTTAACATTCTGCTTAAAAATTTGTGAATCAGTACTGCTTGGACCTTGAAGAAGGGGACATACCCCGAAAGCTTGTCCTGAAAAATTGTATGTTAGTGCAAATAAAAAAAGTATCACGGACAGTACTCAATTTTCTCTGAACAGATGAAAGAAATATTCTCATCCTATCAAACACCCCTTTGAAATGGATAAATGGTTGATTAGCACGGAGGAATACAAAGTCCTTTATAGAGCTAATGAATTCGGCCCTGTGACGCAGATGGTATCTCTTCCTGGCCCTTTGAATATTAAGCTAGGTACACAGCAGATCATCTCCACAGCACATCCTTCTCGCATACTACAAGGAACTGTTGAATGAATTAGCTCTTCTCAGGCAAAGCCTGTCATACATTTACATCTTGCTAAGTTAACCCTTTACAGAAACAATATCACATACACACTACTATTATTTCTTATCCAAAACTATATATATATATCTATATACAAATTTTCTCAGTTGCTACTGGAGATTCCACATAAACTCATAAGGCAACACCCTCCTTCCAAAGAGAGTCCAGCACAGCCTGGACTTTGGGCAAGTGTGATTCCCAGTCTCTGCTAAAAATGACTATGTTGTCCAAGTACACTGAGGCATACTCCCGGTGAGGTTGTAAAATCCTATCCATTGCTCGCTGGAACGTGGCTGGAGCAGTTTGCAGTCCAAAAGGCATTCTTTTGTACTGAAAACTCCCCTCTGTGGTAGAAGAAGCAGTTTTCTCTCTAGCAGCCTTAGTCGTGATTTGCCAATACCCCTTAGTAAGGTCTAATGTAGTAATATACTTGGCTGGACCTAGTCTCTAAATAATCTCATCTACCCGGGGCATGGGGTAGGCATCAAACCGTGAAACTTAATTAAGTTTCCGGAAATCATTGCAGAATCGCAGAGTCCCATTGATCTTCAGTACCAACACATAGGGCTTGACCACTCACTCTGCGATTCTTCAATAATCTCCAGGTCTAACATCTTCACTTCCTCTGAAACTGCCTTCCTTTGATGCTCTGGGATGCGGTAGGGCCCGGACAAAAACTTTGACTCCTGGCTCTATGATAATGTCATGCTCTATGACACTACTGAGCCCTGGCAAGTCTGAAAGTTTCTCTTTATTTCTCTGCAAGAACTCTTTTGCCTGCTGACTTTGGATTTTAGATAGGGTATTTGCTACTTGGACACTCTCCACCCCAACCCGAGGCTCAAGTCTTGCACCAGCCAGGGAGGTCACTGGTTCCCTGTCTTTCCAGGGCTTTAACAAGTTTACATGATATATCTGATACGGTTTCCTCTTGCCTGGCTGGTGGACTCTATAATTTACCTCTCCCACTTTTTCCACAACTTCAAAGGGGCCTTGCCATCTGGCCAAGAATTTACTTTCCACAGTGGGAATCAACACCGCTACTTGATCCCCCACTTGGAAGTGCCTTATTTTAACAGACCTATTATAGACCCATCGTTAAACCTCCTGGGCTTTTTGCAAATGTTCCTTGCCTAGTGTCATCACAGTTCGGATCCTCTCCTGCATTTGGGAGACATATTCAAGAACACTCTTATGCTGAATAGGTTCACTTTCCCATTTCTCTTTAACAAAGTCCAGTAGTCTGCGTGGTCTTCCGCCCATATACCAACTCAAAGGGCGAAAACCCAATGGAGGCCTGGGGCACTTCCCAGATAGCAAACAGAAGAGCTGGTAACAGGCAGTGACAGTCTTTCCCATCCCTTTATACCACTCTCTTGAGCATAGACTTAAGGGTTTTATTAAAGCGTTCTACCAACCTGTCCGTTTAGGGATGGTAGACTGATGTGCGCAGCTGTTTAATCTGGAACAGCTTGCATACATCGGCCATAACCCTCGACATAAACGGGGTGCCCTGGTCTGTGAGTATTTCCTTGGGAAAACCAGTCCGTGTAATCAACTGGAATAATTCCCTGGCAATAGCCTTAGAGGAGGTATTCCACAGGGATAGCGCCTCAGGATATCGGGTGGCACAGTAAGTAGGAGTGACCTCGAGCTGACTTTACCAAGGGACCCACTATATCCATGGCCATATCCTCTTGATTGGGACCTCAATTATGGGCAGAGGGACCAAAGGGCTCCGGAAGTGGGTGACCAGAGCGGTCAACTGAAAGGTGGGACAAGAGGTACAGTATCTCCTTACCTCTGCTTTCAGACCTGGCCAGTAAAACAGGTTGGTGATCCGTGCCTCTGTCTTTTTCACTCCCAGGTGTCTCCCTAAATCATCGTTATGGGCCAGGTCCAGGACCTTGCGTCTATACTGTTGTGGTACCAATAATTGTTCTACCACATTTCCTCTCACTTTGGTAAAGCAATTCATTACATATTGCAAAGTGTGGCCACCGCTCATTTGCACCTGGCTCTTGGGGAACTCAATTACTACAACAACCTGTTCCCGTGCACGGGCCAAAGTGGGGTCCTGCATCTGGGCAGTACCAAATGCCCCCTGGGGAACACCCAAATGCGGCAGGGCAGGGGTAGAGGCCACTTTCTCTTCCTCCTCCCCCGGCATTAGCTGAAGTGGGGAAGGCCCCCCCCCCTCAGTGTCCAGGTAGGTCTGTGAATCACACATCTTGACATCCTTAACAGTATCAGCACTACTTTCATCACCATTAACTAAATCATTAGCATTTTCATCAACTGGATCCACATTAAGAACATTTGGCATTTCAGGGTTATTCTCCTCAACAGCAGGAACACTCCTACACTATGAGACTTTCATCTGTGTCTCCTGTGGAGTCTTATTTTATAGTCTAGCTTCTTCCTGAGTGGCCATTGGAGTGGATTCATGCCATTAGTGGAACCAATTTGGGGTTCCCAAAGTGTTTCTTGACCATCCTGTAAAAAGGGGTCAAACAGCTCTGGTGAGTGGCCATCTTCATATTGAGCACTCGTGGTGGAAGCTCTAGAAGTTTTATCTCAGAACATTCTGTTCTGGTGTTGGGATTTATTCACTTGGACTTTATGCTTGCTTATTTTCTCATTTACGTGCACATTTGAGTTTGATGCAGTGTTTTCTTTGTGATAGTTTTTTTACATGAACATGTATAGCGCCTTATTCTTTATTTTGTAATTTCACACTTTTTTAAGCACCTGCCTCTTGGGCCGGGCCTTTTGGCTTTTGTGACGAACGCGGGTGTCAGATCCCTGCCCTCCTCGCTAACTCGCGACAAAGGACCGGCCAACCCCACACCACGCTGTCACTTACGTAACAATGCCACTCTCAGCTGCACCCAGCACAAAGATTTTCCAGCTTGCAGGACCACAATCTAGGTGCGAGCAGCCTGAGAGTGATTGTCACTGGGCTAATTACACAATTAACCCTTTAACTGCCACCACCCCCGTTTAAAAGACCGAGCCGGGGGAGACTCGTAATTTTGCAATACCAATTATAATTTTAGAATAAGCGTCTGCCACACACACTGTCACCACAGACAGGTCTGCTCAGAGTCTTACTCTACAACAGTAGCGCCCTTCAAGAGGCAGGTTCGTTTATAGCTTGCATTAGGAGCTTTAGAGACAAGGTTAACACTTTTCAACATAAGAGTTTATTATGAAAAGGTCAAAGTTGATGCAAATAAAATATTTACGGAAAAAAGATGTTTCAAAAGATAAAGACAATATACAGCCACAGAGCAATAAGGTAGAATTGGGAAGAAAGAATACTTGCAATTAATGTCCAAGGGTTGATCAGAGTTCGATCGATGAGCTAGGTAATTGGTTCTCGACTTGGCAGATGTTTCTTCTTGGATGGTAAAAGGAGAACTGCCCATTGTCTTGGCATCTCCTCTTTTCTGTCAAATCAAAGGGGGTGTTGACAGCGACCAGTAACCAATCATCTGGCCAGCTGGTTTTAGGGGTTGGTTGCTGGGAGGTGTCTACACTCATGACCATGTCCTAGGTAGATTTCTTTAATACATATTCATATATCTGCATCTGTAGTGTTGACAGACTCCAAATATCCATATTATTATTCAACTTGAGATTTCCTTCAAAACAAGTCTAAACATGCTATGTCTATAACGTATAGCCTGCTTTGGAGGAATAAGTGGTCCCAGGGGTTTCCCATATGACCTGACATAGGGGTGTCTGGACTTGAAACGTTCCCTATTATCTGAGGAAGCTAAATATGTCCAGATTATGGCTGTGCGATTACTAAGTCAGGAGTTATGAAACATGATGAAATTTCATACTTATTCTTATGAGGTGTATTCAGAAGACTTTACGACCTAGGCCTGGTTGTTCTCTGAGTGGGGAGGGTGACAGTTTTACGACAGGCCTGAACACTGCCCTTACAACAAATGTTTTCCTGCTGACTTAGCCTGCTCTGTTTTCTCTGTTGAGATAACCTTTTCTGTTGAACCTAAAAAGCTTTGAATTCCTAAGGTGGGGAAGACGGAGTTCAGAGTTCTCTGTGAGGTTACATGGTTAGCAAAAACTGTCATGGCTACTTCCACACAAGATGGCAGCTAGCTACAGCTTGTCATGTCCCGTACTTGATATCGTTACACCTCCCCCCTTAGGTGGTTGCATGGGAGGGAACTACAATTTCCCTCCTGACGCAACCGACTCCTGCGGGCTCGGCTTGTCGTGACAGCCCATCAGCATTGCCATGGGCGCTGCCTTTCTTATGCTGGATGGTGAAATCGTATTGCTGAAGAATTAGGCTCCACCGAAGTAGTTTGCCATTCTCCCCAGCAACACGATTTAGCCAGCTCAAGGGATTGTGATCTGTGATCACAGTGAAGTGCCGTCCATAAAGGTACGTTTGTAACTTCTGGAGAGCCCACACGATCGCAAGACACTCCTTTTCGATCGTGGCATATGCTACTTCCCTGGGAAGCAGCTTCCTGCTCAGGTAGAGGATGGGATGCTCCTCTCCGGCCTCGTCCACCTGGCTCAGGACTGCACCCAATCCAAAGGCAGAGGCATCCGTCTGCACAAGGAAACGGCGGGTGAAGTCTGGAGCCTGCAGCACAGGTGCGCTGGCCAGCGCCCCCTTCAAGGCCTGAAATGCCTGCTCACATTCTGGTGTCCAAGACACCACCTTGGGCAGTTTCTTTTTGGTTAGGTCAGTCAGAGGTTTGGCCAGGCTACTATAGTTACATACAAATTTCCTATAGTAGCCAGCGGTCCCCAAGAAAGACATAACCTGCTTTTTGGTTTGAGGGGTAGGCCAGGCCAGGATGGCCTCAACCTTCCCGGTCTCGGGTTTCAGGGTACCTCCTCCTACCTGGTGTCCCAAGTACTGCACATCAGTCATGCCAATCTGACACTTACTGGGTTTGACAGTCAGATTGGCGGCTGTCAGTTGGTCTAGGACCTGTGACAGGTGCACCAGGTGTTCTTCCCAGGTAGGGCTGAACACGGCGATGTCATCCAAGTAGGCTACGGCAAAGGTTTCCAGCCCCTCCAGTAAGTCATTCATGACTCTCTGGAAGGTAGCTGGGGCATTCTTCATTCCAAATGGCATGACGGTAAACTCGAACAATCCGAATGGGGTGATGAAGGCCGACTTTTCCCGAGCCTCAGGGGCCAGAGGAATTTGCCAGTACCCCCTGCTCAGATCCATGATTGTTATATAACGGGCGGCCGCCAGCCTATCTAACAACTCATCAATCCGGGGCATGGGGTAGGCATCTGCAGTAGTGATGGCATTCAGCTTCCGGTAGTCCACACAGAACCTGGTCGTCTGGTCCTTTTTGGGGACCAAGACTACTGGGGACGCCCAGGCACTGTGGGACTTCTGAATCACCCCCAGCTGCAGCATTTCCTCCACCTCCCTTTTCATGTCGGCCAGCACCTCCAGGGAGACGCGATAGGCCGACTGTTTAATGGGGGGATGTGCCCCGGTGTCCACCTGGTGGACAGCGAGGTGTGTCCTCCCAGGTTTTCCCGTAAACCTGCTACCATGTACTGCCAGCACTCGCTTCAGTCCAGGTACCTGGGTGGGGGTAAGATTGGAGTTTATCAGGAGTTCTGAGTCTACCTCCCTGGTGTCTGCTAGCAGGTCCAGAAGTGGATCAGCCTCCTCGGGCTCTGGCCTGCTGCAGACCGGCATGACATAGGCCGTGCGCTCATGATGGGCTTTGATCATGTTAACATGAATGGCCTTCTGCCGTCTACGCCCTTCTCCCAACCTGACCAAGTAGGTGACATCATTCAGACGCTGGGTGATGGTGTACGGGCCTTCCCATGCTGCTTGGAGTTTGTTCTGCCGCAGGGGAAGCAGAACATACACCTTCTGACCAATGTCATAGGTCCGCTCCCTAGCGTTACGGTCATACCACTCTTTCTGCCTGGTCTGGGCCTGGGTCATGTTCTCCCGCACCATTTCCACCAGCGTCTCCATTTTATCTCTGAATTTTAGGACATAATCCACAACAGAGACCTTTGAGTCGGCAATCTTGCCCTCCCAGTTCTCACGGATTAGGTCCAGGGGTCCTCTTACCCTCCGTCCGTACAAAAGTTCAAATGGCGAAAAGCCTGTGGATTCCTGAGGCACCTCTCGGTAAGCAAACAGCAGATGAGGCAGATATCGTTCCCAGTCCTTACCCTGGGAGTGCACAAAGGTGCACAACATTTGTTTCAAAGTTCCATTGAAACGCTCGCACAAACCGTTCGTTTGTGGGTGATAAGGACTGGCCATGATATGCGTCATCTGTATTTTCCGACAGAGAGCCTGCATCAAGTCGGACACAAACTGAGGGCCTTGATCGCTGATGAGCTCAGCCGGGAATCCCACTCTTGTGAAGATTCCCAGCAGAGCATCAGCGACCTTGTCTGCCCGGACGCAGGAGAGAGCCACCGCCTCTGGATAACGCGTGGCATAGTCGACAACTGTAAGGATAAAACGTTTGCCTGAACTGCTAGGGATGGCCAAAGGCCCAATGATATCCACTGCCACCCTCTTAAAAGGTTCGTCAATCACAGGCAAAGGTTTTAGCGGAGCCCTGTGTACATCCCCTGCCTTGCCAACTCGCTGGCAGGTAACACAGGACCGACAGTAGTCAGCTATGTCAGTGAGCATTGTAGGCCAATAAAAGTTATGTATCAACCGCCCTCGGGTCTTAGTGATCCCCAAGTGCCCTGCGAGGGGAATCTCATGAGCCACTTTTAGCAGCTGTCCCCTAAATTGACTGGGTACAACCAGCTGCCTGCTACCTAGGTCAGCCTCATTCCCCTCTGCAGGCATATTTTCTCTGTACAGTTTACCTTTGTCCCAATAGACCTTTTGTTTGTCATTCTCTGCAGGGGGGCGATCAGCTAGACTCCTGAGCTGTGCTAGTGTTTGGTCTGTCTGCAGTGCTGTTTCAAAGGCGGAACAACAGGTCCCAGCCAGCAGTCCTGTGGCAAACATGGACAGCTGCTGAGGCTCAACAGAGGTGGAGTCCACTGGGTCAGAACAGGGAGAGGGCCCAGAGACCTCCTCCTGCTGTTCTGCGACCAGGGCCTGCACCTCGGCTGCCTTTGCAGCACTGCGAGTGACCACCAGTACTGGCAATGCATTATCATCATCATTATCATCATCATTATCATCATCATCATCATTATCATCACATTTAACCTTTATCAGTTCAGCATCATTGGAACATACATCAGTTACCTTCACTGGCAAGGGGGCCTCCTCTCCTGTCTCTGAAGAAGGAGGACCTTGCACTTCCACTCCACCCTCCCCCTCCCTCTGTCCATCTACAGGTTGCCCCGATATTACCCCAACATCTGTAAACAGTACCTTGGGAGGTCCGGAGAGATCCGTGGGAGCATCTGGGGTGCTTTTAGCAGGGGCATAGTATGAAACAAGGGTACCTAAATCAGAACCCAACAACACCGCAGTGGGGATCTCCTCCGAGACACCCACCTCTCTCATCCCACTTCCGGCACCCCAATCAATAAAAACATAGGCACGGGGTACACAGGAACGGGTCCCCCCAACTCCGGTGAGGGTAAGGAACTTCTCTGGGATGATGTCTGTTTCTTCTATAACCTCTGGTCTGACCAAGGTGACTTCGGCTCCGGTGTCACGAAAGCCTGTTACAGTCCGGTGGCCTACGATGACTGGCTGCAAGTTGGCATTGGTTCCGGGAGGTTTCCCACTGACGAGCAGCACAGCGGAAGGGTTGCTAGCCGGATGGCCAGGTGATGTCGTCTTCTTCTGCTCAGGGCACTGCGCCCTGAGATGTCCGGCTCCCCCACAGTTGTAGCATTTGCGTTTGTCCGTTAGGAAGGCCTTGGCTCCAGGAGTTGCAGGTTCCGGCTGCTGAGGAACTTGTTTGGTAGGCATAGGAGGGGTTGCCGTGTGCGATTTCCCTCCTTTCCAGCCATTCAGAGGAGCCTTGCGATGGTCAGATACCCGAGAGTGGATATAGGTATCTGCCAGTTCTGCTGCTGCTTTGGCAGAGGCTGGCTTTCGCTCCAGCACAAACTGTCTGACGTCTGTAGGACAGATGTGCAAAAGTTGATCTGCAATCATAAGATCCTCCAGGGATTCAAAAGAATCGGCTTCCAAGCCTTTAGTCCACTGCCGGAATGTGGTGCGTAAGCGACCTACCACATCCATGTATGAGTCCCCAGGCCCCTTTTGCAAGGACCTAAAACGCTTCCGGTACACTTCCGGGGTTAGCTGAAACTTTTGGATGATTGCAGCTTTTAGGGCCGCATAATCGTCGCACTGTTCTTCTGACAGTTCGACATAAGCATCCAGGGCCTTGCCTCGTAGCCCTGGTGTCAGGTACCGGGCCCATTGTGCTGGGGGCAGATGGTACTGACGGCAAGTTTTTTCAAACGACAGTAGATACACGTCAATGTCACTGTCCTTTTCCATAACTGGAAACTTGGCTGCCGGGGTCACTGGCAGAGAGGCATCCCTGTGCTCTAGGGATCCGAGGTTCTGAGCCTGTCGCTGCTGCTGGAGCCTAGCCATCTCCAGTTCGTGCCGACGATCAGCCTCCCTCTCAGCCCTGCGTTCCTCCCGCTCGGCCTGGCGTTCCAGAAACTGCAAGTACACCACAGGATCCGTCTCCCTGAGGTTTTGTAGAGTTTCTTGCATTTGAAGAGAGTCTATGATGGTTTCAGGCAATCTGATGCTAGCCTGCTCTTGTGGTGGCTTGGAGGTAACAATCCGTGGTATTCCAGTGTCAGTCTCTGCTTGCCCATCTGGTGAGGCCGCCTCTGAACCACTGGGCTCTGGAGTAGTGGAAACCCTTTCTGGTCCAGTTTCCCCCAGGTTCTGGTGTGCACGGATATCAAACTCCTGTAAGGCATGTATCAAGCCTTCACGATTTTTCCCACCGACATCAATTCCTCTTTCTGCGCACTCAACAGTCAGTTCATTCTTGCTCATCTTTTTATATGCTGATAACCCAGACATTTTGCAAGCAGAAAAGATAGAACAGAAAGAAGAGATAGGAAGAAGGTGTAGGAAGGAGCTGTTGCTGTATGTCTCTCTTGAAAAAATCAAAATCAAAAAATATGCACCAGCTTGTCTCTAAGGACTGTTTCCACAAAGGTTACAATCCTTCAGTGCAGAGCTAATTCCTAACAATGCACTGAATGCTCTTAATGCGCAACTATCCCGCTACGCTGCCAGCCAATATGTGACGAACGCGGGTGTCAGATCCCTGCCCTCCTCGCTAACTCGCGACAAAGGACCGGCCAACCCCACACCACGCTGTCACTTACGTAACAATGCCACTCTCAGCTGCACCCAGCACAAAGATTTTCCAGCTTGCAGGACCACAATCTAGGTGCGAGCAGCCTGAGAGTGATTGTCACTGGGCTAATTACACAATTAACCCTTTAACTGCCACCACCCCCGTTTAAAAGACCGAGCCGGGGGAGACTCGTAATTTTGCAATACCAATTATAATTTTAGAATAAGCGTCTGCCACACACACTGTCACCACAGACAGGTCTGCTCAGAGTCTTACTCTACAACAGTAGCGCCCTTCAAGAGGCAGGTTCGTTTATAGCTTGCATTAGGAGCTTTAGAGACAAGGTTAACACTTTTCAACATAAGAGTTTATTATGAAAAGGTCAAAGTTGATGCAAATAAAATATTTACGGAAAAAAGATGTTTCAAAAGATAAAGACAATATACAGCCACAGAGCAATAAGGTAGAATTGGGAAGAAAGAATACTTGCAATTAATGTCCAAGGGTTGATCAGAGTTCGATCGATGAGCTAGGTAATTGGTTCTCGACTTGGCAGATGTTTCTTCTTGGATGGTAAAAGGAGAACTGCCCATTGTCTTGGCATCTCCTCTTTTCTGTCAAATCAAAGGGGGTGTTGACAGCGACCAGTAACCAATCATCTGGCCAGCTGGTTTTAGGGGTTGGTTGCTGGGAGGTGTCTACACTCATGACCATGTCCTAGGTAGATTTCTTTAATACATATTCATATATCTGCATCTGTAGTGTTGACAGACTCCAAATATCCATATTATTATTCAACTTGAGATTTCCTTCAAAACAAGTCTAAACATGCTATGTCTATAACGTATAGCCTGCTTTGGAGGAATAAGTGGTCCCAGGGGTTTCCCATATGACCTGACATAGGGGTGTCTGGACTTGAAACGTTCCCTATTATCTGAGGAAGCTAAATATGTCCAGATTATGGCTGTGCGATTACTAAGTCAGGAGTTATGAAACATGATGAAATTTCATACTTATTCTTATGAGGTGTATTCAGAAGACTTTACGACCTAGGCCTGGTTGTTCTCTGAGTGGGGAGGGTGACAGTTTTACGACAGGCCTGAACACTGCCCTTACAACAAATGTTTTCCTGCTGACTTAGCCTGCTCTGTTTTCTCTGTTGAGATAACCTTTTCTGTTGAACCTAAAAAGCTTTGAATTCCTAAGGTGGGGAAGACGGAGTTCAGAGTTCTCTGTGAGGTTACATGGTTAGCAAAAACTGTCATGGCTACTTCCACACAAGATGGCAGCTAGCTACAGCTTGTCATGTCCCGTACTTGATATCGTTACAGCTTTGACCAGGGGAATTTTTTATTCCTGGCCGGAGGGCCTGGTCATTGTTTTACACAATGGCCACCTTTTTCACTCTCCTCTTCACTATCCCTTCCCCACTTTATTTTATTTATTTGATGCCTATGTTTGTCACTTTTTGTATTTTTATGTTTGTACACGGTTTGTTGCACTGTGTGACGAGTATGGATGCGGGTCGTCGGGCCAGCCCTGAAAGTCTTGGGAGGGGGTGGACATGGCCTTCTGGCTTAGTTCGCCCTCTCTCAAGGGGTCTCCCTTCGGGGGAGCCTCACCTAGTACTTGGGTGGGTTCCGTTTCCGCAGGTCCTCCAGAGAACGGGGTCTGTCTGATCTCGGCCAGATAGACCATTGTAAAGTACCTTTGTCCCCCTCTGGAGCCTAACGCCCCGGGGAATCAGGGAATTGGCATGTCTGTGTACCCTTTGCACTTTTTTGTGTTCACTCTTTATTTGTGTGCACATTTTTTTGGCACCGGGTGAAGTTTTTTTGGGTGTGTTATGCCTGCCATAGGCTTTCAAAAAAAAATGCATACTAGCTCATTATGCCTTTGTCCTGCAGGGTGTTTTTCTTTTTCTTTTTTAGAGAGGGTTTACTTCCTCTTTAAACCCAAACACATTTTAATTACACGGGTTCTGTGGATGATTAAGGTGGTAATTAAACTCACTTAGTGCCTCATCTGCATTAAATTAGTCTCAGAACCTGTGAAATTCAAAGGTGTTCGGGTTTAAAGGGATGAGGTGGCAAACCTAGTATAGAGGGATGTAATGGAGGAGATGGGGTTGTATGGGTGGATGGAATGGGGGTGTATGGGTGGATGAAATGGGGGTGTATGGGGGGATGGAATGGGGGATGGAAAGGGGGTGTATGGGGGGGATGGAAAGGGGGTGTATGGGGTGAATAAGAAGATGGAAAAGGGATCTGGGGGATAGGGGGATGAAATGGGGGTGTATGAGGGTAATAAGGGGATGGAATAGGAGCAATGGGGGCCTCAGATTTATATGGGGGATATGGAATGCCAGAGATGGGGGCCTGGGGGTGTCTAGGGGGATGGAATGGGGATGATGGGGGCCTGGGGTTGATATAGGGGTAATAGGGGGATGGATTGGGGGTGATGGAGTTCTAGTATGGTGAGGGTAGGGGGATGGAATAGGGGAGATGAGGGCCTGGGGGTGAATGGGGGTAGTAGTAGGATGGAACATTGGTGGGGAGGGAAAGGGGGATGGAATGGAGTGATGGGGGTCTGGGTGTGTATGGGGGGACTAGTTGGGTGGAAGGGGGAATATATGTATAGTAACACAGGAGAGTTATACCAGATCCAAGCACAAGGGGGCAGAGTGATGGTAATATTATATGTATATTAACATAGGGGGAGTCATACCAGATCCAACCACAAGGGGGCAGAGTGAAGGTAATATTATATGTATAGTAACACAGGGAGAGTCATACCAGATATACCCACAAGGGGGCAGAGTGACGGTAATATTATATGTATAGTAATACATGAGAGTCATTCCAGGTCCAGCCACAAGGCGGCAGCATAACGAGCGTTATCTTCGTGTTTTCTACTGCGCATGCCTGAGCCGCCATTTTTCATTATACCATCTGCAGTGGTCCTCAACAAGATGGCGGGGTTTCGTCAGGTTAAGCGACCCATCAGAATGTGTAACGGAAGTGACATTCGGTCACCACCATCTTGCTACACCCAGCACTCCTCTATAGTAAGTATGCCCTGAGAAGGGGGAAAGCGGACATCTTGTTACACCCACCGGAGGTTTACATTTTACACTTATTTTTAACAGTAAAGTGAGTTTATATAGTGAAATGCAGGACTTAGAACTCCGTCTGACTGGATAGATGTTGAATTAAAAGCAGTGAACTTCTCTCAGATTAGCAAACCAATGAGATGATCAGGGATGCCGCTGCTTTTAAAATTCAACATCTAAACATTCAGACGGAGTTCTAAGTCCTGTATTTCACTATATAAACTCACTTTACTGTTAAAAATAAGTGGAAATGGAAAACTCTGGTGGGTGTAACAAGATGTCCGCTCCCCCCCCTCAGTTTATCCTTACTATGGAGGAGTGCGGGGTGTAGCAAGATGGCGGCGACACGTCATTTCCGTTACACTTTCTAACGAGGCTCCTAATCTGACGAAACACCGGTCCCCAATAGAGGACCACCCTATAGAGCCCACTTCTTGTAGCTTCGGGGTCATTATGTGAAAGTAAACTCCATGTGAGTCATTTTCTCCATAACAAACTAATTTCTGGCTTCAAGTCTCAGAAATATTACAAACTGTCCAATGAGATTGGTGGGGGCGGAGCCTGGCCACTTTACCCACCTTTGTAAACAACGGCCGCTCGGACATGGTCACGCCCACCGCACAGTGATTGGTGCTCCACCTTCTACAAAGCGGCAGCAGAGCCTGACAGGGAAAACTAACTATGAGGAAAATGTCCCTAGACGGCCGCCATATTACCGAAGACCAGAGTATTATTCCGCTCGTTATAGTGGCAGCTGCTCTGGTCATTGCAGGACACTAAACAGAAAAGTCCTCATCGCCGCCATTTTCTTGAAGAACAAAACAATTATCTCCCATATAATGGCGGAGGACTGGACATGCGCTGTATCTCATGCACACACTATGCTGCCACCTACTGGCTGATCTTGGTAACGCTCACACTGATTTTCTATACACGGAATATAACTGGTACTCTGTCGCCGCCTTGTGGATGAATGTGGTAGCACACTATGTGATAGTAAAATGCTGCCATCTGGTGGGTTTAAAGGGATGAGGCGGCAACCCTAGTATAGGGAGATGGAATGGAGGAGATGGGGGTGTATGGGGGGGATGGAATGGGGGTGTATGGGGTGAATAAGAAGATGGAAAAGGGATCTGGGGGGATATGGGGATGAAATGGGGTGTATGAGGGTAATAAGGGGATAGAATAGGGGTGATAGGGGCCTGGGGTTTATATGGGGGATAGGGGTATGGAATGCCAGAGATGGGGGCCTGGGGGTGTCTAGGGGGATGGAATGGGGATGATGGGGGCCTGGGGTTGATATATGGGGTAATAGGGGGATGGAATGGGGGTGATGGAGGTCTAGAGGTATGTATGGGGAGAATAGGGGGATGGAATAGGGGAGATGAGGGCCTGGGGGGTCAATGGGGGAGTAGAGGGATGGAACATTGGTGGGGAGGGAAAGGGGGATTGAATGGGAGTGATGGGGGTATGAGGGGTATATTTGGGGATGGAATGGGGTGATGAGGGTATGGGGGTGTAAGGGGGGACTGGTCGGGTGGAAGGGGAATATATGTATAGTAACACAGGAGAGTTATACCAGATCCAACCACAAGGTGGCAGAGTGATGGTGATATTATATGTATAGTAACACAGGGGGAGTCATATCAGATCCAACCACAAGGCGGCAGAGTGATGCTAATATTATATGTATCGTAACACAGGGGGAGTCATACCAGGTCCAACCACAAGGGGGCAGAGTGACGTTTATATTATATGTCTAGTAACACAGGGACAGTCATACCAGATCCAACCACAAGGAGGTACAGAGGGATAAGTACCCAATATCTTCAAAACATATATTAAATACCTTCCCACTGAGGCCTCAACACGCACACCAAATTGCAGTATAATATTCTTTACATTCAGAAACACAGTGTAAAGTCTAGCATATACTCAATGGCTCCCCCTAGGCTATGATTCAGAGTTCATCTTATAAGTAGACGCAATGCTTGATAAAAGAGGAAGATGGTGAAAGTCCTTTTTAACTCCGGATATCTTCAGCTAGCCTGATGTTTAAACTGCAGTATTTGTAATCCACAAGAGCAAAGGAAAAGAAATGACTGTAGAATAAAAGATATGCTGATGACTAATATTATATGTATAGTAACACAGGGGAGTCATACCAGATCCAACCACAAGGCAGCAGAGTGACGATAATATTATATGTATAGTAACACAGGGGGAGTCATACCAGATACAACCACAAGGAGGCAGAGTGACTGTAATATTATATGTATAGTAACACAGGGGGAGTAATACCAGATCCAAGCACAAGGGGGCAGAGTGACGGTAATATTATATGTATAGTAACTCAGGGGAGTCATACCAGATCCAACCACAAGGGGGCATAGTGACGGTAATATTATATGTATAGTAACACAGGGGAGTCATGCCAGGTCCAACCACAAGGTGGCAGAGTGACGGTAATATTATATGTATAGTAACACAGGGGAGTAATACCAGGTCCAACCACAAGGTGGCAGAGTGACGATAATATTATATGTATAGTAACACAGGGGAGTCATACCAGATCCAACCACAAGGGGGCAGAGTGACGATAATATTATATGTATTGTAACACAGGGGGAGTCATACCAGATACAACCACAAGGGGGCAGAGTGACGGTAATATTATATGTATAGTAACACAGGGGAGTCATGCCAGATACAACCACAAGGAGGCAGAGTGACGGTAATATTATATGTATAGTAATACATGAGAGTCATTCCAGGTCCAGCCACAAGGCGGCAGCATAACGAGCGTTATCTTCGTATTTTCTACTGCGCATGCCTGAGCCGCCATTTTTCATTATACCATCCGCAGTGGTCCTCAACAAGATGGCGGGGTTTCGTCAGGTTAAGCGACCCATCAGAATGTGTAACGGAAGTGACATTCGGTCACCACCATCTTGCTACACCCAGCACTCCTCTATAGTAAGTATGCCCTGAGAAGGGGGAAAGCGGACATCTTGTTACACCCACCGGAGGTTTACATTTTACACTTATTTTTAACAGTAAAGTGAGTTTATATAGTGAAATGCAGGACTTAGAACTCCGTCTGACTGGATAGATGTTGAATTAAAAGCAGTGAACTTCTCTCAGATTAGCAAACTAATGAGATGATCAGGGATGCCGCTGCTTTTAAAATTTAACATCTAAACATTCAGACGGAGTTCTAAGTCCTGTATTTCACTATATAAACTCACTTTACTGTTAAAAATAAGTGGAAATGGAAAACTCTGGTGGGTGTAACAAGATGTCCGCTCCCCCCCCTCAGTTTATCCTTACTATGGAGGAGTGCTGGGTGTAGCAAGATGGCGGCGACACGTCACTTCCGTTACACTTTCTAACGAGGCTCCTAATCTGACGAAACACCGGTCCCCAATAGAGGACCACCCTATAGAGCCCACTTCTTGTAGCTTCGGGGTCATTATGTGAAAGTAAACTCCATGTGAGTCATTTTCTCCATAACAAACTAATTTCTGGCTTCAAGTCTCAGAAATATTACAAACTGTCCAATTAGATTGGTGGGGGCGGAGCCTGGCCACTTTCCCTACCTTTGTAAACAACGGCCGCTCGGACATGGTCACGCCCACCGCACAGTGATTGGTGCTCCACCTTCTACAAAGCGGCAGCAGAGCCTGACAGGAAAAATTAACTATGAGGAAAATGTCCCTAGACGGCCGCCATATTACCGAAGACCAGAGTATTATTCCGCTCGTTATAGTGGCAGCTGCTCTGGTCATTGCAGGACACTAAACAGAAAAGTCCTCATCGCCGCCATTTTCTTGAAGAACAAAACAATTATCTCCCATATAATGGCGGAGGACTGGACATGCGCTGTATCTCATGCACACACTATGCTGCCACCTACTGGCTGATCTTGGTAACGCTCACACTGATTTTCTATACACGGAATATAACTGGTACTCTGTCGCCGCCTTGTGGATGAATGTGGTAGCACACTATGTGATAGTAAAATGCTGCCATCTGGTGGGTTTAAAGGGATGAGGCGGCAACCCTAGTATAGGGAGATGGAATGGAGGAGATGGGGGTGTATGGGGGGGATGGAATGGGGGTGTATGGGGTGAATAAGAAGATGGAAAAGGGATCTGGGGGGATATGGGGATGAAATGGGGTGTATGAGGGTAATAAGGGGATAGAATAGGGGTGATAGGGGCCTGGGGTTTATATGGGGGATAGGGGTATGGAATGCCAGAGATGGGGGCCTGGGGGTGTCTAGGGGGATGGAATGGGGATGATGGGGGCCTGGGGTTGATATATGGGGTAATAGGGGGATGGAATGGGGGTGATGGAGGTCTAGAGGTATGTATGGGGAGAATAGGGGGATGGAATAGGGGAGATGAGGGCCTGGGGGGTCAATGGGGGAGTAGAGGGATGGAACATTGGTGGGGAGGGAAAGGGGGATTGAATGGGAGTGATGGGGGTATGAGGGGTATATTTGGGGATGGAATGGGGTGATGAGGGTATGGGGGTGTAAGGGGGGACTGGTCGGGTGGAAGGGGAATATATGTATAGTAACACAGGAGAGTTATACCAGATCCAACCACAAGGTGGCAGAGTGATGGTGATATTATATGTATAGTAACACAGGGGGAGTCATATCAGATCCAACCACAAGGCGGCAGAGTGATGCTAATATTATATGTATCGTAACACAGGGGGAGTCATACCAGGTCCAACCACAAGGGGGCAGAGTGACGTTTATATTATATGTCTAGTAACACAGGGACAGTCATACCAGATCCAACCACAAGGAGGTACAGAGGGATAAGTACCCAATATCTTCAAAACATATATTAAATACCTTCCCACTGAGGCCTCAACACGCACACCAAATTGCAGTATAATATTCTTTACATTCAGAAACACAGTGTAAAGTCTAGCATATACTCAATGGCTCCCCCTAGGCTATGATTCAGAGTTCATCTTATAAGTAGACGCAATGCTTGATAAAAGAGGAAGATGGTGAAAGTCCTTTTTAACTCCGGATATCTTCAGCTAGCCTGATGTTTAAACTGCAGTATTTGTAATCCACAAGAGCAAAGGAAAAGAAATGACTGTAGAATAAAAGATATGCTGATGACTAATATTATATGTATAGTAACACAGGGGAGTCATACCAGATCCAACCACAAGGCAGCAGAGTGACGATAATATTATATGTATAGTAACACAGGGGGAGTCATACCAGATACAACCACAAGGAGGCAGAGTGACTGTAATATTATATGTATAGTAACACAGGGGGAGTAATACCAGATCCAAGCACAAGGGGGCAGAGTGACGGTAATATTATATGTATAGTAACACAGGGGAGTCATACCAGATCCAACCACAAGGGGGCATAGTGACGGTAATATTATATGTATAGTAACACAGGGGAGTCATGCCAGATCCAACCACAAGGTGGCAGAGTGACGGTAATATTATATGTATAGTAACACAGGGGAGTAATACCAGGTCCAACCACAAGGTGGCAGAGTGACGATAATATTATATGTATAGTAACACAGGGGAGTCATACCAGATCCAACCACAAGGGGGCAGAGTGACGATAATATTATATGTATTGCAACACAGGGGGAGTCATACCAGATACAACCACAAGGGGGCTGAGTGACGGTAATATTATATGTATAGTAACACAGGGGAGTCATGCCAGATCCAACCACAAGGTGGCAGAGTGACAGTAATATTATATGTATAGTAACACAGGGGAGTAATACCAGATCCAACCACAAGGTGGCAGAGTGACGGTAATATTATATGTATAGTAACACAGGGGAGTAATACCAAGTCCAACCACAAGGTGGCAGAGTGACGGTAATATTATATGTATAGTAATACATGAGAGTCATTCCAGGTCCAGCCACAAGGCGGCAGCATAACGAGCGTTATCTTCGTATTTTCTACTGCGCATGCCTGAGCCGCCATTTTTCATTATACCATCCGCAGTGGTCCTCAACAAGATGGCGGGGTTTCGTCAGGTTAAGCGACCCATCAGAATGTGTAACGGAAGTGACATTCGGTCACCACCATCTTGCTACACCCAGCACTCCTCTATAGTAAGTATGCCCTGAGAAGGGGGAAAGCGGACATCTTGTTACACCCACCGGAGGTTTACATTTTACACTTATTTTTAACAGTAAAGTGAGTTTATATAGTGAAATGCAGGACTTAGAACTCCGTCTGACTGGATAGATGTTGAATTAAAAGCAGCGAACTTCTCTCAGATTAGCAAACCAATGAGATGATCAGGGATGCCGCTGCTTTTAAAATTCAACATCTAAACATTCAGACGGAGTTCTAAGTCCTGTATTTCACTATATAAACTCACTTTACTGTTAAAAATAAGTGGAAATGGAAAACTCTGGTGGGTGTAACAAGATGTCCGCTCCCCCTCCTCAGTTTATCCTTACTATGGAGGAGTGCTGGGTGTAGCAAGATGGCGGCGACACGTCACTTCCGTTACACTTTCTAACGAGGCTCCTAATCTGACGAAACACTGGTCCCCAATAGAGGACCACCCTATAGAGCCCACTTCTTGTAGCTTCGGGGTCATTATGTGAAAGTAAACTCCATGTGAGTCATTTTCTCCATAACAAAATAATTTCTGGCTTCAAGTCTCAGAAATATTACAAACTGTCCAATTAGATTGGTGGGGGCGGAGCCTGGCCACTTTACCCACCTTTGTAAACAACGGCCTCTCGGACATGGTCACGCCCACCGCACAGTGATTGGTGCTCCACCTTCTACAAAGCGGCAGCAGAGCCTGACAGGAAAAACTAACTATGAGGAAAATGTCCGGGACGGCCGCCATATTACCGAAGACCAGAGTATTATTCCGCTCGTTATAATGGCAGCTGCTCTGGTCATTGCAGGACACTAAACAGGAAAGTCCTCATCGCCGCCATTTTCTTGAAGAACAAAACAATTATCTCCCATATAATGGCGGAGGACTGGGCATGCGCTGTATCTCATGCACACACTATGCTGCCACCTACTGGCTGATCCTGGTAACGCTCACACTGATTTTCTATACACGGAATATAACTGCTACTCTGTTGCCACCTTGTGGATGAATGTGGTAGCACACTATGTGATAGTAAAATGCTGCCATCTGGTGGGTTTAAAGGGATGAGGCGGCAACCCTAGTATAGGGAGATGGAATGGAGGAGATGGGGGTGTATGGGGGGGAATAGAATGGGGGTGTATGGGGTGAATAAGAAGATTGAAAGGGGATCTGGGGTGATAGGGGGATGAAATGGGGTGTATGAGGGTAATAAGGGGATAGAATAGGGGTGATAGGGGCCTGGGGTTTATATGGGGGGATAGGGGTATGGAATGCCAGAGATGGGGGCCTGGGGGGATGGAATGGGGATGATGGGGGCCTGGGGTTGATATAGGGGTAATAGGGGGATGGAATGGGGGTGATGGGGATCTAGAGGTATGTATGGGAAGAGTAGGGGGATGGAATAGGGGAGATGAGGGCCTGGGGGTGTATGGGGAGACTGGTCGGATGGAAGGGGAAATATATATATAGTAACACAGGAGAGTTATACCAGGTCCAACCACAAGGTGGCAGAGTGATGGTGATATTATATGTATAGTAACTCAGGAGGAGTCATACCAGGTCCAATCACAAGGGGGCAGAGTGACGGTAATATTATATGTATAATAACACAGGGGGAGTCACACCAGATACAACCACAAGGGGGCAGAGTGTCGGTAATATTATATGTATAGTAACACAGAGGGAGTCATATCAGATACAACCACAAGGAGGCAGAGTGTCGGTAATATTATATGTATAGTAACACAGAGGGAGTCATATCAGATACAACCACAAGGAGGCAGAGTGACGGTAATATTATATGTATAATAACACAGGGGGAGTCATACCAGATACAACCACAAGGGGGCAGAGTGACAGTAATATTATATGAATAATAACACAGGGGGAGTCATACCAGATACAACCACAAGGAGGCAGAGTGACGGTAATATTATATGTATAGTAATACATGAGAGTCATTCCAGGTCCAGCCACAAGGCGGCAGCATAACGAGCGTTATCTTCGTATTTTCTACTGCGCATGCCTGAGCCGCCATTTTTCATTATACCATCCGCAGTGGTCCTCAACAAGATGGCGGGGTTTCGTCAGGTTAAGCGACCCATCAGAATGTGTAACGGAAGTGACATTCGGTCACCGCCATCTTGCTACACCCAGCACTCCTCTATAGTAAGTATGCCCTGAGAAGGGGGAAAGCGGACATCTTGTTACACCCACCGGAGGTTTACATTTTACACTTATTTTTAACAGTAAAGTGAGTTTATATAGTGAAATGCAGGACTTAGAACTCCGTCTGACTGGATAGATGTTGAATTAAAAGCAGTGAACTTCTCTCAGATTAGCAAACTAATGAGATGATCAGGGATGCCGCTGCTTTTAAAATTTAACATCTAAACATTCAGACGGAGTTCTAAGTCCTGTATTTCACTATATAAACTCACTTTACTGTTAAAAATAAGTGGAAATGGAAAACTCTGGTGGGTGTAACAAGATGTCCGCTCCCCCCCCTCAGTTTATCCTTACTATGGAGGAGTGCTGGGTGTAGCAAGATGGCGGCGACACGTCACTTCCGTTACACTTTCTAACGAGGCTCCTAATCTGACGAAACACCGGTCCCCAATAGAGGACCACCCTATAGAGCCCACTTCTTGTAGCTTCGGGGTCATTATGTGAAAGTAAACTCCATGTGAGTCATTTTCTCCATAACAAACTAATTTCTGGCTTCAAGTCTCAGAAATATTACAAACTGTCCAATTAGATTGGTGGGGGCGGAGCCTGGCCACTTTCCCTACCTTTGTAAACAACGGCCGCTCGGACATGGTCACGCCCACCGCACAGTGATTGGTGCTCCACCTTCTACAAAGCGGCAGCAGAGCCTGACAGGAAAAATTAACTATGAGGAAAATGTCCCTAGACGGCCGCCATATTACCGAAGACCAGAGTATTATTCCGCTCGTTATAGTGGCAGCTGCTCTGGTCATTGCAGGACACTAAACAGGAAAGTCCTCATCGCCGCCATTTTCTTGAAGAACAAAACAATTATCTCCCATATAATGGCGGAGGACTGGGCATGCGCTGTATCTCATGCACACACTATGCTGCCACCTACTGGCTGATCCTGGTAACGCTCACACTGATTTTCTATACACGGAATATAACTGCTACTCTGTTGCCACCTTGTGGATGAATGTGGTAGCACACTATGTGATAGTAAAATGCTGCCATCTGGTGGGTTTAAAGGGATGAGGCGGCAACCCTAGTATAGGGAGATGGAATGGAGGAGATGGGGGTGTATGGGGGGGAATAGAATGGGGGTGTATGGGGTGAATAAGAAGATTGAAAGGGGATTTGGGGTGATAGGGGGATGAAATGGGGTGTATGAGGGTAATAAGGGGATAGAATAGGGGTGATAGGGGCCTGGGGTTTATATGGGGGGATAGGGGTATGGAATGCCAGAGATGGGGGCCTGGGGGGATGGAATGGGGATGATGGGGGCCTGGGGTTGATATAGGGGTAATAGGGGGATGGAATGGGGGTGATGGAGATCTAGAGGTATGTATGGGAAGAGTAGGGGGATGGAATAGGGGAGATGAGGGCCTGGGGGGTGTATGGAGGGGGGGGGTAGAGGGATGGAACATTGGTGGGGAGGGAAAGGGGGATGGAATGGGAGTGATGGGGTTATGAAGGGTATATTTGGGGATGGAATGGGGTGATGAGGGTCTGGGGGTGTATGGGGGGACTGGTCGGGTGGAAGGGGAAATATATATATATAGTAACACAGGAGAGTTATACCAGGTCCAACCACAAGGTGGCAGAGTGATGGTGATATTATATGTATAGTAACACAGGGGGAGTCATACCAGATCCAACCACAAGGAGGCAGAGTGACGATAATATTATATGTATTGTAACACAGGGGGAGTCATACCAGGATCATCCACAAGGAGGCAGAGTGATGGTGATATTATATGTATTGTAACACAGGGGGAGTCATACCAGGATCATCCACAAGGAGGCAGAGTGACAGTAATATTTTATGTATAGTAACTCAGGAGGAGTCATACCAGGTCCAATCACAAGGGGGCAGAGTGACGGTAATATTATGTGTATAATAACACGGGGAGTCATACCAGATACAACCACAAGGAGGCAGAGTGACGATAATACTATATGTATAGTAACACAGGGGAGTCATACCAGATACAACCACAAGGGGGCAGAGTGACGGTAATATTATATGTATAGTAACACAGGGGGAGTCATACCAGATCCAACCACAAGGAGGCAGAGTGACGATAATATTATATGTATTGTAACACAGGGGGAGTCATACCAGGATCATCCACAAGGAGGCAGAGTGACAGTAATATTTTATGCATAGTAACTCAGGAGGAGTCATACCAGGTCCAATCACAAGGGGGCAGAGTGACGGTAATATTATGTGTATAGTAACACGGGGAGTCATACCAGATACAACCACAAGGAGGCAGAGTGACGGTAATATTATATGTATAATAACACAGGGGGAGTCATACCAGATACAACCACAAGGGGGCAGAGTGACGATAATATTTTATGTATAATAACACAGGGGGAGTCGTACCAGATACAACCACAAGGGGGCAGAGTGTCGGTAATATTATATGTATAGTACCACAGAGGGAGTCATATCAGATACAACCACAAGGGGGCAGAGTGTCGGTAATATTATATGTATAATAACACAGAGGAGTCATACAAGGTCCAACGACAAGGGGACAGAGTGTCGGTAATATTATATGTATACACAGGGGGAGTCATACCAGATACAAGCACAGGGTGGCAGAGTGACAGTAAATGTTTTGAATATAGTAACATAAGAGAGTCATACCAGATACGACCACAAGGCGGCAGCATAGCGAGTGCTATCATTGTATACTGCGCATGCGTAGGACGCCATTTTTCATTGTACCAATTTCTTGGACCTCAACATGATGGCGGAAACAGCAGACATGTCTCAATCTCATTTCCCCCTCTATTTCATAAAACGAGGTCTTCAGTAAAATGGCGGCCCCGTTGACCTCTAGAGCCCGATTCTCGTAGCTCCGGGGTCATTATGTGAAAGTAATCTCCATTCGGGTCATTTTCTCAATAACAAAATGACGTCACCGGCTCGTAGAAACATTATGAAGTGTCCAATAAGAATGGTTGGGACGGAGCCTGGTAACTATCCCCGCCCCTATAAAACCCTATCAAGTCCGCTCGGACATGGTCACGCCCACTGCATAGTGATTGGTGTTCCATCTAACTTCTACAGTTTGCCTTCTGAAAAACGAGCCTGACGGGGCAAAACTAAACCCTATGAGTATAATGAACACGGCGCCATATTACTAAAGACCATGCGCAGTACACTACACAGAAAAGTCCGTCTTGCCGCCATTTTCTTGAAGACCTAAATAATTCTCTACCAAAAAATGGCGGCGGACTGGGCATGCGCTGTAGCTCATGTAATAACTATGCTGCCATCTGCTGGCTGATCTTGGTAACGCTCACATTTATTTTCTATACAGAGAATATAGCTGCTACTTTGCTGCCGCCTTGTGGATGAATGTGGTAGCACTTCGTATTTCTAAGCACACTATATATATATGACATGATAAGGCTGCCATCTGGTGGCAGAACCTGGTATGACTCCCTCTGAAGGTTTCGCACAGAATATTATCTTTCCTCAATACAATCCGGGCCGGGAAGAAGCTGGATGCATAACGTGTCCCGTCCACATCAGACACTATTTTATTGATGATCTCCTCATTGTGGAAGCAATGGAAGCTGAACTTGTTTAGTGGAAAAGATTTGTTTCTGAGTCTGTCTGCGGCCGCCATCTCTTTGAAGACCAATTCATTGTTCTCTACTTTCCATGATGGCAGCTCTGTGATCACACCAGAGAAAATGTTTGTGTAAATATGTGATATGGTGATGATAGGGGGATGGAATGGAGTTGATGGGGGTCTGGGTGTGTGTGTATGGGGGGACTAGGAGGATAGAATGAGGGCTATGGGTGCCTGGGGATGATATTGGGGGTCTGGGGGGGGTGTGTATGGGGGGAGTAGGAGGATGTAATGGGGGAGATGGAGGCCCCCGGGGGGTGTGTATGGGGGGAGTAGGAGGATGTAATGGGGGGGAGATGGAGGCCCCGGGGGGGTGTATGGGGGGGAGTAGGAGGATGTAATGGGGGGAGATGGAGGCCTCGGGGGGTGTGTATGGGGGAGTAGGAGGATGTAATGGGGGAGATGGAGGCCCCGGGGGGTGTGTATGGGGGGAGTAGGAGGATGTAATGGGGGAGATGGAGGCCCCGGGGGGGTGTATGGGGGGAGATGGAGGTCCCGGGGGGGTGTGTATGGGGGGAGTAGGAGGATGTAATGGGGGAGATGGAGGCCCCCGGGGGGTGTGTATGGGGGGAGTAGGAGGATGTAATGGGGGAGATGGAGGCCCCGGGGGGTGTGTATGGGGGGAGTAGGAGGATGTAATGGGGGAGATGGAGGCCCCCGGGGGGGTGTGTATGGGGGGAGTAGGAGGATGTAATGGGGGAGATGGAGGCCCCGGGGGGGGTGTATGGGGGAGTAGGAGGATGTAATGGGGGAGATGGAGGCCCCGGGGGGGTGTATGGGGGGAGTAGGAGGATGTAATGGGGGAGATGGAGGCCCCGGGGGGTGAATGGGGGGAGATGGAGGTCCCGGGGGGGTGTGTATGGGGGGAGTAGGAAGATGTAATGGGGGAGATGGAGGCCCCGGGGGGGTGTATGGGGGGAGTAGGAGGATGTAATGGGGGAGATGGAGGCCCCGGGGGGGTGTATGGGGGGAGTAGGAGGATGTAATGGGGGAGATGGAGGCCCCGGGGGGTGAATGGGGGGAGATGGAGGTCCCGGGGGGGTGTGTATGGGGGGAGTAGGAGGATGTAATGGGGGAGATGGAGGCCCCGGGGGGTGAATGGGGGGAGATGGAGGTCCCGGGGGGGTGTGTATGGGGGGAGTAGGAAGATGTAATGGGGGAGACGGAGGCCCGGGGGGGTGTGTATGGGGGGAGTAGGAGGATGTAATAGGGGAGATGGAGGCCCCGGGGGGGTGTATGGGGGGAGTAGGAGGATGTAATGGGGGAGACGGAGGCCCGGGGGGGTGTGTATGGGGGGAGTAGGAGGATGTAATAGGGGAGATGGAGGCCCCGGGGGGGTGTATGGGGGGAGTAGGAGGATGTAATGGGGGAGATGGAGGCCCCGGGGGTGTGTATGGGGGGAGTAGGAGGATGTAATGGGGGAGATGGAGGCCCCGGGGGGTGTGTATGGGGGGAGTAGGAAGATGTAATGGGGGAGATGGAGGCCCGGGGGGGTGTGTATGGGGGGAGTAGGAGGATGTAATGGGGGAGATGGAGGCCCCGGGGGGTGTGTATGGGGGGAGTAGGAGGATGTAATGGGGGAGATGGAGGCCCCGGGGGGTGGGGGGTGGGTGGAGTAGGAGGATATAGTGGGGGGAGATGGAGGCTCTTGGGGGTGTGTATGGGGCGGAGTAGGAGGATATAGTGGGGGGAGATGGAGGCTCTGGGGGGGGTGTATGGGGCGGAGTAGGAGGATGTAATGGGGGGAGATGGAGGCCCCGGGGGGGTGTATGGGGCGGAGTAGGAGGATGTATTGAGGGAGATGGAGGCCTCGGGGGGTGTGTATGGGGGGGTGTAGGAGGATGTAATGAGGGAGATGGAGGCCTCGGGGGGTGTGTATTGGGGGGGTGTAGGAGGATGTAATGGGGGAGATGGAGGCCCCGGGGGGTGTGTATGGGGGGGTGTAGGAGGATGTAATGAGGGAGATGGAGGCCCCGGGGGGGTGTATGGGGGGGAGTAGGAGGATGTAATGGGGGAGATGGAGGCTCTGGGGGGGTGTATGGGGCGGAGTAGGAAGATGTAATGGGGGAGATGGAGGCCCCGGGGGGTGTGTATGGGGGGAGTAGGAGGATGTAATGGGGGAGATGGAGGCCCCGGGGGGTGTGTATGGGGGGGAGTAGGAGGATGTAATGGGGGAGATGGAGGCCCCGGGGGGGTGTGTATGGGGGGGGTGTAGGAGGATGTAATGAGGGAGATGGAGGCCCCGGGGGGTGTGTATGGGGGGGAGTAGGAGGATGTAATGGGGGAGATGGAGGCCCCGGGGGGTGTGTATGGGGGGGAGTAGGAGGATGTAATGGGGGAGATGGAGGCCCCGGGGGGTGTGTATGGGGGGGAGTAGGAGGATGTAATGGGGGAGATGGGGGCCCCGGGGGGGTGTGTATGGGGGGTGTAGGAGGATGTAATGGGGGAGATGGAGGCCCCGGGGGGTGTGTATGGGGGGTGTAGGAGGATGTAATGAGGGAGATGGAGGCCCCGGGGGGGTGTGTATGGGGGGGTGTAGGAGGATGTAATGAGGGAGATGGAGGCCCTGGGGGTGTGTATAAAACTGGACTGGGAACCATTAAACCATGACTGGTGAGTCTCACTAACTCATAATAATATTCTCTTTTCAGCAGAATGAAGGAACAACCTGAGGAAAAAATCTGAGGGGCCCCATTAGACTGACCCCCCCGACTTCAGCATCATGATGGATAAAAGAGGAGTATGCGATTCACGCTGTTGTGAGTGTGATATGAAATCTTTATGAAGATTCAGTATTTATTTCAGTGCCTCCAACCTTACGGTAATTTCTTTAAATTTAGTTCTTACTTTAGGTACACACCACAATTCTTTCCTGAGTTAATTTATTTACGGGGTTTTCATACCAAAGTATCAAATATGTTCCACAAACTTGAGAGGTAACTAACTCTCCCTTTTATTCATTAGCGGATATATTCATACAATTTTATACAGAACATAATTTTCTGGTGATTGAGACTTCACACATGCATTATCAAACATCAATAGGGGTAGTGGGGAAAATTATTATTGTTACCCAGAGGAGTCACAATGGTCTGTTGGAAAAATATGGGTGCAATTTTACCCTTTGTCTTCGAGAACAATGTATCCCTCGTCGCTTAGAGGAGAACCTCTTCAAATCTCTCCGGCCGGAAGAAATTCAAAGTATTATCTCACCGAGACAACGGAACCATGCTGCCCATTTGAATTACTTATTAAACCAACAGAGCTAAAATTTTAATTGGAGTTATAAAGCTTTCCTGGGGCTACAGACATTTAAATTGATGCAAATATTGGTTTAAATTACCTAAAACACGGTGGTAGTACTACACTCCTAAACAAACAATAAACATCAATACTTAACCTCTAAGATATGAGCAATATCAGACAGTCCATAACATCAATACATAACCTCAGCCATATAAACCGTCATCTCAAGGACAGAAGTTAAATAACTTTGGTGTCTGTATCTTACCAATCAGCGGAAAACCGAATTTCGATAAAGTTTTCAGCGCGTCAATTGGCTTTCGTCATAAAGTCCAATTGGATCTCGAAAGGTTAAATATCGATAGACTTCTTGATGTCAGGAGTATATCCAGTGTGGGGTCTGTCCTCTCCTCTTTTTTTTCTCCCCCCTTTTATCCCCAATTGGGATCATAAGCTAATAAAATTATCATCAGTTCAGCCCAGAAGGGCTGGCTCACTTTCTATTGGATTAGGATACCTAATGATGAACTTCTCTGGAAATTTTTAAGGATTTCCCGTAATACTGTCTTCAACCACCAGGTGTCTCACATGTGTGTTGAGTTTATCCTTTTAAGTTAATACGTTCTATTTTCATAATGTGTATAATGGTAAGGATAAGTATATACCTTTAGATATTCTGGTACTCGGTCTAATGTACAATACACTCAGTATAAGTTTGATTAATCATCATTACATAACTTGGTTATATACCTGTATCTCTATAAATGTATATCTGTAAAACTGGTCTATCTAGGAAATACACACATTGTTATATATTTCATCAATACCACATAAAACTGATTATCTATATGGATACCTGTATAACTTCTGGTATCTCCACTGAACATTTGTTTATCTTTAGTGTAGGCTACAATCTTATATGATTATAATCATGATTATATGTTTTTCCTAATACAAATTCGTTACTTAAAACACTTCTACTTATAAAATCACACTTTCATATACATTTTCTTCATAGCAAAGTTGTTGGGTCCGCAGACGCCAACATTATAATGTCTCTGTGACCTACAATGTCAGAGATAGTTTAAAATGACTTATGATAACCTTATTGATACCTTAAATTATTTTTGACTGGCACAATATTCAACTTTCTCTAATGTGTTGAGAGGGACCTTGAACATTCTCACTGGGTGTCTAGAAATGACTTGTTTGTCTAAACCATCCTAAAAGTTCATACAATGGGTTCTGTTAGCCAAGGTGTTAGCTATTTAAACAGTTCTTCACTCGAACACAATGAGTGAGGCTATCTCTATGCTAGAAAAGTCTATGTCACCTTTTGTCCTGAGGCAGTTTTTGTTTATTCACAATACCATGTAAATATCTCCTTGTTTTGTGACAAGAGCAGTCTTTGTTCCAACAGCTTCCTTTACAATACATGCTTGTAAAAGTCTTCAATATTTGAGGTAGTAGAGAAAGTCTTGGTCAAACATGAGAATGTCCATTTTATCCTAAAAGTCCCCAAGAGGGCAACAGTTCAAATATTTAACATCACAGTTCATCTACTTGGTGAGGCCTAAGCATCTCTCATGTTTCTGCCAGTAAATATAAAATATATTTCTTCATGAATTTACAACAACGCTGAAGGTAAAAAAATCAAGATGGATAGAAGAACTTTTAAAGGAGATGGAGCAGTTGCTGGTAATATATATTAAAGGGGGAGCTAGATGGGATGGGGGTGTAGGGTTCCTCCAGACATAGATGGACAGATGAGGACAGTGAGATAGAGGGGAGGGATGGGGGTGTAGGGTACCTCCAGACATAGATGGACAGATGAGGACAGTGAGATAGAGGGGAGGGATGGGGGTGTAGGGTGCCTCCAGACATAGATGGACAGATGAGGGGAGGGATGGGGGTGTAGGGGGCCTCCAGACATAGATGGACAGATGAGGACAGTGATATAGAGGGGAGGGATGGGGGTGTAGGGTGCCTCCAGACATAGATGGACAGATCAGGACAGTGAGATAGAGGGGAGGGATGGGGGTGTAGGGGGCCTCCAGACATAGATGGACAGATGATGACAGTGAGATAGAGGGGAGGGATGGGGGTGTAGGGTGCCTCCAGACATAGATGGATAGATGAGGAAAGTGAGATAGAGGGGAGGGCTGGGGGTGTAGGGTACCTCCAGACATAGATGGACAGATGAGGACAGTGAGATAGAGGGGAGGGATGGGGGTGTAGGGTGCCTCCAGACATAGATGGACAGATGAGGGGAGGGATGGGGGTGTAGGGTACCTCCAGACATAGATGGACAGATGAGGGGAGGGATGGGGGTGTAGGGGGCCTCCAGACATAGATGGACAGATGATGACAGTGAGATAGAGGGGAGGTATGGGGGTGTAGGGTACCTCCAGACATAGATGGACCGATGATGACAGTGAGATAGAGGGGAGGGATGGGGGTGTAGGGTGCCTCCAGACATAGATGGACAGATGAGGGGAGGGATGGGGGTGTAGGGGGCCTCCAGACATAGATGGACAGATGAGGACAGTGATATAGAGGGGAGGGACGGGGGTTTAGGGTGCCTCCAGACATAGATGGACAGATCAGGACAGTGAGATAGAGGGGAGGGATGGGGGTGTAGGGTGCCTCCAGACATAGATGGACAGATGATGACAGTGAGATAGAGGGGAGGGATGGGGGTGTAGGGTACCTCCAGACATAGATGGACAGATGAGGACAGTGAGATAGAGGGGAGGGATGGGGGTGTAGGGGGCCTCCAGACATAGATGGACAGATGAGGACAGTGAGATAGAGGGGGATGGGGTGTAGGGTACCTCCAGACATAGATGGATGGATGAGGACAGTGATATAGAGGGGAGGGATGGGGGTGTAGTGGGCCTCCAGACATAGATGGACAGATGAGGACAGTGAGATAGAGGGGAGGGATGGGGGTGTAGGGGGCCTCCAGACATAGATGGACAGATGAGGACAGTGAGATAGAGGGGGATGGGGTGTAGGGTACCTCCAGACATAGATGGATGGATGAGGACAGTGATATAGAGGGGAGGGATGGGGGTGTAGGGGGCCTCCAGACATAGATGGACAGTGATATAGAGGGGGGGGTGGGGTGGGGGGGTGGGGTACCTCCAGACATAGATGGACAGATGAGGACAGTGATATAGAGGGGAGGGATGGGAGTGTAGGGTACCTCCAGACATAGATGGACAGATGAGGACAGTGAGATAGAGGGGAGGGATGGGGGTGTAGGGTGCCTCCAGACATAGATGGACAGATGAGGGGAGGGATGGGGGTGTAGGGGGCCTCCAGACATAGATGGACAGATGAGGACAGTGATATAGAGGGGAGGGATGGGGGTGTAGGGTGCCTCCAGACATAGATGGACAGATCAGGACAGTGAGATAGAGGGGAGGGATGGGGGTGTAGGGGGCCTCCAGACATAGATGGACAGATGATGACAGTGAGATAGAGGGGAGGGATGGGGGTGTAGGGTGCCTCCAGACATAGATGGATAGATGGGGAAAGTGAGATAGAGGGGAGGGCTGGGGGTGTAGGGTGCCTCCAGACATAGATGGACAGATCAGGACAGTGAGATAGAGGGGAGGGATGGGGGTGTAGGGGGCCTCCAGACATAGATGGACAGATGAGGACAGTGATATAGAGGGGAGGGATGGGGGTGTAGGGTGCCTCCAGACATAGATGGACAGATGAGGACAGTGATATAGAGGGGAGGGATGGGGGTGTAGGGTGCCTCCAGACATAGATGGACAGATCAGGACAGTGAGATAGAGGGGAGGGATGGGGGTGTAGGGGGCCTCCAGACATAGATGGACAGATGAGGACAGTGATATAGAGGGGAGGGATGGGGGTGTAGGGTGCCTCCAGACATAGATGGACAGATCAGGACAGTGATATAGAGGGGAGGGATGGGGGTGTAGGGTGCCTCCAGACATAGATGGACAGATCAGGACAGTGAGATAGAGGGGAGGGATGGGGGTGTAGGGGGCCTCCAGACATAGATGGATAGATGGGGAAAGTGAGATAGAGGGGAGGGCTGGGGGTGTAGGGTGCCTCCAGACATAGATGGACAGATGAGGACAGTGAGATAGAGGGGAGGGATGGGGGTGTAGGGTGCCTCCAGACATAGATGGACAGATGAGGGGAGGGATGGGGGTGTAGGGTACCTCCAGACATAGATGGACAGATGAGGGGAGGGATGGGGGTGTAGGGGGCCTCCAGACATAGATGGACAGATGAGGACAGTGATATAGAGGGAAGGGCTGGGGGTGTAGGGTACCTCCAGACATAGATGGACCGATGATGACAGTGAGATAGAGGGGAGGGATGGGGTGTAGGGTGCCTCCAGACATTGATGGACAGATGAGGACAGTGATATAGAGGGGAGTAATGGGGGTGTAGGGTGCCTCCAGACATAGATGGACAGATGAGGACAGTGAGATAGAGGGGAGGTATGGGGGTGTAGGGTTCTTCCAGACATAGATGGACAGATGAGGACAGTGATATAGAGGGGAGTAATGGGGGTGTAGGGTGCCTCCAGACATAGATGGACAGATGAGGACAGTGAGATAGAGGGGAGGGATGGGGGTGTAGGGTGCCTCCAGACATAGATGGATAGATGAGGAAAGTGATCTAGAGGGTAGGGATGGGGGTGTAGGGTGTCTCCAGTCATAGATGGACAGATGGGGACAGTGAGATAGAGGGGAGGGATGGGGGTGTAGGGTACCTCCAGACATAGATGGACAGATGAGGACAGTGAGATAGAGGGGAGGGATGGGGGTGTAGGGTTCCTCCAGTCATAGATGGACAGATGAGGACAGTGAGATAGAGGGGAGGGATGGGGGTGTAGGGTGTCTCCAGTCATAGATGGACAGATGAGGACAGTGATATAGAGGGGAGGGATGGGGGTGTAGGGTGCCTCCAGACATAGATGGATAGATGAGGACAGTGATATAGAGGGGAGGGATGGGGGTGTAGGGGGCCTCCAGACATAGATGGACAGATGATGACAGTGATATAGAGGGGAGGGATGGGGGTGTAGGGTACCTCCAGACATAGATGGACAGATGAGGACAGTGAGATAGAGGGGAGGGATGGGGGTGTAGGATACCTCCAGACATAGATGGAAACATGAGGACAGTGAGATAGAGCGGATGGATTGGTGTGTAGGGTACCTCCAGACATAGATGGACAGATGAGGACAGTGAGATAGAGGGGATGGATGGGAGTGTAGGGTGCCTCCAGACACAGATGGACAGATGAGGACAGTGAGATAGAGGGGATGGATGGGAGTGTAGGGTGCCTCCAGACACAGATGGACAGATGAGGACAGTGAGATAGAGGGGAGGGATGGGGGTGTAGGGTACCTCCAGACATGGATGGACAGATGAGGACACTGAGATAGAGGGGGGGGATGGGGGTGTAGGGTGCCTCCAGACATAGATGCTCAGGTGATGACAGTGATATAGAGGGGAGGGATGGGGGTGTAGGGGGCCTCCAGACATAGATGGACAGGTGATGACAGTGATATAGAGGGGAGGGATGGGGGGTGTAGGGTGCCTCCAGACATAGATGGATAGATGATGACAGTGTTATAGAGGGGAGGGATGGGGGTGTAGGGTGCCTCCAGACATAGATAGATAGATGAGGACAGTGATATAGAGGGGAGGGATGGGGGTGTAGGGTACCTCCAGACATAGATGGACAGATGAGGAAAGTGAGATAGAGGGGGGGATGGGGTGTAGGGTACCTCCAGACATAGATGCTCAGGTGATGACAAAGAGATAGAAGGGAGGGATGGGGTGTAGGGTACCTCCAGACATAGATGGACAGATGAGGACAGTGAGATAGAGGGGAGGGATGGGGGTGTAGGGTACCTCCAGACATAGATGAAGACATGAGGACAGTGAGATAGAGGGGATGGATTGGGGTGTAGGGTACCTCCAGACATAGATGGACAGATGAGGACAGTGATATGGAGGGGAGGGATGGGGGTGTAGGGGGCCTCCAGACATAGATGGACAGATGAGGACAGTGAGATAGAGGGGAGGGATGGGGTGTAGGGTGCCTCCAGACATAGATGGATAGATGAGGACAGTGATATAGAGGGGAGGGATGGGGGTGTAGGGTGCCTCCAGACATAGATGGACAGATCAGGACAGTCAGATAGAGGGGAGGGATGGGGGTGTAGGGTGCCTCCAGACATAGATGGATAGATGAGGACAGTGATATAGAGGGGATGGATGGGGGTGTAGGGGGCCTCCAGACATAGATGGACAGATGAGGACAGTGAGATAGAGGGGAGGGATGGGGGTGTAGGGTGCCTCCAGACATAGATGGATAGATGAGGACAGTGAGATAGAGGGGAGGGATGGGGGTGTAGGGTGCCTCCAGACATAGATGGACAGATGAGGACAGTGATATAGAGGGGATGGATGGGGGTGTAGGGGGCCTCCAGACATAGATGGACAGATGAGGACAGTGATATAGAGGGGAGGGATGGGGGTGTAGGGTGCCTCCAGACATAGATGGACAGATGAGGACAGTGATATAGAGGGGAGGGATGGGGGTGTAGGGGGCCTCCAGACATAGATGGACAGATGAGGACAGTGATATAGAGGGGGGGGATGGGGGTGTGGGGTACCTCCAGACATAGATGGACAGATGAGGACAGTGATATAGAGGGGAGGGATGGGGGTGTAGGGTGCCTCCAGACATAGATGGACAGGCGGATGTTATTATTTTAGTCTTCAGCCAGTAAAGTAAGAATTCACAATCTGCATTCTTTGGGTTAGAGGCTCTGGAGATAGTCAGGAGGCAGCAATCCCAAAGGACTGGCTTTCCTATCATCCCAGACTCTGTGTTCAGCCTATTTCTGTCATCTCAGGGTAACTCTTTGTCTTATGATGGTTTTCTCTGACCCAGAATACTGTCACCTTTTAGATGGTCTGTGGAGTGAAGAGCCTTCTGAGGACAGAGAAGAAAGAAGCTGTGATCTGCCAGATGTCAGAGACGTCCCGTCATCTACAGAGGACTTCTCCTGGATTGGACTATGGGAGGAAGTGACGGAGCTCCAAGGACACCCTGGGATGTAAGGTAGGACGATTTTACCACCACATATCAGATACCAGCCTCCTCGCTGCTGATATTCCTGAACTGGGACTGTGCAGTGTCTAGGATGTTGTCTCTGACTCAGACACACTCTAACATATTCACACTATACCGGCCTCTTTATTGCTAAGTCTGAACAATCAAAGACTGTGCAGCAGTTTGACATTGGCCCGGCTTCCCCAGCCACTCACACTGGAATGCCAGTGCCTGCATAGCAGTGCCACTTGCATTGGGGGCACACCTGCAGCTCAATCCTGTCCCATGCAGTGTTTGTCTGTTGATGCACACAGTGCTACTCAACCTGTCCCTCACTTTCTGTTCCCATGATTTAATAGACAGCAAAAGGGGCCAATGTCTCCCGCTGCTGCCTCTGTGAGCAGAGAGAGAGGAGAGAGCTGCTGTAGACGGGCACAGCGCCTGGATCATGATAGGACTCAGGTAAGTGTAACAAAACGTCCCACACTCCGCTTGATTGCTTTTGTCATATGCCGCTTCCTCCAGTCTGAATATCAGATGTTCCAACAACTGACAATTAAGAACTAGACAGTCCTGGCTGCTGAACATGAACTGTTTATTGAAACACAGGTACACAGAGGTAACACTCGGGACAATCCCCCCTCCCTTTGCATTTTGGGGCGGGGTAGACTGTCCAATCAGCAGGGAGAGCTGTTGGAGAAAGTCACCCCCCCTTCACAGCAAATACACAAACACATCCCATAATACTTTTCTCCCAAGGAAGACAGTCACAATAGAACAATGGAATACAGCCACACCCCAAATGCCCCAACAGAGAGCACACCATAGTATGAGACAATATACAATATATATACACATTATTCCAGTGTGGTTGTACGGTGAGTCTGATTAGTACAGATCATAGTGGGGTTCTGGGTCACCCTGTGCTCCTATTAGAGACACAGGGTGACTTAGACATAGGAGGTGCATGTGGAGCTTAAACAAGGGTTTCCCAACCTCTCCAAAGGTTTCTTGTTCCACGGCCTCCTCGCCCAAAGGGACTCCTGTCACAGTAAGTATAAAGGGGGCTGATGGGGCAATACAGTTATTCTCTCTGAACATGCAACAGGACTAAAGCTGGACCCAAAACTAAGATGCTGCACCCTCAACCACATGTACAAAATCTGTTTGCATTTTCTAAGAAGTTGTCTGCATGTAGCAGAGTAACGCCAAGTCATCAGAATAC
>JBBHAA010002726.1:0-35000 GCA_037953035.1 Aquarana catesbeiana
CGTACCGGGCGGTTCTGGGTGAATACGATCGTAGTGTGGAGGAGGGGGCGGAGCAATACTTCCCTATCAATAATGACGACATTTTTATTCACCCCAACTGGAATAAATTCTGCCCAGAATGCGGGTCAGTTCTCTTCATTCTCACACAGTCTGTAAATCGGGGCCCAGAGGATGCTGGGAATGTTTTGGGTGGAGGAAATTTTAGGCCAGGTTCACATGTTTGGGGTGAGGTACGTGAATTGTGTGATGGTTTTATGGTGACTCTTCTCCCCTCCCCCTCCCCCTTCAGATATGACATCGCCCTCCTGAAGTTATCTGGAGACGCCGAACTGAATGACAAAGTCCAGCTGGGCTGCCCCCCCCCTGCGAGCCGCACTCTCTACAATAACCAGCAGTGCTTTTCCACCGGGTGGGGGCTCCTCTATGGTAAGTGACACCGGGTGGGGGCTCCTCTATGGTAAGTGACACCGGGTGGGGGCTCCTCTATGGTAAGTGACACCGGGTGGGGGCTCCTCTATGATAAGTGACACCGGGTGGGGGCTCCTCTATGGTAAGTGACACCGGGTGGGGGCTCCTCTATGGTAAGTGACACCGGGTGGGGGCTCCTCTACGATAAGTGACACCGGGTGGGGGCTCCTCTACGGTAAGTGACACCGGGTGGGGGCTCCTCTATGGTAAGTGACACCGGGTGGGGGCTCCTCTATGGTAAGTGACACCGGGTGGGGGCTCCTCTACGATAAGTGACACCGGGTGGGGGCTCCTCTATGATAAGTGACACCGGGTGGGGGCTCCTCTATGGTAAGTGACACCGGGTGGGGGCTCCTCTATGGTAAGTGACACCGGGTGGGGGCTCCTCTATGGTAAGTGACACCGGGTGGGGGCTCCTCTATGGTAAGTGACACGGGGTGGGGGCTCCTCTATGGTAAGTGACACCGGGTGGGGGCTCCTTTATGGTAAGTGACACCGGGTGGGGGCTCCTCTATGGTAAGTGACGCCGGGTGGGGGCTCCTCTATGGTAAGTGACACCGGGTGGGGGCTCCTCTATGGTAAGTGACACCGGGTGGGGGCTCCTCTATGGTAAGTGACACCGGGTGGGGGCTCCTCTATGGTAAGTGACACGGGGTGGGGGCTCCTCTATGGTAAGTGACACGGGGTGGGGGCTCCTCTATGATAAGTGACACGGGGTGGGGGCTCCTCTATGATAAGTGACACCGGGTGGGGGCTCCTCTATGGTAAGTGACACGGGGTGGGGCTCCTCTATGGTAAGTGACACGGGGTGGGGGCTCCTCTATGATAAGTGACACCGGGTGGGGCTCCTCTATGGTAAGTGACATGGGGGTGGGGGCTCCTCTATGATAAGTGACACCGGGTGGGGGCTCCTCTATGGTAAGTGACACGGGGTGGGGGCTCCTCTATGGTAAGTGACACGGGGTGGGGGCTCCTCTATGATAAGTGACACCGGGTGGGGGCTCCTCTATGGTAAGTGACACGGGGTGGGGGCTCCTCTATGGTAAGTGACACGGGGTGGGGGCTCCTCTATGATAAGTGACACCGGGTGGGGGCTCCTCTATGGTAAGTGACACCGGGTGGGGGCTCCTCTATGGTAAGTGACACCGGGTGGGGGCTCCTCTATGGTAAGTGACACCGGGTGGGGGCTCCTCTATGGTAAGTGACACCAGGTGGGGGCTCCTCTATGGTAAGTGACACCGGGTGGGGCTCCTCTATGGTAAGTGACACGGGGTGGGGGCTCCTCTATGGTAAGTGACACCGGGTGGGGGCTCCTCTATGGTAAGTGACACCGGGTGGGGACTCCTCTATGGTAAGTGACACCGGGTGGGGGCTCCTCTATGGTAAGTGACACCGGGTGGGGGCTCCTCTATGGTAAGTGACACCGGGTGGGGGCTCCTCTATGGTAAGTGACACCGGGTGGGGGCTCCTCTATGGTAAGTGACACCGGGTGGGGGCTCCTCTATGGTAAGTGACACCGGGTGGGGGCTCCTCTATGGTAAGTGACACCGGGTGGGGGCTCCTCTATGGTAAGTGACACCGGGTGGGGGCTCCTCTATGGTAAGTGACACCGGGTGGGGGCTCCTCTATGGTAAGTGACACCGGGTGGGGGCTCCTCTATGGTAAGTGACACCGGGGTGGGGGCTCCTCTATGGTAAGTGACACCGGTTGGGGGCTCCTCTATGGTAAGTGACACCGGGTGGGGGCTCCTCTATGGTAAGTGACACCGGGTGGGGGCTCCTCTATGGTAAGTGACACCGGGTGGGGGCTCCTCTATGGTAAGTGACACCGGGTGGGGGCTCCTCTATGGTAAGTGACACCGGGTGGGGGCTCCTCTATGGTAAGTGACACCGGGTGGGGACTCCTCTATGGTAAGTGACACGGGGTGGGGGCTCCTCTATGATAAGTGACACCGGGTGGGGGCTCCTCTATGATAAGTGACACCGGGTGGGGACTCCTCTATGGTAAGTGACACCGGGTGGGGACTCCTCTATGGTAAGTGACACGGGGTGGGGGCTCCTCTATGATAAGTGACACCGGGTGGGGGCTCCTCTATGATAAGTGACACCGGGTGGGGGCTCCTCTATGGTAAGTGACACGGGGTGGGGGCTCCTCTATGGTAAGTGACACCGGTTGGGGGCTCCTCTATGGTAAGTGACACCGGGTGGGGGCTCCTCTATGGTAAGTGACACCGGGTGGGGGCTCCTCTATGGTAAGTGACACCGGGTGGGGGCTCCTCTATGGTAAGTGACACCGGGTGGGGGCTCCTCTATGGTAAGTGACGCCGGGTGGGGGCTCCTCTATGGTAAGTGACCATTGCTGGTGTCTAGAGATATGTGTGACAACGCAGACATCCCACTTGTGACCACCAGATCTCTATCTTCCCTCCAAGGCCAAATCTGTATAGCGTCACAGTGGGGGTCATTATTGGACCCCGGGGGTTGTCTAATTGGAGGGTATAAAGGGGGGGGCTGCACAAGGTATCAAAGTCCGTCACTCGTTCCCAGAATGTGATGCTATCACAAGAATCCAAATTCCCCAATCCAGACACAGCAAACAGCTGAGAACACCACCCACTGATATCCACACTGACACCCCTCACTACCTACAGGCTGGTGGGAAACCTTTCCCCTGACACCCCCATCCAGTACCCCCCCCCCCATCCAGCAGGCCAGGACACCCACTTTACAGACCACACACTGCCGTCACCGGGAGCTACAGGTTAGCATTGGGGTGCATGGGTGACAGAGGATGCTGAGGGGTGCACTGGAGTCATGGGGTGCACTGGAGTCATGGGGTGCACTGGAGTCATGGGGTGCACTGGAGTCATGGGGTGCACAGGTGTCAGAGGATACTGAGGGGTGCACAGGTGTCAGAGGATGCTGAGGGGTGCACAGGTGTCAGAGGATGCTGAGGGGTGCACTGGAGTCATGGGGTGTACAGGTGTCAGAGGATGCTGAGGGATGCACAGGTGACAGAGGATGCTGAGGGGTGCACAGGTGACAGAGGATGCTGAGGGGTGCACTGGAGTATTGGGGTGCACAGGTGACAGAGGATGCTGAGGGGTGCACAGGTGTCAGAGGATGCTGAGGGGTGCACAGGTGTCAGAGGATGCTGAGGGGTGCACTGGAGTATTGGGGTGCACAGGTGACAGAGGATGCTGAGGGGTGCACAGGTGTCAGAGGATGCTGAGGGGTGCACTGGAGTCATGGGGTGTACAGGTGACAGAGGATGCTGAGGGGTGCACAGGTGACAGGGGGTGCTGAGGGGTGCACAGGTGACAGAGGATGCTGAGGGGTGCACTGGAGTCATGGGGTGCACAGGTGACAGAGGATGCTGAGAGGTGCACTGGAGTCATGGGGTGTACAGGTGACAGAGGATGCTGAGGGGTGCACAGGTGACAGGGGGTGCTGAGGGGTGCACAGGTGACAGAGGATGCTGAGGGGTGCACTGGAGTCATGGGGTGCACAGGTGACAGAGGATGCTGAGGGGTGCACAGGTGACAGAGGATGCTGAGGGGTGCAGAGGATGCTGAGGGGTGCAGAGGATGCTGAGGGGTGCACTGGAGTATTGGGGTGCACAGGTGACAGAGGATGCTGAGGGGTGCACAGGTGTCAGAGGATGCTGAGGGGTGCAGAGGATGCTGAGGGGTGCACTGGAGTCATGGGGTGCATGGGTGACAGAGGATGCTGAGGGGTGCAGAGGATGCTGAGGGGTGCACTGGAGTCATGGGGTGCACAGGTGTCAGAGGATGCTGAGGGGTGCAGAGGATGCTGAGGGGTGCACTGGAGTCATGGGGTGTACAGGTGACAGAGGATGCTGAGGGGTGCACAGGTGTCAGAGGATGCTGAGGGGTGCACAGGTGTCAGAGGATGCTGAGGGGTGCACAGGTGTCAGAGGATGCTGAGGGGTGCACTGGAGTATTGGGGTGCACAGGTGTCAGAGGATGCTGAGGGGTGCACAGGTGTCAGAGGATGCTGAGGGGTGCAGAGGTGTCAGAGGATGCTGAGGGGTGCTCTGGAGTCATGGGGTGCACAGGTGACAGAGGATGCTGAGGGGTGCACTGGAGTATTGGGGTGCACAGGTGACAGAGGATACTGAGGGGTGCACTGGAGTATTGGGGTGCACAGGTGTCAGAGGATACTGAGGGTGCACTGGAGTCATGGGGTGCACAGGTGACAGAGGATGCTGAGGGGTGCACTGGAGTATTGGGGTGCACAGGTGTCAGAGGATGCTGAGGGGTGCACAGGTGTCAGAGGATGCTGAGGGGTGCACAGGTGTCAGAGGATGCTGAGGGGTGCACAGGTGATAGAGGATGCTGAGGGGTGCACAGGTGTCAGAGGATGCTGAGGGGTGCTCTGGAAGAACTGCAGCAGGGAGTTTGGCAGAAGCACTTGGCTATGTATTAAAGGGCACAGATCTTCAGAGTTGTCTCCTGATTGGCTCAGTGATGGTTTTAGAGTTTAGATAATTTGGAGTTTCCTAAACTTGTATAAAGTGAAGGCAGACGACGACATCATGTGGATTGTAGTCCTGAGATCTGATAATGAAGGTTTCCATCCATATTAATGGTTTGTCTTTGTTTGTATACAGCTGGTGGTCCTCAGGCCATTGTCCTGCAGCAAGCCGTCCTTCCGGTGGTGGACCATGAACAATGCACCAAGCCGGACTGGTGGGGGGATTTGATTCTTCCATCTCTACTCTGTGCTGGAGGACAGGGCCAGGAAGCCTGCAGTGGTGAGTTTCCAAATGTGCCGCCTGTCTAAAAGTCATTGCCTGTCCCCCCCCCCCACCCAAAAGACCTTTTTTTTTTTCTTCACACCATATGGCCAAAAGTATGTGACCCCCCCTCCAATGTCGGAGTTCAGGTTTCTCCAGTGAAGGGTTCTGGTAATCCTCCATCATGCAAAGACATTGTAGACAATTGTGCTCTTCCAGCTTTGTGGTAACATTTTGGTGAAGACCATTTTCTGTTCCAACATGACTGTGCCCCCCCCCCCCCTTGAGTACAAAGCCAGCTCATTAAAAACATGGGGTGACCAGTTTAGTGTGGAGGAACTCGAGTGTCCTGCACAGAGCCCTGACCTCATCCAACTTAACACCTTTGGGATGAACTGGACTGTCATTTGTAAGCCAGGCCTTTTTTTTTTGGTGTCCAACATATGAGCCAGGTCTTCTCATCCAACATCAGCACATGACTTCACAAATGGGCACATATTGTGGGAAGCATTCCCAGAACAGTGGAGCCAGCTCCATAAAGACATGGTGTGACCAGTTTGATGTGGAGGAACTCGAGTGTCCTGTACAGAGCCCTGACCTCATCCCTACGGAAAACACCTTCTCAGAAGAGAGGTGGATATTATAGACACAAAGGGGAGAAACTCCATAATAATGGCCATGGATGGAGATTTGTATCTTCATATTAATGGCCATGGATGGAGATTTGTATCTTCATATTAATGGCCATGGATGGAGATTTGTATCTTCATATTAATGGCCATGGATGGGGATTTGTATCTTCATATTAATGGCCATGGATGGAGATTTGTATCTTCATATTAATGGCCATGGATGGAGATCTGTATCTTCATATTAATGGCCATGGATGGAGATCTGTATCTTCATATTAATGGCCATGGATGGAGATCTGTATCTTCATATTAATGGCCATGGATGGAGATTTGTATCTTCATATTAATGGCCATGGATGGAGATTTGTATCTTCATATTAATGGCCATGGATGGAGATTTGTATCTTCATATTAATGGCCATGGATGGAGATTTGTATCTTCATATTAATGGCCATGGATGGAGATTTGTATCTTCATATTAATGGCCATGATTTTGGTATTGGAAGCCGAACAACCTCAGATCCCTGACCTCAACCCTACTGAACACCTTTGGGATGAATTGGAATGTGGCCTGCAGGCCAGGTCTTTTATTTTTGTTGCCCAATGCGAGGTCTGATATGCAAGCCTGGTCTCCTCATCCAACATCAGTACCTGACCTCACTATTGGGCACAAATTCCTAGAGACACCCCCAAAAAAGCTGTGGAAAGTCTTCCCAGAAGAGTGGAGGATGTATTAGCCACAGAGGAGGGCAACTCCATATAAATGTCCTTTTGGGGGACAACTCCATAATAGATGTCCAACAAGTTCATATATATGTGATGGGTGGAGGAACTCGAGTGTCCTGCACAGAGCCCCGACCTCATCCCTACAGAACACCTTTGGGATGAACTGGAACATTGATTGCCGGCCGGCTCTTTTTTTTTGGTGCCCAACATGAGGCCCAATAGGAGTCGGGTCTTCTCATCCAACATCAGCACATGACCTCACCAATGGGCACAAATTCCCACAGACACCCTCCAAAATCTTGTAGAAAGCCTTCTCAGATGAGTGGAGGGTGTTATAAAAGGGGAAAATCAATATTGATGGCCTGGGAAGACGGGGGGCAAACCCATATAAATGACCATTGGAGGGGGAGGGGGGGTTGGAAGCTCCATATTAATAACCAAGAGGGAAGGGGGGGGGATTCCATATTAAGGGCCATTGGGGGGGAAACTTTGGCTGCTCCATATTATTGGCCATGGTTGTGGTATGGGATGTCCAACAAGCTTACATGGGGGGGGGTCAGGGGTGCTCAGACTTTTGCTTGTATAGTATATGAGGATTGTTCTGTGTATTATGGTGATGCTCTTTGTCTTGGTAGAGCGATTCCGGAGGACCCCTGAACTGCCAGGCGGAGGATGGTAGATGGTACATCGATGGTATAGTCAGCTTTGGATCGGCGAGGTGCGGCACTCTAAAGAAGCCCACAATATTCACCCGCGTCTCGCTCTTCACCAGCTGGATAGACGAGGTCAGTATTTATACCGAGAACTTCTTCTGTCCCCTCCTCCGACTCTTCTGATCTGTGTGATCCCTCCAAGACTATATATATATATACAGTGGGGGAAATAACGATCGTCTCCCCCGCAGATTGTGTAAGTTTTGCCCCCTTACAAAGAAATGAAGGGTCTATAATTTTTATCATAGGTGTACTTTATATGATGGAATAAAAGAAAACCCGGGTGGGCTGACACTGCGCTAGAAAAGGAAGAATTTAGAATATATATGAAGTATAGTAAATGTGACAAGCGGCCGGCACTAGAAAGTCTAATACAAAAACTCCAAATAAAAAGTGAGTGCAGAGCTAAAAAAAAAAAAATAGTAGCAACATGACAAATTTTTCAGATTTGCAAGTGAAAAATTATATGTAAAAAGAAAACTAAAGCAGAGTCCCGGTGAGACCTTCAGTCCATAAATGAAGGGGAAAAAAAACAATGCGTCTCATCAGGGAGGTCCGCGGCGTCTCCTCAGGCTTCCGCTCGCTTATTATTCCAATTCGCCAATCAAAATCTTGAGAAAAACGTGATGACGTCACCGTCTTAGGCTCCACCCTATGCAAGGTCCATAAAGACATGGATGGGCGAGTTTGGGGTGGAGGAAGTTGACTGGCCTGCACAGAGTCCTGACCTCAACCCCATAGAACACCTTTGGGATGAATTAGATTGGAGACTGCGAGCCAGGCCTTCTCATCCAACATCAGTGCCTGACCTCACAAATGCTCTTCTGGAAGAATGGTCAAACATTCCCATAGACACCCTCCTAAACCTTGTGGACGGCCTTCCCAGAAGAGTTGAAGCTGTTATAGCTGCAAAGGGCGGAGCCAACTCAATATTGAACCCTACGGACTAAGACTGGGATGTCATTAAAGTTCATGTGTGTGTAAAGGGGGGGGACCAATACTTTTGGTGATATAGTGTATATATATATATATATGATATGAAGTTACAGGAGGAAGCACAGGATACAGTTTTGATACTTTATTACATTGGAGAAGTTCGGCTTTATACAAATATCACACCGATCGTCTTCTTATATCTGAATGTCATTTCTTAGGTTATCATCAACCATTGATCGTCTCCTGGAATCTGCTGGATCCTGAGAAGAAGACTTTATCCCCCCAACCCCCTCCCCCACCATGTCTGCCCCCCCCCCCCCACCATGTCTGCCCCCCTTCAATGTGGGAAATAAAATCATCTTCAATCCTGAATGTTTCTTTGTGTTTCTTCATCTGTCAGGTTTGAATTCTATGATCCGGTTCCCATCCTATGGTGGACCTCGTCCATCCCCCGCTCCTCCCCCGGCCGGGTGCAGGTCTGCCCCCTGTGTAAGGGGGTGTTAGTACAATTCTCGGTTTGGCCACTAGATGGTGAAGTGTTGGGTGTGATATGTGATCTGTTCACTTTCCCTCCCCCCTCAGGGAATGGGGACCGATACAGGAATTAGGACCAGAGGCCTGTCAGCGGACCCCAAGGATGACGTTTTCTTGGCCCCGCCTATCACTTTATATAGCGGGGGGGCGCTGTCTGACCTCCTTATTTACCCCTCACCCGCCTTATCCTGCACATTAACCCCTTCACCTCTTCTGTGGTCTCACCCCTAAAATACCGCCCAGCTTCTTCATTTCTAACGGTCATCTTGGAGTTCCCGCCTCCCACAAAGGGGCGGTTCCCAGGGTTCAGACCGTCCCGCCATCTTTATGTCTTTATAATAAAAACGAAGGAAACTTTTCCTTCCGCTATAAAAAAAATCTCCGTGGTGATTAAATATCGCCAATAGAAAGCTCTGTCTACAGAAATAGATACAAGTAATGTGGGTAGAGCATTGCATGGCGGAGTAATTGTCAGTCAAAGTATCACAGTGCTGAGAATTGGGGAGGTGTCCGGTCCTCAACTGGTTAAAGTGGAACTCCGGCTCCAGTTTGAGGATGGTGATCATAAATACTAGGGGGAGCTTCATACCGCATATGGGGGGAATGCTCTGCCCTGCAGACTATCACTATCATCTCTCATTGGACCCCTCCCCCATTACCAAAACCACCCCACCAATACCTCCCCGCCCACCAATATCCACCCCACCAATACCTCCCCGCCCACCAATATCCACCCCACCAATACCTCCCCGCCCACCAATATCCACCCCACCAATACCTCCCCGCCCACCAATATCCACCCCACCAATACCTCCCCGCCCACCAATATCCACCCCACCAATACTTCCCCGCCCACCAATATCCACCCCACCAATACCTCCCCGCCCACCAATATCCACCCCACCAATACCTCCCCGCCCACCAATATCCACCCCACCAATACCTCCCCGCCCACCAATATCCACCCCACCAATACCTCCCCGCCCACCAATATCCACCCCACCAATACCTCCCCGCCCACCAATATCCACCCCACCAATACTTCCCCGCCCACCAATATCCACCCCACCAATACCTCCCCGCCCACCAATATCCACCCCACCAATAACTCCCCGCCCACCAATATCCACCCCACCAATACCTCCCCGCCCACCAATACCTCCCCCGCTTTCATTCTTCAATAAACCCGATACTTCCAGGTATGAGGGGCAGGTGACCTCTCCTTCCTCCCAGGATGCACTGCTCTGGCCTGTCTAGTGGGGGGGAGGGGGAGGTCATTACCTCTGTGTAAGCTCAGACTTGGGCCTCACACAAGACTCGGGAGGTGTACAGAGTCGGGGGGGGGGGGGGGCAATCAATGGAAGTGACGGGTTCTCTTAAAGGTCCTGAGAACTAACCCTGGGGGGCGGGGCATTTGCATTTTCTTAACCCCCTTTACCTGCAAACCCCCCCCCGTCTGGGCTGCTCAGATTTTGTCTCATTGGTGATAATAATTTATTTTGTAAAATAATTTTGACAGGAACCTCGTTACCCCTTTCACACGGGGGGCGTTTTTTGGGCGTTTTTCGGGCGTTTTTTGGGCGTTTTACTGCTACAAATTGCGCCTGTAAAGCGCCTCTCAAGCCTCCCCCCAATGGGATATCCCGAGCGCTCTCACACCGGGGCGGGGCCCTTGCGGGACGGGAAAAAAAAGTCCTGCAAGCAGCGTCTCTGAGGTGGTGCGGGAGCCGCTCGATATACCGAACTCCCGCACCGCCCCTGCTTATCGGAATGAATGGGCAGCGCCGTAACACGGGCGCCTTTAACCATTTCTTCAGCCGCTACCGGGAGTTAAAAGCGTGTGAAAAAAGCGCCGCTAAAACGACGGTCAACGAGCGGCACTTTACCGTCAACGCGGAGCGGCTCCGAGTGTGAAAGGAGTATAAGACCGGAACCAAAATCCGGATGATCGGAGTGTCCGGTGTGGATGGTGAGACTGGAGGTTTTCATGTTATCACCAAACTGGAAATACAATTCTATTTGTGTTAATAAAATTTATAGAAAATTGTTAGTTTTTTTTTTTTTTTAGAGAACACTTGGACCCCTTTCACACTGAGGCACTTTGCAGGCGCTATAGCGTTAAAAATACCGCCTGCGAAGCGCCCTGAAACAGCGGCTCCGTTCACTCCGGTGTGAGACCCCCGAGGGCTCTCATCACAAGGGGGCGCTGTGCTGGCAGAGCGTCAAAAAAAAGTCCTTCCAGCAGCTTCTTTGGAGCGCATTATGAGCGGTGAACTCGCCCTCCTATGGAAAACAATGGGGCAGCGCTGCTATACTGCCGGCAAAGCGCCACTGCGTTTTGCGGGCGGATTTAACCCCTTTTTGTCCGCTAGTGGGGGTTAGTGGTGCCGAACAGCACCACTAAAACGACAGTAAAGCGGCGCTAAAAATAGCACTGCTGACACCCGGGGCGGCTCAGTGTGAAAGGGGTCTTAAAAAATGTGACCCCCGCCCACTAAAATTCAATCTATGGGTCACTTTGGTGTCCTAAATTATTCCCCAATGAATGGAGTCTATTAGTGAAATGGTTAATATGAGCCGGAATATTAACCATAAAGACATGGATGAGCCAGTTTGGGGTGAAGGAACTTGACTGGCCTGCACAGAGTCCTGACCTCAACCCCATAGAACACCTTTGGGATGAATTAGAGCGGAGACTGCATGCCAGGCTTTCTCATCCAACATCAGTGCCTGACCTCACAAATACTCTTCTGGAAGAATGGTCAAACATTCCCATAGACACCCTCCTAAACCTTGTGGACGGCCTTCCCAGAAGAGTTGAAGCTGTTATAGCTGCAAAGGGCGGAGCCAACTCAATATTGAACCCTCCGGACTAAGACTGGGAGGTCATTAACCCCTTAGTGCCGATCGTAGGCACATCATGGGTTTCGGGGGTTATACCGGGGTGACCTGCATGCAGGCATCATCCCGCTACCGGTTTTTAGAGCAGGTGGCCGATCGGCTCTTTAGGGATAACAACCGATGCAGGGTGTGTTCTTCCACAGAAGGGGGAGGGGACATCAACCCCCCTCCCCCCCTCCTGCCCCACCCGGAGACCCGAGCCACGATCCGCCACTTCCGCCGGCTAGAGAGAGACTGGAAGGAAGCCGGAAAAAGCTTCGATCGAATCTCCTATGTGTAAACATGGAAGAGACGTCACAATGGTACCAAATTTTAAAAAATGACTGTATTCAGAATCACCGTTTTTGGCAATTTAAATACTTTGAAGTGCAAAGGAAAGATTTGGGGTCTTTTAGACCCCCCATTTTTCCATAAAGTGTACAGTGATCCCCCCCCCCCCCCATCATGTGTGGTGTGTGTACAGTGATACCCCCCCCCATCATGTGTGGTGTGTGTACAGTGATACCCCCCCCCATCATGTGTGGTGTGTGTACAGTGATACCCTCCCCCCCCCATCATGTGTGGTGTGTGTACAGTGATACCCCCCCCCATCATGTGTGGTGTGTGTACAGTGATACCCTCCCCCCCCCATCATGTGTGCTGTGTGTACAGTGATACCCTCCCCCCCCCATCATGTGTGGTGTGTGTACAGTGATACCCCCCCCATCATGTGTGGTGTGTGTACAGTGATACCCCCCCCATCATGTGTGGTGTGTGTACAGTGATACCCCCCCCCATCATGTGTGGTGTGTGTACAGTGATACCCCCCCATCATGTGTGGTGTGTGTACAGTGATACCCCCCCCCATCATGTGTGGTGTGTGTACAGTGATACCCCCCATCATGTGTGGTGTGTGTACAGTGATACCCCCCCCCATCATGTGTGCTGTGTGTACAGTGATACCCCCCCCCCATCATGTGTGGTGTGTGTACAGTGATACCCCCCCCATCATGTGTGGTGTGTGTACAGTGATACCCCCCCCATCATGTGTGGTGTGTGTACAGTGATACCCCCCCCCCATCATGTGTGGTGTGTGTACAGTGATACCCTCCCCCCATCATGTGTGCTGTGTGTACAGTGATACCTCCCCCCCATCATGTGTGGTGTGTGTACAGTGATACCTCCCCCCATCATGTGTGGTGTGTGTACAGTGATACCCCCCCCCATCGTGTGTGGTGTGTGTACAGTGATACCCTCCCCCCATCATGTGTGGTGTGTGTACAGTGATACCCCCCCCCCCATCATGTGTGGTGTGTGTACAGTGATACCTCCCCCCCATCATGTGTGGTGTGTGTACAGTGATACCTCCCCCCCATCATGTGTGGTGTGTGTACAGTGATACCCCCCCCATCATGTGTGGTGTGTGTACAGTGATACCCCCCCCATCATGTGTGGTGTGTGTATAGTGATACCCCCCCATCATGTGTGGTGTGTGTACAGTGATACCTCCCCCCATCATGTGTGGTGTGTGTACAGTGATACCCCCCCCATCATGTGTGGTGTGTGTACAGTGATACCCCCCCCATCATGTGTGGTGTGTGTACAGTGATACCTCCCCCCATCATGTGTGGTGTGTGTACAGTGATACCCCCCCCCATCGTGTGTGGTGTGTGTACAGTGATACCCTCCCCCCATCGTGTGTGGTGTGTGTACAGTGATACCCCCCCCATTGTGTGTGGTGTGTGTACAGTGATACCTCCCCCCCCATCGTGTGTGGTGTGTGTACAGTGATACCCCCCCCATCATGTGTGGTGTGTGTACAGTGATACCTCCCCCCCATCATGTGTGGTGTGTGTACAGTGATACCTCCCCCCATCATGTGTGGTGTGTGTACAGTGATACCCCCCCCCATCATGTGTGGTGTGTGTACAGTGATACCCTCCCCCCATCATGTGTGGTGTGTGTACAGTGATACCTCCCCCCCATCATGTGTGGTGTGTGTACAGTGATACCTCCCCCCCATCATGTGTGGTGTGTGTACAGTGATACCCTCCCCCCATCATGTGTGGTGTGTGTACAGTGATACCCTCCCCCATCATGTGTGGTGTGTGTACAGTGATACCCCCCCCCATCGTGTGTGGTGTGTGTACAGTGATACCCCCCCCATCATGTGTGGTGTGTGTACAGTGATACCCTCCCCCATCATGTGTGGTGTGTGTACAGTGATACCCCCCCCCATCATGTGTGGTGTGTGTACAGTGATACCCCCCCCCCATCATGTGTGGTGTGTGTACAGTGATACCCCCCCCCCCATCGTGTGTGGTGTGTGTACAGTGATACCCCCCCCATCATGTGTGGTGTGTGTACAGTGATACCCCCCCATCATGTGTGGTGTGTGTACAGTGATACCCCCCCCCCATCATGTGTGGTGTGTGTACAGTGATACCCCCCCCCATCATGTGTGGTGTGTGTACAGTGATACCCCCCCCCATCATGTGTGGTGTGTGTACAGTGATACCCCCCCCATCGTGTGTGGTGTGTGTACAGTGATACCCCCCCCATCGTGTGTGGTGTGTGTACAGTGATACCCCCCCCATCATGTGTGGTGTGTGTACAGTGATACCCCCCCCCCATCATGTGTGGTGTGTGTACAGTGATACCCCCCCATCATGTGTGGTGTGTGTACAGTGATACCTCCCCCATCATGTGTGGTGTGTGTGCAGTGATACCCCCCCCCCCCATCATGTGTGGTGTGTGTACAGTGATACCCCCCCCCCCATCATGTGTGGTGTGTGTACAGTGATACCCCCCCCATCATGTGTGGTGTGTGTACAGTGATACCCCCCCCCCCCCCATCATGTGTGGTGTGTGTACAGTGATACCCTCCCCATCATGTGTGGTGTGTGTACAGTGATACCCCCCCCATCATGTGTGGTGTGTGTACAGTGATACCCCCCCCATCATGTGTGGTGTGTGTACAGTGATACCCCCCCCATCATGTGTGGTGTGTGTACAGTGATACCTCCCCCCATCATGTGTGGTGTGTGTACAGTGATACCCCCCCCATCATGTGTGGTGTGTGTACAGTGATACCCCCCCCATCATGTGTGGTGTGTGTACAGTGATACCTCCCCCCATCATGTGTGGTGTGTGTACAGTGATACCCCCCCCATCGTGTGTGGTGTGTGTACAGTGATACCCCCCCCATCATGTGTGGTGTGTGTACAGTGATACCCCCCCCATCATGTGTGGTGTGTGTACAGTGATACCCCCCCCCATCATGTGTGGTGTGTGTACAGTGATACCCCCCCCATCATGTGTGGTGTGTGTACAGTGATACCCCCCCCCATCATGTGTGGTGTGTGTACAGTGATACCCCCCCCCATCATGTGTGGTGTGTGTACAGTGATACCCCCCCCATCATGTGTGGTGTGTGTACAGTGATACCCTCCCCCATCATGTGTGGTGTGTGTACAGTGATACCCCCCCCCCCATCATGTGTGGTGTGTGGTCAGCCCCGGCCTTTTATATGAAATGCAGCAAATTTCAAACATGTCAGAATGCAAAGTAACATTGGAAGTTTGTGCTAATAGGTAGTGAGGAGACTTGCGATGAATATGTTACAATGCAGCAAAGAGCGATGTGACCTGCGATGTGAGCGGCTTCATCCAAAGGAATGCGACGCAAAGCGCTGAGAATGTTCTGTACATTGGAAAGTACTAGAATGTGCCGAGCCGTGCGACAGGAAGACCAGCCTGTCTGTATGAACCCCAAATTATCAGCACCTCTCTGTATACAATGTCACCCCCTCTGTCTGTATACAATGTCACCCCCTCTGTCTGTATACCTCACTGTCTGTATACAATGTCACCCCCTCTGTCTGTATACCTCACTGTCTGTATACAATGTCACCCCCTCTGTCTGTATACCTCACTGTCTGTATACAATGTCACCCCCTCTGTCTGTATACAATGTCACCCCCTCTGTCTGTATACCTCACTGTCTATATACAATGTTACTGTCTGTCTGTATACCTCACTGTCTATATACAATGTTACTGTCTGTCTGTATACCTCACTGTCTATATACAATGTCACCATCTGTCTGTATACCTCACTGTCTGTATACAATGTCACCCCCTCTGTCTGTATACCTCACTGTCTGTATACAATGTCACCCCCTCTGTCTGTATACAATGTCACCCCCTCTGTCTGTATACCTCACTGTCTGTATACAATGTCACCCCCTCTGTCTGTATACCTCACTGTCTGTATACAATGTCACCATCTGTCTGTATACCTCACTGTCTATATACAATGTCACCATCTGTCTGTATACCTCACTGTCTATATACAATGTCACCATCTGTCTGTATACCTCACTGTCTGTATACAATGTCACCATCTGTCTGTATACCTCACTGTCTATATACAATGTCACCATCTGTCTGTATACCTCACTGTCTATATACAATGTCACCATCTGTCTGTATACCTCACTGTCTATATACAATGTTACTGTCTGTATACCTCACTGTCTGTATACAATGTCACCATCTGTCTGTATACCTCACTGTCTATATACAATGTTACTATCTGAAGTGTTGTGGGGGGGTGGGGGGTTTGCTCTGGGTGGGATTGAAGTGTTGGGGGCCTTGCTGTGGGTGAAGTGTTGGGGGGGGGGGGGTTGAGATCATGCTCTGGGTGGGGAAGAATTAATCCAAAGCAATTAATTATGGGGGGGGACTTGGTGGGGGGAGGGGGATCTTGCTCTAGGTGGGGAAGAAATGTTGAGGATCTTGCTGGGGGGGGGCAGCTGTTGAAGTCTTGCTCTGGGTAGAGGTAAAGTGTTGAGGGTGCTGCTGTAGGTGGGGTCCTGGGGAAAAAGTGTTGAGGATCTTGCTCTGGGTAGAGGTGAAGTGTTGGGGGGGGTCCTTGCCCTTGGTAGGTCTGATGCATTGGGGAGAAAGTCTTGCCCTGGGTAGGGGTGAAGCATTGGGAAGGAAATATTTCCCTTGGTAGGGGTGAAGTGTTGGGGATGAAGTCTTATCCTTGGTAGGGGTGAAGTGTTGGGGATGAAGTCTTGCCCTTGGTAGGGATGAAGCATCGGGGAGGTAGTCTTGCCCTAGGTAGGGGTGAAGCATTGGGGAGGAATTCTTGCCCTTGGTAGAGGTGAAGTGTTGGATAGGAAGTCCTGCCCTTGGTAGGGGTGAAGTGTTGGGGAGGAAGTCTTATCCTTGGTAGGGGTGAAGTGTTGGGGAGGAAGTCTTGCCCTTGGTAGAGGTGAAGTGTTGGATAGGAAGTCTTGCCCTTGGTAGGGGTGAAGTGTTGGGGAGGAAGTCTTATCCTTGGTAGGGGTGAAGTGTTGGGGAGGAAGTCTTATCCTTGGTAGGGGTGAAGTGTTGGGGATGAAGTCTTGCCCTTGGTAGGGGTGAAGTGTTGGGGAGGAAGTCTTATCCTTGGTAGGGGTGAAGTGTTGGGGAGGAAGTCTTGCCCTTGGTAGAGGTGAAGTGTTGGATAGGAAGTCTTGCCCTTGGTAGGGGTGAAGTGTTGGATAGGAAGTCTTGCCCTTGGTAGGGTTGAAGCGTTGGAGAGGAAATCGTCCTTGGTAGGGGTGAAGCGTTGGAGAGGAAATCGTCCTTGGTAGGGGTGAAGCGTTGGGGAGGACGTCTTGCCCTTGGTAGGGGTGAAGCGTTGGAGAGGAAATCGTCCTTGGTAGGGGTGAAGCGTTGGAGAGGAAATCGTCCTTGGTAGGGGTGAAGCCTTGGGGAGGACGTCTTGCCCTTGGTAGGGGTGAAGTGTTGGGGATGAAGTCTTGCCCTTGGTAGGGTTGAAGCGTTGGAGAGGAAATCGTCCTTGGTAGGGGTGAAGCGTTGGAGAGGAAATCGTCCTTGGTAGGGGTGAAGCGTTGGAGAGGAAAACGTCCTTGGTAGGGGTGAAGCGTTGGAGAGGAAATCGTCCTTGGTAGGGGTGAAGTGTTGGGGAGGACGTCTTGCCCTTGGTAGGGGTGAAGTGTTGGGGATGAAGTCTTGCCCTTGGTAGGGTTGAAGTGTTGGAGAGGAAATCTTGTCCTTGGTAGGGGTGAAGCATTGGGGAGGACGTCTTGCCCCTGGTAGGGGTGAAGCGTTGGAGAGGAAATCGTCCTTGGTAGGGGTGAAGTGTTGGGGAGGAAGTCTTGCCCTTGGTAGGGGTGAAGCATTGGGGAGGACGTCTTGCCCCTGGTAGGGGTGAAGCGTTGGGGAGGAAGTCTTGCCCTTGGTAGGGGTGAAGCGTTGGAGAGGAAATCGTCCTTGGTAGGGGTGAAGCGTTGGAGAGGAAATCGTCCTTGATAGGGGTGAAGCGTTGGAGAGGAAATCGTCCTTGGTAGGGGTGAAGCGTTGGAGAGGAAATAGTCCTTGGTAGGGGTGAAGCGTTGGGGAGGACGTCTTGCCCTTGGTAGGGGTGAAGTGTTGGGGATGAAGTCTTGCCCTTGGTAGGGGTAAAGCATTGGAGAGGAAATCTTGTCCTTGGTAGGGGTGAAGTGTTGGGGAGGACGTCTTGCCCCTGGTAGGGGTGAAGCGTTGGGGAGAAAGTCTTGCCCTTGGTAGGGGTGAAGCTTTGGAGAGCAAATCGTCCTTGGTAGGGGTGAAGCGTTGGGGAGGACGTCTTGCCCTTGGTAGGGGTGAAGCGTTGGGGAGGACGTCTTGCCCTTGGTAGGGGTGAAGCGTTGGGGATGAAGTCTTGCCCTTGGTAGGGGTGAAGCGTTGGGGAGGACGTCTTGCCCTTGGTAGGGGTGAAGTGTTGGATAGGAAGTCTTGCCCTTGGTAGGGTTGAAGCGTTGGAGAGGAAATCGTCCTTGGTAGGGGTGAAGCGTTGGAGAGGAAATCGTCCTTGGTAGGGGTGAAGCGTTGGGGAGGACGTCTTGCCCTTGGTAGGGGTGAAGCGTTGGAGAGGAAATCGTCCTTGGTAGGGGTGAAGCGTTGGAGAGGAAATCGTCCTTGGTAGGGGTGAAGCCTTGGGGAGGACGTCTTGCCCTTGGTAGGGGTGAAGTGTTGGGGATGAAGTCTTGCCCTTGGTAGGGTTGAAGCGTTGGAGAGGAAATCGTCCTTGGTAGGGGTGAAGCGTTGGAGAGGAAATCGTCCTTGGTAGGGGTGAAGCGTTGGAGAGGAAATCGTCCTTGGTAGGGGTGAAGCGTTGGAGAGGAAATCGTCCTTGGTAGGGGTGAAGTGTTGGGGAGGACGTCTTGCCCTTGGTAGGGGTGAAGTGTTGGGGATGAAGTCTTGCCCTTGGTAGGGTTGAAGTGTTGGAGAGGAAATCTTGTCCTTGGTAGGGGTGAAGCATTGGGGAGGACGTCTTGCCCCTGGTAGGGGTGAAGCGTTGGAGAGGAAATCGTCCTTGGTAGGGGTGAAGTGTTGGGGAGGAAGTCTTGCCCTTGGTAGGGGTGAAGCATTGGGGAGGACGTCTTGCCCCTGGTAGGGGTGAAGCGTTGGGGAGGAAGTCTTGCCCTTGGTAGGGGTGAAGCGTTGGAGAGGAAATCGTCCTTGGTAGGGGTGAAGCGTTGGAGAGGAAATCGTCCTTGATAGGGGTGAAGCGTTGGAGAGGAAATCGTCCTTGGTAGGGGTGAAGCGTTGGAGAGGAAATAGTCCTTGGTAGGGGTGAAGCGTTGGGGAGGACGTCTTGCCCTTGGTAGGGGTGAAGTGTTGGGGATGAAGTCTTGCCCTTGGTAGGGGTAAAGCATTGGAGAGGAAATCTTGTCCTTGGTAGGGGTGAAGTGTTGGGGAGGACGTCTTGCCCCTGGTAGGGGTGAAGCGTTGGGGAGAAAGTCTTGCCCTTGGTAGGGGTGAAGCTTTGGAGAGCAAATCGTCCTTGGTAGGGGTGAAGCGTTGGGGAGGACGTCTTGCCCTTGGTAGGGGTGAAGCGTTGGGGAGGACGTCTTGCCCTTGGTAGGGGTGAAGCGTTGGGGATGAAGTCTTGCCCTTGGTAGGGGTGAAGCGTTGGGGAGGACGTCTTGCCCTTGGTAGGGGTGAAGCGTTGGGGAGGACGTCTTGCCCTTGGTAGGGGTGAAGCGTTGGGGATGAAGTCTTGCCCTTGGTAGGGGTGAAGCGTTGGGGAGGACGTCTTGCCCTTGGTAGGGGTGAAGTGTTTAGGGTGTTGTTCTTGAGGGACGGGGTGAAGATTTGGGGTGGGGGGGTCTGCAGTCAGGAATTCAGCATTTTCATCTGCTGAGCAGTGGCAGTCTCCATGGTTGCGGGGTACAGGAAGATGAGGGTATCGTACGAGGGGGTACACTGGTCCCCGTCCTATCACAGCAGGTCAGTGTTAGGCGGGGAAGGGGCCGGTACTGGTCTGGGATCGGGTCATGTTCCGGGCTGAATCTTCCTCATCCCCATCTCTCCTTCAGTCGGAGTGATCAGAGCAGATACTGTATATACCACCATATACTTACCTCCAGCATGCCATGATGACAATACATCACCCTAGTGAGTACTTACCTCCAGCAGTACAGTGATGAGAAGTTTCAGCACAGGAACAGAGAAGAGGTTCCCTTTATCAGGTGGTGGGGAGGCGGCAGAATGGTTGGGGTCCGGCCACATTCTATGAGCGGGTGATCACATGGGCCATGAACACCTACAGATAGATAACTCTGTGTAAATCATCCATCACTTACCTGTCAGGTGCGGCTGGGAACTTTCATACCTGGGACAGGTGACACTGACAGCTCCACCCAGAACTGTCTGCCCCTCCCCCCAGTTCTGAGAGGTCCTGCTGATCTCACCAACAAGAATCACACAACACATAAAACACGCACAACCTATCAATCTGTATAGCTCCAACATACGGCATAGTGCTGTACAAGAAAAGTGGATAAAACTGACTAACAAAAAAATAATAATAAATTGGGAAACTGAAAATAAAAAACTGGAAAGATCCCGGGATTGAGGAAGACAAACCTTCATAGATGGATAGAAACCCCAAATCTCTATTCGGTGTGTTTGGTGTCATGTATACATATTTTTAGCATATTTTTTTGTGAATCTGTTGAATTCCTTCCCTGAAGATCCTGCCAGTAACCTTACTTCCTGTTTCAGACTGACAACGCTAAGCCGCCACCTCCCTGTTACCAGCAGTGTTGTCACCCTGCCGTGTGTCCCATCAGGACTCTCTCTCACACCCCTATGCTGTGGAAGCATGTCACCTGTATTCATGTGCTGCAGGGCAGTCATTGTGAATGTACACCCCTACACTGCAGGACAAATGAATGGTGTGCCTTCCCGTAACACGCACGCAACGCGTCTCCCTGGGGTGAATGGTCCGCCTTCCCGTAACACGCACGCAACGCGTCGCCCTGGTATGAATGGGCCGCCTTCCCGTAACACGCACGCAACGCGTCTCCCTGGTGTGAATGGTCTGCCTCCCCATAAAAACGCATGCAACTTGTCTTCCTGGTGTGAATGGTCCGCCTTCCCGTAACACGCATGCAACGCGTCTCCCTGGTGTGAATGGTCCGCCTTCCTGTAAAAACGCATGCAACTCATCTTCCTGGTGTGAATGGTCTGCCTTCCCCTAACACGCACGCAACGCGTCTCCCTGGTGTGAATGGGCCGCCTTCCCCTAACACGCACGCAACGCGTCTCCCTGGTGTGAATGGTCCGCCTTCCCATAACACGCACGCAACGCGTCTCCCTGGTGTGAATGGGCCGCCTTCCCCTAACACGCACGCAACGCGTCTCCCTGGTGTGAATGGTCTGCCTTCCCGTAAAAACGCATGCAACTCGTCTTCCTGGTGTGAATGGTCCGCCTTCCCATAACACGCACGCAATGCGTTGCCCTGGTGTGAATGGTCTGCCTTCCCATAACACGCATGCAACGCATCGCCCTGGTGTGAATGGGCCGCCTTCCCGTGACACGCATGCAACGCATCGCCCTGGTGTGAATGGGCCGCCTTCCCGTGACACGCACGCAACGCGTCTCCCTGGTGTGAATGGTCCGCCTTCCCCTAACACGCACGCAACGCGTCTCCCTGGTGTGAATGGGCCGCCTTTCCGTAACACGCACGCAACACATCTCCCTGGTGTGAATGGGCCGCCTTCCCGTAACACGCACGCAATGCGTCTCGCTGGTGTGAATGGTCCGCCTTCCCGTAAAAATGCATGCAACTTATCTTCCTGGTGTGAATGGTCCGCCTTCCCGTAACGCGAACGCAATGCGTCTCCCTGGTGTGAATGGGCCGCCTTCCTGTAACACGCACGCAACGCATCTCCCTGGTGTGAATGGTCTGCCTTCCCGTAACACGCACGCAACGCATCTCCCTGGTGTGAATGGGCCGCCTTCCCGTAACACGCATGCAACGCGTTGCCCTAGTGTGAATGGGCCGCCTTCCTGTAACATGCACGCAACGCATCGCCCTGGTGTGAATGGTCCGCCTTCCCGTAAAAACGCATGCAACTCATCTTCCTGGTGTGAATGGTCCGCCTTCCCCTAACACGCACGCAACACATCTCCCTGGTGTGAATGGTCCGCCTTCCCGTAAAAACGCATGCAACTCGCCTTCCTGGTGTGAATGGTCCGCCTTCCCGTAACACGCACGCAACGCATCTCCCTGGTGTGAATGGTCCGCCTTCCCGTAACACGCACACAACGCGTCTCCCTGGTGTGAATGGGCCGCCTTCCCATAACATGCACGCAACGCGTCTCCCTGGTGTGAATGGGCCGCCTTCCCCTAACACGCACACAACGCGTCTCCCTGGTGTGAATGGGCCGCCTTCCCGTAACACGCATGCAACGCGTTGCCCTAGTGTGAATGTGCCGCCTTCCCGTAACATGCACGCAACGCATCTCCCTGGTGTGAATGGTCCGCCTTACCATAACATGCACGCAATGCGTCGCCCTGGTGTGAATGGTCCGCCTTCCCATAACACGCACACAACGCGTCGCCCTGGTGTGAATGGTCCGCCTTCCCATAACACGCACGCAACGCGTCGCCCTGGTGTGAATGGTCTGCCTTCCCGTAACATGCATGCAACACATCGCCCTGGTGTGAATGGGCCGCCTTCCCGTGACACGCACGCAACGCGTCTCCCTGGTGTGAATGGTCCTCCTTCCCCTAACACGCACGCAACGCGTCTCCCTGGTGTTGGGGGGGAAGTTTTGCCCTTGGTAGGGGTGAAGCGTTGGAGAGGAAATCGTCCTTGGTAGGGGCGAAGCGTTGGGGAGGACGTCTTGCCCTTGGTAGGGGTCAAGCGTTGGGGATGAAGTCTTGCCCTTGGTAGTGGTGAAGCGTTGGGGAGGACGTCTTGCCCTTGGTAGAGGTGAAGTGTTTAGGGTGTTGTTCTTGAGGGACGGGGTGAAGATTTGGGGGGGGTTCTGCAGTTGCCCTGGTGTGAATGGTCTGCCTTCCCGTAACACGCATGCAACGCATCGCCCTGGTGTGAATGGGCCGCCTTCCCCTAACACGCACGCAACGCGTCTCCCTAGTGTGAATGGTCCGCCTTACCGTAACGCGCACGCAACGCGTCTCCCTGGTGTGAATGGTCCGCTTTCCCGTAACACGCATGCAACGCGTTGCCCTAGTGTGAATGGGCCGCCTTCCCGTAACATGCACGCAACGCATCTCCCTGGTGTGAATGGTCCGCCTTACCATAACACGCACGCAACGCGTCGCCCTGGTGTGAATGGGCCACCTTCCCGTAACACGCACGCAATGCGTCGCCCTGGTGTGAATGGTCTGCCTTCCCGTAACACGCATACAACGCATCGCCCTGGTGTGAATGGGCCGCCTTCCCGTGACACGCACGCAACGTGTCGCCCTGGTGTGAATGGTCCACGCTCTCCTTCTCTTCCTATCTGTATGGGCACGGATAATATAACATGGAATGATGTTACCTCAGACCCCCTCAACACCTTACCCCCACCCATAGCAATGATTGAAGTGATCTCAGGGGAGGAGAGGAGGTTATCTGCCCTCTGCTGCCTCATCACACAGCCTGGTCTGCCTGCTCACAGGGTGTTACCCCTTCACTCTATCTGCCCTCCCCCTCTTCCGCTTGGTGTCCCTGTTGGTTTGTCCTCCTGTTTGATGGCTTTGGGTTTTTTTCTGTTCAGCTGGAGGTGAGACTCCCCATATCGCCCTTTATGGGAGGTTCCCTTAGTATATGGTTAGGGAGCCTGGTATGCCCACCATTCCAGATTTAAGGTTAGTATTTACGGCCCTGTGGGAGAGGCATAGTGGTTGGTTGGTGGAGGGGAAGGAGGCATCCTGTGAATAAGGAGGTTCTGTATTTGTAGGTTGAAGAGAACTGCCCCACCATGTGAGCTCAACCTTTGTGTACACTTCCCTTCTAGGAGAAATGGAGGAGCTTCATCCTAAAGGAGATGGGACGCTCTTATGATCTTCCAGGGACATTGAACTCCATGTTTGTAGCCAGTTGTGGTTACTAAGACTCTCCTCCTGGTGGCTATATTGACACCATGAAGAACTCTGTGGAAGAGAGACGTGCTCTGCATTGTTAAGGAGAGGGTGGTCTTCACCTTGCCGTATAGGCATCAAATCTAAGTAAATAGCTAGTTTATCTACATTCTGGTCTGGGCATTTATATTTTTGAGAACATTTACCCGAAGATGGAACCTGGGAGAAGGAGTGCGGGGACAGACGTGGAGTGAGGACAGCCATGGAGTAGACTCTGATGGTGGTGTAGAGATTGTCAAGCTGGAGGCTCCTCATGTTAACCGATGATGGAACTTGGGAGAAGGAGTGCGGGGACAGACGTGGAGTGAGGACAGCCATGGAGTAGACTCTGATGGTGGTGTAGAGATTGTCAAGCTGGAGGCTCCTCATGTTAACCGATGATGGAACTTGGGAGAAGGAAAGTGGGGACAGCCATTGAGTGAGACAGCCAGCCATGGAGTGGGGACAGTCATGGAATGGACTCAGAGAGGTGGTGTAGACATTGTCATGTTGAAGGCTCCTGATGTCCCTGTAGGACGAGGGCGTAGTACACCATATTTGTGCCTATTGTGATGGTCTTGAGTATGTGGGATATTCTATCCTTGGATTGGGATATGAATAGCTCCAGCTAGACTTGTCAGGGGGCCACTAAGTGATCCAGGGATTTGACCTTCCTCCAGGTGCTAGAAGAAAGAGAAGAGCCTAGGTTTCGGGGAAATGGTTTCATACAGCCCTGACCAGACCTACACAAATGTACCAAGTCATTTCAGTTTGGCAGAACTTGGTCCACCTGGAACCCTCTACAACCCTCCTCTGACAAATGCTGATTTCTTGTCATTATCAGTGGCCGGGATCCAGGAAAGTTTGGCTCATACAGGGCAGCCTTGGGCATGGTGCCCAATCCCAACTGTTCCTGTGGGCTGCCCACCACCTGTTCCCGGCACCTGATAAAGGTGAGTATTAAAGCTGGCTGGGTGAGGAGACCTCTTCTGTCACAATGCTGAAACTACTCATCACTGTACTGCTGGCGGTTGCTGGTAAGTACTCACTGACTGGGGTGATGTACTGCACTGTGTCTTCTCCATGTGACAGAGGTCTGCTGAACTTAAGTACACATCACGGTTATATACTGTGTCCTCTCTGATCACTGGAGGTAAGTACACACCAGGGTTATGCTGTGTCCTCTGACGGAGGTAAGTACACAATAGTGGTATACACAGTGCTATCCTGGTAAATGTAGTGCGTCATTGGCCTTGGATGGGATTGCTGGACTCTATCTGGGAATTGTAATTCTCGGTTTTGTTGTTTTTTGATGAAAATAATAAGAGATGTTTTTCTCATTTGCAGCCTATGGGTGTGGAGTCCCCACCTATGCCCCCAACAGCCGTGTGGTGAATGGGGAAAATGCCAGACCTCACAGCTGGCCCTGGCAGGTAAGGGCCCCATGTAGATAGACAATTATAGGCCTTGTCATGTAAATAGACAGAGAGGTATAAAGCTTTGCAAGTAAGGGCCCTGTAGATAGACAGTTATAGGCCCTGGTGGGTAATGGTACTGTAGATGGACAGGAGTAGGACATGGTAGCTATGGGCCCCATAGATGGACAGGTGTAGGCATGTAAAACACAATAGACAAATGGGTATAAACCTCTGCAGGTAAGGGCCCCATAGATGGACAGGTATAGGCCCTGGCAGATAAGGGCTCTATAGATGGACAGGTATAGGCCCTGGCAGATAAGGGTCCCATAGATGGACAGGTTTAGGCCCTGGCAGATAAGGGCCCTATAGATGGACAGGTATAGGCCCTGGCAGGTAAGGGCCCCATAGATGGACAGGTATAGGCCCTGGCAGGTAAGGGACTCATAGACAGGTATAGGCCCTGGCAGGTAAGGGCCCCACAGATGGACAGTGGTAGGTCCTGGCAGGTAAGGGCCCCATAGACAGGTATAGGCCCTGGCAGATAAGGGCCCCATAGATGGACAGGTATAGGCCCTGGCAGGTAAGGGCCCCATAGACAGGTATAGGTCCTGGCAGGTAAGGGCCCCATAGATGGACAGGTATAGGCACAGTGGGGATGTATAAGATGGGGAGTTGTGAAATACTCCGTCTGATCTCTCCGTACCGCCTGCCGGTATATGTATGTGCCATGATGTGGGTCAGGACATCAAACACATCCGCCATGTTCAGCCTCTTCTACAGCGTTGATCCAGATAAAGGAAACTATGGAGAATATCTGACAATTTATCTCTTGGCGGGTAAACAATCCCTTCCCGATCCCAATATTGTCTGTAAGGAAATTCCCAGAATCCTTCCTTCCGTTCTTCCATCAGAATCTGTCCAGTCAGTTCAGAAGATCCGAGGCCTCCATGTCTGTAGATGTGACACCTTCCCTGACCTTCCTTCCCTTCCTCGCAGATCTCCCTGCAGTATAAGAGCGGAGATTCCTTCTATCACACCTGTGGAGGAAGTCTGATCGCCCCAAACTGGGTGATGACCGCTGCTCACTGCATATCGTAAGTGTCTCCTGTATTATGTCTGCAGTCTCTGATCATCTCCTGTACTATGTCTGCAGTCTCTGATCATCTCCTGTATTATGTCTGCAGTCTCTGATCATCTCCTGTATTATGTCCGCAGTCTCTGATCATCTCCTGTATTATGTCTGCAGTCTCTGATCGTCTCCTGTACTATGTCTGCAGTCTCTGATCATCTCCTGTACTATGTCTGCAGTCTCTGATCATCTCCTGTACTATGTCTGCAGTCTCTGATCATCTCCTGTACTATGTCTGCATTCACTGAATATTATGTGTGGCCCTTTGGTGATGTCAGGGGCCCCCTATGTCAGGGATGGGGGATCAGGATGTACAGGTGATGTGTTTATCTAGGGGGTAGGTAGAGGGCGGCACCATTGATTACACTGCAATAAAAATCCCCATTTGCTGTAAGAAGCTGTGATGGATCCTCTTCTACCAATCAGTGAAGTTCATGTTGTGACTTCTATAACCTTTATTCTGATTGTGCATTTTGCAGAAATATTTGATAAAATTGAATCTCTTGCAGCTTTTTGATATAAAATGGGTATTGGAATTATTTTATGGTTAGATTCTGTCTGGTGGACGGAACGTTGTTCTGGATGGTTCCGTGTTATTGATCTTCTCAGAAGAGTTCCACCATAACCATCCATTCTCCTCTTCCCGCAGATCCAGCCGTACCTATCAGGTGGTGCTCGGGGAACACGATCGGAGCGTGGTAGAGGGGCAGGAGCAGATTGTCCCCATAAATAAAGGAGACATTTTTGTCCATGAAGGTTGGAAGAGCTCCTCCGTGTCCAGTGGGTGAGTCTTCATTCCGTCCTTTCCTGTCACCCTTATCGGAGAATGTAGGATGTCTGGATGGTAGACAATGACCAGGTTGGTGTAGAGATCAGTCTCGGGATGGGGTCGGGGTAACCCTAGCTTGGAGCAGGACTGGGCAGGGAGGTCTCTTACCCCAGCTGATCAGGACTGGAGACCTCCTGGAGACTGGTAGTCATGGAGGATGGGTGGTGAGCCCAGGGGTCACAGAGGGAGATAATACCACCAATGTGTGGACGGTGTGGTGTGGTAATGCATTTTACATGACGTTGGTCTTGCTGGTAATCATAAATATTTCAATCAAATAAAAAAATATTAAAAATAAATTGATTAACCAAAAACTCCAATCTTTCTGTACAATCCCTGTTAGATTTACCAGCATGTAGTACGAGGAGGACCTTCCTAAACCATTCATCCAATCTGTATCCAATCAGATACTGTAAAGTTCTTATTAGAGCCAAAGGAGTTTGTAGCATCAGAGGAGTCTGTTTGGAGGAGTCTTTATGGGGGGATTTTTGTAGTTGTAGTCTGTGTTAGGGTCTTGCAACATTACAGGAGTCTATAATAGGGGTCTGGTAGTGTTGGAGGAGTCTGTATTGGTGTTCTACACTGTTGGAGGAGTCTATACTGGGGGTCTTGTGGTGTTGGAGAAGTCAGTATTGGTGTCTTGTAGCATGAACAGAGGAGTCTGTAACGTCATGCAGCGTTGGGTAAGGCCAGCATTGGGGTCTTGTGGTGTAGGAGGAGTCTGTATTGGGGTCTTGTAGTGTTGGGGGAGTCTATACTGGGGGTGTTGTGGGAGTCTGCATAGTGGGTCTGGAGGTGTAGGTGGTGTCTGTATTGGGGTCTTGTAGTGTTTGAGTCTATACTGGGGGTCTTGTGGTGTTGGCGGAGTCTGTATTGGGGTCTTGTAGTGTTGGAGGAGTCTATATGGGGGGGTCCTGTGTTGTTGGGTGGAGTTTATATGGGGGGTTCTGTGGTGTTGGGGGCATCTGTATAGTGGGTCTGGGGGTGTAGGAGGAGTCTGTATTGGGGTCTTGTGGGGTTGGAGGAGTCTATACTGGGGGTCTTGTGGGGTTAGAGGAGTCTATACTGGGGGTCTTGTGGTGCTGGAGCAGTCTGTATTGGGGTCTGGGGGTGTAGGTGGAGTCTGTATTGGTGTGTTGGAGGAGTCTATACTGGGGGTCTTGTAGTGTTCTGGGGAGTCTGTATTGGGGTCTTGTAGTGTTGGAGGAGTCTATACTGGGGGTCTTGTGGTGCTGGAGCAGTCTGTATTGGGGTCTGGGGGTGTAGGAGGAGTCTGCATTGGTGTGTTGGAGGAGTCTATACTGGGGGTCTTGTAGTGTTCTGGGGCGTCTGTATTGGGGTCTTGTAGTGTTGGAGGAGTCTATACTGGGGGTCTTGTGGTGTTGGAGTCTATACTGGGGGTCTTGTGGTGTTGGAGTCTATACTGGGGGTCTTGCGGTGTAGGAGGAGTCTGTATTGGGGTCTTGTATTGTTGGAGGAGTCTATACTGGGGGTCTTGTAGTGTTGTGGGGAGTCTGTATTGGCGTCTTGTAGTGTTGGAGGAGTCTATACTGGGGGTCTTGTGGTGTTGGAGTCTATACTGGGGGTTTTGCTGTGTAGGAGGAGTCTGTATTGGGGTCTTTTAGTGTTGGAGGAGTCTATACTGGGGGTCTTAGAGTCTATACTGGGGGGTTTGCGGTGTAGGAGTCTGTATTGGGGTCTTGTAGTGTTGGAGTCTATACTGGAGGTCTTGTAGTGTTGGAGGAGTCTGTTATGGGGTCTGGGGGTGTAGTAGGAGGTGGTATTGGGGTCTTGTAGTGTTGGAGTAGTCTATACTGGGGGGGTCTTGTGGTGTGGGGGGAGTCTGTTATGGGGTCTGGGGGTGTAGTAGGAGGCGGTATTGGGATCTGGTGGTGCTGGATGAGGTCTCCACTGGGGTCTTGTGCCATCAGAAGTCTGTATTGGGGTCTTCTGTTGTCAAATGTGGTCTGTATTGGGGTGTCTGAGGAGTCTGTATTGGGGTCTTTTGATGTTACAATATAATGGACATAAATGACTGTGATTGGCCTTTGAGATCTGGAAATGTTTTATATAAGGTGCGGCACAGTGGTGTAGTGGGTAGCACAGTGGTGTAGTGGGTAGCACTCTTGCCTAGCAGTAAGAAGGGTCACTGGTTTGGATCCCAACCACGACACTACCTGCCTGTAGTTTGCATGTTCTCCCTGTGTTGGGTTTCCTCCGGGTTCTCCGGTTTCCTCCCACACTACAAAGACATGCTGGGAGGTTAATTGGCTTCTGTCTAAATTGTCCCCAGTATATAAATGTGAGTTGGGGACATTAGATTGTAAGCTCCTTGAGGGTAGGGACTGATGTGAATGTACAATGTAAAGCGCTACGTAAATTGACAGCGCTATATAAGTACCTGAAATAAATAAATATAATAAAATGTGGCAGATTCTACGGTTATCACTTCCAGTAATCCTCCATGCAGCTCTGGGTGGTCTCGGGGACCGTCCTCCATGCAGCTCTGGGTGGTCTCGGGGACCGTCCTCCATGCAGCTCTGGGTGGTCTCGGGGACCGTCCTCCATGCAGCTCTGGGTGGTCTCGGGGACCGTCCTCCATGCAGCTCTGGGTGGTCTCGGGGACCGTCCTCCATGCAGCTCTGGGTGGTCTCGGGGACCGTCCTCCATGCAGCTCTGGGTGGTCTCGGGGACCGTCCTCCATGCAGCTCTGGGTGGTCTCGGGGACCGTCCTCCATGCAGCTCTGGGTGGTCCCGGGGACCGTCCTCCATGTAGCTCTGGGTGGTCTCGGGGACCGTCCTCCATGCAGCTCTGGGTGGTCTCGGGGACCGTCCTCCATGCAGCTCTGGGTGGTCTCGGGGACCGTCCTCCATGCAGCTCTGGGTGGTCTCGGGGACCGTCCTCCATGCAGCTCTGGGTGGTCTCGGGGACCGTCCTCCATGCAGCTCTGGGTGGTCTCGGGGACCGTCCTCCATGCAGCTCTGGGTGGTCTCGGGGACCGTCCTCCATGTAGCTCTGGGTGGTCTCGGGGACAATGATCTGTACATTTATCTGCAGTTGGTCGGTGACGGGGTCTCTTTATTCTTCTTCCCCTCCAGGAATGACATCGCTCTCATCAAGTTGTCTCGAGTCGCTCTGCTGAATGATGAGGTGCAATTGGCCTGTCTGCCCCCCGCCGGAGAACTCCTCCCCAACCAGTACCCCTGTTATATCAGTGGATGGGGCCGCCTCACCAGTATGTAATGGGGGGGTCACTGTGTCTATATGGTGTCTGACCGGTTTATCGGGGGGGGGGTTGTCTGACCAGTATATATGGGGGGTGGGGTGGTGTCACTGCATTTATATGGAGGAGGGGTCTGAGAAATGCCTATGTACTAAAGTCAGGAACAGTCACTTGTGAAGTGTATAGTTTGTACTCCTTTAGTAAATTAGTCCCAATGTTGTATCTGGCTGATGGCCCCTCTGTCTTCTCTCCCGGACAGCCGGTGGAAGCCTCCCCAGCGTCCTCCAGCAGGCTCTCCTCCCCGTGGCGGATCATGCCACCTGCAGCCAGCGGGATTGGTGGGGCAGCACTGTGAAGACCTCCATGGTTTGTGCCGGAGGAGACACCAAAGCCGGCTGCAATGTGAGTACCGAGATCAGCCGATCCCTCCCTTCACCTGAGTATGAAAGTATGTTCACCCCCCCCCCTCCACCTCACCATCTTGTCAGCAGTATATGTGCACCCCCCACCCCAAATCTGTCACCAGTATATGTGCACCCCCCCACCCCAAATCTGTCACCAGTATATGTGCCCCCCCACCCCAAATCTGTCACCAGTATATGTGCACCCCCCCACCCCAAATCTGTCACCAGTATATGTGCACCCCCCCACCCCAAATCTGTCACCAGTATATGTGCACCCCCCCACCCCAAATCTGTCACCAGTATATGTGCCCCCCCCCCACCCCAAATCTGTCACCAGTATATGTGCACCCCCCCACCCCAAATCTGTCACCAGTATATGTGCCCCCCCACCCCAAATCTGTCACCAGTTTATGTGTACCCCAAATCTGTAACCAGTTTATGTGTACCCCAAATCTGTCACCAGTATATGTGCCCCCCAAATCTGTCACCAGTATATGTGCCCCCCCACCCCAAATCTGTCACCAGTATATGTGCCCCCCAAATCTGTCACCAGTATATGTGCCCCCCCCCAAATCTGTCACCAGTTTATGTGTACCCCAAATCTGTCACCAGTATATGTGCACCCCCCACCCCAAATCTGTCACCAGTATATGTGCACCCCCCCACCCCAAATCTGTCACCAGTATATGTGCACCCCCCACCCCAAATCTGCCACCAGTATATGTGCACCCCCCCACCCCAAATCTGTCACCAGTATATGTGCACCCCCCCACCCCAAATCTGTCACCAGTATATGTGCCCCCCCACCCCAAATCTGTCACCAGTTTATGTGCACCCCCCACCCCAAATCTGTCACCAGTATATGTGCACCCCCCCACCCCAAATCTGTCACCAGTATATGTGCCCCCCCACCCCAAATCTGTCACCAGTTTATGTGTACCCCAAATCTGTAACCAGTTTATGTGTACCCCAAATCTGTCACCAGTATATGTGCCCCCCAAATCTGTCACCAGTATATGTGCCCCCCCCACCCCAAATCTGTCACCAGTATATGTGCACCCCCCCACCCCAAATCTGTCACCAGTATATGTGCACCCCCCACCCCAAATCTGCCACCAGTATATGTACCCCCCAAATCTGTCACCAGTATATGTGCCCCCCCACCCCAAATCTGTCACCAGTATATGTGCCCCCCAAATCTGTCACCAGTATATGTGCCCCCCCCCCAAATCTGTCACCAGTTTATGTGTACCCCAAATCTGTCACCAGTATATGTGCACCCCCCACCCCAAATCTGTCACCAGTATATGTGCACCCCCCCACCCCAAATCTGTCACCAGTATATGTGCACCCCCCACCCCAAATCTGCCACCAGTATATGTACCCCCCAAATCTGTCACCAGTATATGTGCACCCCCCCACCCCAAATCTGTCACCAGTATATGTGCACCCCCCACCCCAAATCTGCCACCAGTATATGTACCCCCCAAATCTGTCACCAGTATATGTGCCCCCCCACCCCAAATCTGTCACCAGTTTATGTGTACCCCAAATCTGTCACCAGTATATGTGCCCCCCCACCCCAAATCTGTCACCAGTATATGTGCACCCCCCCACCCCAAATCTGTCACCAGTATATGTGCCCCCCCACCCCAAATCTGTCACCAGTATATGTGCCCCCCCACCCCAAATCTGTCACCAGTATATGTGCACCCCCCCACCCCAAATCTGTCACCAGTATATGTGCACCCCCCACCCCAAATCTGCCACCAGTATATGTGCCCCCCAAATCTGTCACCAGTATATGTGCCCCCCCCCAAATCTGTCACCAGTATATGTGCCCCCCCCCCAAATCTGTCACCAGTATATGTGCCCCCCCACCCCAAATCTGTCACCAGTATATGTGCCCCCCCCCCCAAATCTGTCACCAGTATATGTGCCCCCCCCACCCCAAATCTGTCACCAGTATATGTGCACCCCCCCCCACCCCAAATCTGTCACCAGTATATGTGCCCCCCAAATCTGTCACCAGTATATGTGCCCCCCCCCCCCCAAATCTGTCACCAGTATATGTGCACCCCCCCACCCCAAATCTGTCACCAGTATATGTGCCCCCCCCCAAATCTGTCACCAGTATATGTGCCCCCCCCCCAAATCTGTCACCAGTATATGTGCACCCCCCACCCCAAATCTGTCACCAGTATATGTGCACCCCCCACCCCAAATCTGTCACCAGTATATGTGCACCCCCCACCCCAAATCTGTCACCAGTATATGTGCCCCCCACCCCAAATCTGTCACCAGTATATGTGCCCCCCCCCCCAAATCTGTCACCAGTATATGTGCACCCCCCCCACCCCAAATCTGTCACCAGTATATGTGCCCCCCCCCCCAAATCTGTCACCAGTATATGTGCCCCCCCCCAAATCTGTCACTAGTATATGTGCCCCCCCCCCCAAAAAAAAAAAAAATTGTCACTAGTATATGTGCCCCCCACCCCAAATCTGTCACCAGTATATGTGCCCCCCAAATCTGTCACCAGTATATGTGCCCCCCCACCCCAAATCTGTCACCAGTATATGTGCACCCCCCCACCCCAAATATGTCACCAGTATATGTGCCCCCCCCACCCCAAATCTGTCACCAGTATATGTGCCCCCCCCCAAAAAAAAAATCTGTCACTAGTATATGTGCCCCCCACCCCAAATCTGTCACTAGTATATGTGCCCCCCCCCCAAAAAAAAAAAAAAATTGTCACTAGTATATGTGCCCCCCTCCCCAAATCTGTCACTAGTATATGTGCCCCCCACCCCAAATCTGTCACCAGTATATGTGCCCCCCACCCCAAATCTGTCACTAGTATATGTGCCCCCCCCCCCCCCAAAAAAAAAAAATCTGTCACCAGTATACCTGTCAGAAACCAAAATTCTAACTTTGTGATTGGCTGGAGTGGAGGATTGTACTACCCAACCAGAAGCGTCTGCCATGTGATTGGTGACCATTGATGGTTCTCTTTGTCCTGATTGCAGGGTGACTCCGGCGGCCCCCTGAACTGCCAGGACAGTGACGGCAGATGGTACGTCCACGGCATCGCCAGCTTTGTGTCCTCCCTGGGATGTAACGCCCCCAAGAAGCCCACCGTGTTCACCCGAGTCTCCGCCTTCAACGACTGGGTCAACGATGTGAGTATTGTAGAATGAGGCGACTCCGCTACATTGTCTCCATATTGTGCTGAAAAGTTTATTCTTGGGGTGCAAAACTGGGGCCCCCCATCCCCCAGAAGAAGATGATTGATTGCCTTTCCACAGTGCACCTCGCAAACTATCATGAGTGGCCCAGCAGCATGCCTCTTCATGTACATCGAATGTGTGTAAAGGGGGCGCTGTGATGTGTTAGTAAAACGTATGGCTGTGATGTTCCATGTGACCATTTATATGAGAGCCGCATCTGAGGTGGCTTCCTCCATTAGGGGTCCCAGAAGAAAGAAGAGCCTCATATCAGTCAGTGCAACCGTGTGATTGTGCTGACCAATGAGTGGCTGCCATTGTGCGTGTTGTGGTGGGTACTCGCTGTGTATTGTGGTGTAAGGACCACTCCATCAGCACCATGGGACACCCGCTACGTTCAGAGGGGTCTGAAGGGTGACCGGGATATTTCTTCACTTTTTTATTTAGTTTTGTGAAAAGATGAACTTTACCTATAAAGCCGATCTCCACATTTAATGTCCCTTTTATTCGTTCAGTTGGGCCAAGCTGGCCCCAAAAAACTATGATTTTGGTCCACTCTTCTTTACAGATCTTCTCTAAATCCTTAAGGTTTCTTGGCTGTCTCTTGGCAACTCGAAGTTTCAGCTCCTCCATACATTTTCTATAGGATTAAGGTCTGGAGACTGGCTAGGCCACTCCATGACCTCAATGTGCTTCTT
>JBBHAA010002726.1:40000-254422 GCA_037953035.1 Aquarana catesbeiana
TGACATGCCAAATGTGACATGTCAGGGGGTCACCTTCCCTTAAAGTGGAAGTTCCATTTTTGTGCTTTAAGAGTTTCAATTTATATGCGATCAGACCGGCCCTCGCACTACATGGTTTTGGTAAATCTGAAGACAAAAATCTGCAGAAAATCTAATAGTGTGTATGGGGGGGGGGGGGTGTCTAAGACTAAGTAAAGGGACATTAAATGCGGAGTTGGGGTTTCGGCATCACCCAGATATGATAGTAACATATTTCACATTTCTCTGCAGATTATCAGTAAGAACTGATCCTGAGAGGAGAAGAAGTCTGAGTATTATGGATCTCCTTATATCACTAATTCCTCCAATAAACGCCGCTGATCAGTGAACCGTGTCCTCTCATTATTTGTATTGGAGTCCATGGTGGGGGGCCGGTGAGGAGGGTCCACAGAGCTACAAGGGGGGCGGTAAGGAGGGTCCACAGAGCTACAAGGGGGCCGGTGAGGAGGGTCCACAGAGCTACAAGGGGGGCGGTGAGGAGGGTCCACAGAGCTACAAGGGGGGCGGTGAGGAGGGTTCACAGAGCTACAAGGGGGGCGGTGAGGAGGGTCCACAGAGCTACAAGGGGGGCGGTGAGGAGGGTTCACAGAGCTACAAGGGGGGCGGTGAGGAGGGTCCACAGAGCTACAAGGGGGGCGGCGAGGAGGGTTCACAGAGCTACAAGGGGGGCGGTGAGGAGGGTCCACAGAGCTACAAGGGGGGCGGTGAGGAGGGTCCACAGAGCTACAAGGGGGGCGGTGAGGAGGGTCCACAGAGCTACAAGGGGGGCGGTGAGGAGGGTCCACAGAGCTACAAGGGGGGCGGTGAGGAGGGTCCACAGAGCTACAAGGGGGGTGGTGAGGAGGGTTCGCAGAGCTACAAGGGGGGTGGTGAGGAGGGTTCGCAGAGCTACAAGGGGGGCGGTGAGGAGGGTCCGCAGAGCTACAAGGGGGGCGGTGAGGAGGGTCCACAGAGCTACAAGGGGGGCGGTGAGGAGGGTTCACAGAGCTACAAGGGGGGCGGTGAGGAGGGTTCGCAGAGCTACAAGGGGGGCGGTGAGGAGGGTCCGCAGAGCTACAAGGGGGGCGGTGAGGAGGGTCCACAGAGCTACAAGGGGGGCGGTGAGGAGGGTTCACAGAGCTACAAGGGGGGTGGTGAGGAGGGTCCACAGAGCTACAAGGGGGTTCCCCATGGTGGGAGGGGGGGTTCACAGAGCTACAAGGGGGGCGGTGAGGAGGGTTCACAGAGCTACAAGGGGGGCGGTGAGGAGGGTTCACAGAGCTACAAGGGGGGCGGTGAGGAGGGTTCACAGAGCTACAAGGGGGGCGGTGAGGAGGGTTCACAGAGCTACAAGGGGGGCGGTGAGGAGGGTTCACAGAGCTACAAGGGGGTTACCCATGGTGGGAGGGGGGGTTCACAGAGCTACAAGGGGGCTCCCCATGGTGGGGGCGTGAGGAGGGTCCACAGAGCTACAAGGGGGGGCTCCTCATGGTTCCCGGGACGGTTTCAGCTGATTTTTGGGGTATTTTGTTGCGGAGTTTGTCCTAAAGATGAATCCGTGTTCCATACAGAACTTGGCTTTGATGAAAAAATGTCCAAATACACCAAAAGCCAACAATTCTGTCGATTTTGTGATATTTGATGACCCGGCTGTCACTTACCTTCATTGAGGTAGATGGGACCTGCACAGGACGACATTTGGTTGATCTCTGTATATGAACATTTATCATTATTTTATTAATTAACATTATTTGTCCATCACAGTGTTGCTGATCTCATGCAGCCTCTTTGCAGCCGTTTTCTGTTTACATATACTGTGCTGAAATGTAGTCTCCTTTAGAAGGCCATGTGATAGGGTGACAACACAGGATTATGATTGGAGGACAGGGCGTTGTCACCCTTTAACAGGAAGTGGCCTCTTCATGCAGGAGATCAGCAGGACTGAAATGTAACAATGGTGGAAAACACAACAATAGTTTATAATATACAAAGTGTCGTCCATTTCAGACTTTCCTCTACTTCAAGGAAATGCAATCGGCTGCGATTACTCACATTGAAAAATTCTGCTTGCCTGGCTGCAATATTGATCTGAAAGTTTCCATCCTCTGAGACCTGAACAAATATGGCCGCCGGGAATTCTGACTTCACTGGATGCATGCTTGTCCCCGGCCAGTGACAATAGGACATAATCTGTCCACCTCCACCATTACACAGGAAATAACAACTGGATACTTTGTTACTTTCCCAAAACAGTTTAATTATGGTTGCCGTGGGCAACGCAGACACTTACCTCTCCTCCAGGTTGTTGTATCAGATTGTACCCCACCCCCGGCGGGGAGGTACGCGCCCCCTATACCAATATATCTCACAATGGCAGATCTGAGAACTGTACAATAATTCAATTTATTCTTCTGATCCCATAAAACTTTCATAAATCCTTTTTACAAATAAAATAATCTTCTCATTCAGATAAATACAATAATTTCTCTTAACACATAAAAGACAAAATACACATCAAGACGTCATCTGATTCCATGGAAAAATAGTGTTATCTGTGTCCTCTGCTTCACGGGAAATGGGTGGAGTCAGGACAAAAGAGGATGGGCCCGAGGGATGCGCTGGGTGGGGTGAGGGCGGGGCGGTGGGCCCGAGGGATGCGCTGGGTGGGGTGAGGACAGGGGGGGGGGGGAAGTGGGCCCGAGGGATGCGCTGGGTGGGGTGAGGGCAGAGGGGGGTGGACCCGAGGGATGCGCTGGGTGGGGTGAGGACAGGGGGGGGCCCGAGGGATGCGCTGGGTGGGGTGAGGGCAGTTTGGGACAGGGAGCAGATGGGTGAACCCAAGGGGTGCAATTGGGAAGGTGAGGTCGGGGGAGGTGGACCCGAGGGGTGTGCTGGACGGAAAGCAGAGGGGTGCACTGTGCAGAAAGGAAACAGGCGGACCCAAGGGGTGCGCTGGGCAGAGGAGAATAGGAGTGAGGACGAGGGGTGGACCCCAGGGGTGCGCTGGACAGAGAGGAGACGGGTGGACCCGAGGGGAGTGACGGGGCGGAGAGGAGACGGGTGGACCCGAGGGGAGTGACGGGGCGGAGAGGAGACGGGTGGACCCAAAGGGTGCGGTGGGCAGAAAGGAAATGGGTGGACCCCAGGGGAGTGCCGGGTGGAGAGGAGAAGGGTGGACCCAAGGGGTGCGCTGGGCAGAGGAGAATAGGAGTGAGGACGAGGGGTGAACCCAAGGGGTGCGGTGGGCAGAGAGGAGACGGGTGGACCCGAGGGGAGTGCTGGGTGGAGAGGAGACGGGCGGACCCGAGGGGAGTGCTGGGTGGAGAGGAGAAGGGTGGTCCAGAGGGGAGTGCCAGGCGGAGAGGAGACGGGCGGACCCGAGGGGAGTGCTGGGTGGAGAGGAGAAGGGTGGTCCAGAGGGGAGTGCTGGGTGGAGAGGAGACGGGCGGACCCGAGGGGAGTGCCGGGTGGAGAGAAGGGTGATCCAGAGGGGAGTGCCGGGGCGGAGAGGAGACAGGCAGACCCGAGGGGAGTGCTGGGTGGAGAGAAGGGTGGTCCAGAGGGGAGTGCCGGGTGGAGAGGAGACGGGCGGACCCGAGGGGAGTGCTGGGTGGAGAGGAGAAGGGTGGTCCAGAGGGGAGTGCCGGGTGGAGAGGAGAAGGGTGGTCCAGAGGGGAGTGCCGGGTGGAGAGGAGACGGGTGGACCCGAGGGGAGTGCCGGGTGGAGAGGAGACGGGTGGACCCGAGGGGAGTGCCGGGTGGAGAGGAGACGGGTGGACCCGAGGGGAGTGCCGGGTGGAGAGGAGACGGGTGGTGCAGAGGGGAGTGCTGGGTGGAGAGGAGAAGGGTGGTCCAGAGGGGAGTGCAGGGTGGAGAGGAGAAGGGTGGTCCAGAGGGGAGTGCCGGGTGGAGAGGAGACGGGTGGACCCGAGGGGAGTGCCGGGTGGAGAGGAGACGGGTGGTCCAGAGGGGAGTGCCGGGTGGAGAGGAGACGGGTGGACCCGAGGGGAGTGCCGGGTGGAGAGGAGACGGGTGGTCCAGAGGGGAGTGCCGGGTGGAGAGGAGAAGGGTGGTCCAGAGGGGAGTGCTGGGTGGAGAGGAGAAGGGTGGTCCAGAGGGGAGTGCCGGGTGGAGAGGAGACGGGTGGACCCGAGGGGAGTGCCGGGTGGAGAGGAGACGGGTGGACCCGAGGGGAGTGCTGGGTGGAGAGGAGACGGGTGGTCCAGAGGGGAGTGCCGGGTGGAGAGGAGAAGGGTGGTCCAGAGGGGAGTGCTGGGTGGAGAGGAGAAGGGTGGTCCAGAGGGGAGTGCCGGGTGGAGAGGAGACGGGTGGAGCCAAGGGGTGCGGTGGGCAGAGAGGAGACGGGCGGACCCGAGGGGAGTGCTGGGTGGAGAGGAGACGGGCGGACCCGAGGGGAGTGCTGGGTGGAGAGGAGAAGGGTGATCCAGAGGGGAGTGCCGGGTGGAGAGGAGACGGGTGGTCCAGAGGGGAGTGCCGGGTGGAGAGGAGAAGGGTGGTCCAGAGGGGAGTGCCGGGTGGAGAGGAGAAGGGTGGAGCCAAGGGGTGCGGTGGGCAGAGAGGAGACGGGCGGACCCGAGGGGAGTGCTGGGTGGAGAGGAGACGGGTGGAGCCAAGGGGTGCGGTGGGCAGAGAGGAGACGGGCGGACCCGAGGGGAGTGCTGGGTGGAGAGGAGAAGGGTGGACCCGAGGGGAGTGCCGGGTGGAGAGGAGAAGGGTGGACCCGAGGGGAGTGCCGGGTGGAGAGGAGAAGGGTGGACCAGAGGGGAGTGCCGGGTGGAGAGGAGAAGGGTGGAGCCAAGGGGTGCGGTGGGCAGAGAGGAGACGGGCGGACCCGAGGGGAGTGCTGGGTGGAGAGGAGACGGGTGGACCCGAGGGGAGTGCCGGGTGGAGAGGAGAAGGGTGGACCAGAGGGGAGTGCCGGGCAGAGGGGTGGCGAGCAAGTGGGGATGTTTCTGTGACATCATTCCAACAAGAAGCTGAGAAAGGTTTGCATAATATACATGTTCAGTAAAAAGACTTTAGACATGCAGACTGCAGCGAGGGGAGTGAGACCCTCCCACTCACTTCATGCCAATGACAAGTGCAGAATCGCACACACAGGTAAAACATTCCACCAGATGGAACCGTGTCCACAGACAATGAGAGGCCCCATATCACCCACAATGCACTGCACCTGCGGGCGGATGGAGAAGGGGGAGGCGGCTTGTGGTTGGCTATGGGGGGTGAACTATCCGGCGTGTAATGACAGCGTGTGATCTCTACATATATATATAATCCCCCCCCTCCCCCACTACGACGTTTATCGGGGCCGGTCCGGGATGGAGAGTTACGTGTCGGAATTACATCCTGCAAGCATCACAAAGAGACATCAGCAATCCAGTGTAGAGTGACGGAGTCTGTACAGAGGGGGAGATCTGGTAGTATGGCGATCGTACAGAGGGGGAGATCTGGTAGTATGGCGATCGTACAGAGGGGGAGATCTGGTAGTATGGCGATCGTACAGAGGGGGAGATCTGGTAGTATGGCGATCGTACAGAGGGGGAGATCTGGTAGTATGGCGATCGTACAGAGGGGGAGATCTGGTAGTATGGCGATCGTACAGAGGGGGAGATCTGGTAGTATGGCGATCGTACAGAGGGGGAGATCTGGTAGTATGGCGATCGTACAGAGGGGGAGATCTGGTAGTATGGCGATCGTACAGAGGGGGAGATCTGGTAGTATGGCGATCGTACAGAGGGGGAGATCTGGTAGTATGGCGATCGTACAGAGGGGGAGATCTGGTACCGCGTGGGAATGTACGGAATGTACGGTGATCGTACAGAGGGGGAGATTGCGTAGAGTGGGAGTGTGTAGAAGGGGGGGTCTCGTAGTAACGTGTGGGAGTGTGTACGGCTATCGTACGGGGGGGGGGGTGGGGGGTGTGTCTCGTAGTACCACGTGGGAGTGTGTATGGCGATCGTACAGAGGGGGAACTCTGGTAGTAGCACGTAGGAGTGTGTATGGTGATCATATTATACAAGGGGGGGTGTCTCGTAGTACCATGTGGGAGTGTGTACAGCGATCGTACAGAGGGGGAGATCTCGTAGTACATCGACCGTACAGAGGGGGAGATCTCGTAGTACATCGATCGTACAGAGGGGGAGATCTCGTAGTACATCGATCGTACAGAGGGGGAGATCTCGTAGTACATCGATCGTACAGAGGGGGAGATCTCGTAGTACATCGATCGTACAGAGGGGGAGATCTCGTAGTACATCGATCGTACAGAGGGGGAGATCGTGTAGTTCGGTGACCATAAAGGACATACAAAGACTTGTTACCGTGACAAGGACATGCCGGGGAGACGGATCCATATACAGCAAACTTTGTATGGCAGAGGAGCCTTCAGTCCGCTCCTCAGGGGCGGGGCTATGTGCATGGCTGGAAATCCTGAGATAAATAATTCCACCGCCCGGCACGGTATATACAAAACGCGGTGTTCTCCGCGTCTGACCTATAGAAGAGATTATAGTCAGATCCGATCGTCGCACCTTCCTGGAGGACGGATCACCCGAAGACTTCCCGTCTTCACGAGTTTCCAGAAATGATGGCGGAATGTCGCGGACTCTCAGCAGCTTCTCCAAAAATTTTGCGTTATCACAAGTCCTCAGACTGCCGGTCGGGAGACGTCGCCGGGGGTCTGGTGCAGCGGCGCCGTGATCGGAAAACCAGGTGCCGTGTTAGTCGAGCGTTTTTCGTGGTGCAAAAATAAAGAACTCCTCTGAGAGGAGTCGGATCCTCGGTGCTCATCCAAGGCGGCGGGGCAGGAGTGCCGGTAAGTCGATCTCACTTGGCTGAATCGAAGGCTGGAGATTGGTGCAAATCCTTCAACTTTTGTCTGCGCTGAGGTCTCTGGATGAGGGAGAGAGCAAAGTGAGGAGGAAACCCAAGAGATCCGTCCACCGACAACTCAACTGATCGTTCTACAAATGGCCCCAACTAATCCTAGAATAATGGAGTCCCACCAACCAACCACCTCCAATGATCACCTGTGCTCTGCGCCAATCATACAACCCATCTCTGCACGTGTCCAATCAGAGAACAGCGTCTGTCCATCCTACCCAATAGACTTTCACCGTATTACATGGAATTATCCAACCGATGGTCTGAGCTTCTACCGGGGCCACTAATGTTCAATAAGATCGTAAAATTAGGGGAAAGCTGAGACTTGGCCTCATGTATCAAAGAGTGCCTGAAATAGGAACTGTCTGGGGTGCCCAATACAGACATCACTCAAATCCCATCCCCCCAGTGAGGGCCCCGGAGCTACCGCTGGTCTTCTATCATTTCATCCCCTCTCTACAATCCCTATATTGGGGCCCCAAGGTGATAGGGCCCCTACCTATAATAAGAGCTGGAATAGTCCCATCAGTTCCTACATATAATTAGAAGTGGAATGGCCCCTCCCAACAGTCTCTATATGGGGCCCTTAAATATAATCAAAGGGGGAATGGCACCTCCCAACTCTTTATATATGAGGCCCCAGAGTGACAGGGCCCCTACATATAACAGTCCCTATATATGGGGCCCCTACCTATAATCAGAGATGGAATGTCCCTCCCGATAATCCCTTAACCCCCTGGGGGGGGGGGGGGGGGGGTGCCGGTGACACAGTGTCGGGGATGGGGGACCCAGAGGGAGGACACAGTTTTGGGGGTGGGGAGGAGGGACACAGTGTTGGGGGTGGGGAGGAGGATGGGGGACCCGGAGGGAAGACACGGTGTTGGGGGTGGGGAGGAGGAGGGAGGACACAGTGTTGGGGGTGGGGAGGAGGATGGGGGACCCGGAGGGAGGACACGGTGTTGGGGGGGTGGGGAAGGAGGAGGATGGGGGACCCGGAGGGAGAACACAGTGTTGGGGGGGGTGGGGAAGGAGGAGGATGGGGGACCCGGAGGGAGGACACAGTGTTGGGGGTGAGGAAGGAGGAGGAGGGAGGACCCGGAGGGAGAACACAGTGTCGGGGGGGGGGGGAGGAGGAGGATGGGGGACCCGGAGGGAGGACACAGTGTCGGGGGGGGGGGGGGGGAGGATGGGGGACCCGGAGGGAGGACACAGTGTCGGGGGGGAGGAGGAGGGAGGACACAGTGTTGGGGGTGGGGGGGAGGAGGAGGGAGGACACAGTGTTGGGGGTGGGGGGGAGGAGGAGGGAGGACACAGTGTTGGGGGTGGGGAAGGATGGGGAAGGAGGAGGATGGGGGACCCGGAGGGAGGACACAGTGTTGGGGGTGGGGAAGGAGGAGGATGGGGGACCCGGAGGGAGGACACAGTGTTGGGGGTGGGGAAGGAGGAGGATGGGGGACCCGGAGGGAGGACACAGTGTCGGGGGGGGGAGGAGGAGGGAGGACACAGTGTTGGGGGTGGGGGGGAGGAGCAGGGAGGACACAGTGTTGGGGGTGGGGAAGGATGGGGAAGGAGGAGGATGGGGGACCCAGAGGGAGAACACAGTGTCGGGGGGGGGGAGGAGGAGGGAGGACACAGTGTTGGGGGTGGGGAAGGATGGGGAAGGAGGAGGATGGGGAACCCGGAGGGAGGACACAGTGTCGGGGGTGGGGAAGGAGGAGGATGGGGGACCCGGAGGGAGGACACAGTGTCGGGGGGGGAGGAGGAGGGAGGACACAGTGTTGGGGGTGGGGAGGAGGATGGGGGACCCAGAGGGAGGACACAGTGTCGGGGGGGGGGGGGGGAGGAGGAGGGAGGACACAGTGTTGGGGGTGGGGAGGAGGATGGGGGACCCAGAGGGAGGACACAGTGTTGGGGGTGGGGGGGGGGGAGGGAGGACACAGTGTTGGGGGTGGGGAAGGAGGAGGATGGGGGACCCGGAGGGAGGACACAGTGTTGGGGGTGGGGAAGGAGGAGGATGGGGGACCCGGAGGGAGGACACAGTGTTGGGGGTGGGGAAGGAGGAGGATGGGGGACCCGGAGGGAGGACACAGTGTCGGGGGGGGGGGGGGGACAGCCAGATACAGACATGACGGGGGGGAGACGGAGGGAGTGCTGACCTGCCATGACGGAGGGAACTCCACCAAGAAGTGACGAGGGGGGGCTAGCAGCGCTGGGGGGAGACACATAGAAGAGATCATCACATCAATAGAACAGAAACACGACATATTATGGGACACATCGGGGGGCCCATTGCTGACAAATGCCGGCTGCCTGGCTGTCATGTTCATCCTCTGGCTGACCCAGATATGCCGGGAGATCAGCACAACCAATTAACTGGCATTCTGAGAGGAGAGGAGAGGAGAGGAGGGGGGGGGGTTCAGCAATGGAGCTCCACACTTCACACACTCCATACAATCTGATTGGACAATCTCCTTTATATCTACCAGGGTCACAAAAGTCAGACTTGTGACTTTCGGGGGGCACAAGTTGGGGTTACTTGCTCCAGGGCTTGAGCCCGGAGTCTGCACCGACAGTCCCCCCTCCCTCGCACAGATGGGAGAGGAGAGAGCTGATCTGCTCCTCCTCCTCCTCCTCGGACAGCTCTCCCATCCATGCGAGGGATGGGGGAGGGGGGACTGTCAGTGCAGACTCTGGACTGTATGAGAGAGACGCTCTCAGCTCAGAGCCCTGCTGATGAGTAAATGATAGGCGGCACTGATGGGCACTAATAGGCGGCACTGATGGGCACTAATAGGCGGCACTGATGGGCACTAATAGGCGGCACTAATAATCAGTGTAAACAATGTACTGACAGTCTTGCAGATTACCGGCTCTCCTTTCCTCACAGACACAGCGGGGGAGGAAAGGACTGCCGATGACCGGCAAGTCTGTTTACATGTTATCAGCAGATCACACGGTAAAGGGCCACTGTGATTGGCCCTTTACCATGATCTGTGATCAGCCGTGACCAGGCTGGATGGGCACCCCAGGGGGCACGCGGGAGGCGGAGTTCTGGGAGGATGTCCATGGAAGCCCGAGGCTCGGATGGAAGGGGAGGGGGGGATGGGGGTGTCAGGGGGACCCGTCCTGAGTTCTTGTACCAGGGCCCCCCCGAAGGCTCTGGTTACACTTCTGTATCAGTCATATGATTGGATAAATGCTTCATCTTCATATTACTCAGTCCTGGGAAATTTAAAGGAGATCGTCCAATCAGATTGTGATGTGTGTAGTCACCCTTTGGGAAGATTTCCTTTACCCCGAACTGACCATGACCAATCGAAATTCCGCCTGATCCGAGTCTCACCTGATTGGCTGTGTGCTGTTCTGTCCCTTCCAGCTGGATTTTAATCTCTGGATAGGAGTCTCCTCCCATTTTCCGGACATCCGGCTGCGGGGAGCGCGGGAACCCTGGGAGGAGAGAAGGTGACGCGGCTATCAAGGCGGAAAATCTGCGTCTATAACGGAGCAGCGACCCATCGATCACCCTTCACCCCGCACTGCACTGAGCAATGGCCGCCCCAAAGGGGGGAGGGGCACCACACACAGGGGTCGTACTAAACGGTGAGATTTCTGTATAAGATGTGGGATCGTCACCTGATGAACTGGCTCCGCTGGCGGTGCTGACGCTGCTCCCGCTATCCTCCAACCATGTGCTGTATATGAGGGAATCTCGCTTGTGGGAGTTTCCCGAAGCCGAAACACTTTCCTGAGGAGGAGAAACAGATTTTTCACTATATCTTCTACAAAGTTACAATGTACAGTCTGATCACTGGGGGATGGGAGACTGAGGAAATGACTCCTCCTCCTTCTACAAAGTTACAATGTACAGTCTGATCACTGGGGGAGGGGAGACTGAGGAAATGACTCCTCCCCCTTCTACAAAGTTACAATGTACAGTCTGATCACTGGGGGAGGGGAGACTGAGGAAATGACTCCTCCTTCTTCTACAAAGTTACAATGTACAGTCTGATCACTGGGGGAGGGGAGACTGAGGAAATGACTCCTCCTGCCTGCAGCAGACTGATGACATCATCTGAGTCTGCTGCAGTTTGCCCTTTCTCCTCCGCTCTCTCGGTTTGCACATTGTAATTTTCTAAGTCAGACTTTCTATACTGGTGGAAAAGTTGATGTTTTTTTGATCTTTATAAGTAAAGTTATTCTATACAAAAAAGGACAGAAGACACTGAACCCCCTGGAAGATTCCCGGATAACTCTCAGGCCCTCCAGACATCCCAGAAATGGTTGTCTTCTTACCATCCCGTCGTCGTCCTCGTCATCCAGCAGCTCGTTCTCTTCCACTACGCTGGCGAAGCTGCTGGCGCTGGACGAGGACCGGGAGAAATCTCGCTGGTTTTCCATCCGGGAAGTGGATTCCATCCTGGAAAGTAGAGGGAGATTCCGTCACATGACCAGAGTGTTCCAGGGATCCTGGGAGGAGGGGATAAGGGGGAGGGGACAGTACCGGTTCTTGGTGGTCGGCATCTCCGGGGAGCTGTGATTGGAGGATTCGTCAGATTTGGGCTCCTGGGAGGCGTGGCCGCTGTCCGGGGTCTCCTGGGGTCCTGTTGGGCTTTCCCTGTAAAATATAAAACATTTTGTGTTGTTGCTCAGAGGCGGAATATTCCTCTTCTATCCTCTTGTGGCAGGGATATGGAAACAACAGGGTAGCGGGCAGGTTGTGTACCGGGACACCCACACTTTCCTCAGTTTGCTCTACGTAATCTAGATCTACAGCAATGACTGATTAATCCCAGGGATCTCTGTAAATTCTCAACAATCCCAACTCTCCCCCGAGCAATCACTGATCCCTCCAGATCCACCATCCTGGAGAGATCCCAAGAGATCAACTCTCCCCCGAGCAATCATTGATCCCTCCAGATCCACCATCCATGAGAGATCCCTAGAAATCAACTTCCCCTGTGTGATCACTGATCCGTCCAGATCCGTCATCCTGGAGAGATCCCAAGAGATCACTGATCCCTCTAGATCCACCATCCTGGAGAGATCCCAAGAGATCAACTCTCCCAAGTGATCACTGATCCCTCTAGATCCACCATCCTGGAGAGATCCCTAGAAACCAACTCTCCCCCGAGCAATCACTGATCCCTCCAGATCCACCATCCTGGAGAGATCCCAAGAGATCAACTCTCCCAAGTGATCACTGATCCCTCTAGATCCACCATCCTGGAGAGATCCCAAGAGATCAACTCTCCCAAGTGATCACTGATCCCTCTAGATCCACCATCCTGGAGAGATCCCTAGAAACCAACTCTCCCCCGAGCAATCACTGATCCCTCCAGATCCACCATCCTGGAGAGATCCCAAGAGATCAACTCTCCCAAGTGATCACTGATCCCTCTAGATCCACCATCCTGGAGAGATCCCAAGAGATCAACTCTCCCAAGTGATCACTGATCCCTCTAGATCCACCATCCTGGAGAGATCCCTAGAAATCAACTTCCCCTGTGTGATCACTGATCCGTCCAGATCCGTCATCCTGGAGAGATCCCAAGAGATCAACTCTCCCAAGTGATCACTGATCCCTCTAGATCCACCATCCTGGAGAGATCCCTAGAAATCAACTTCCCCTGTGTGATCACTGATCCGTCCAGATCCGTCATCCTGGAGAGATCCCAAGAGATCAACTCTCCCAAGTGATCACTGATCCCTCTAGATCCACCATCCTGGAGAGATCCCTAGAAACCAACTCTCCCCCGAGCAATCACTGATCCCTCCAGATCCACCATCCTGGAGAGATCCCAAGAGATCAACTCTCCCAAGTGATCACTGATCCCTCCAGATCCACTATCCTGGAGAGATCCCAAGAGATCAACTCTCCCCTGAGTGATCACTGGTCCTTCCAGATCCACTTTCCTGTATTGAGCGCAAGGGATCACCTCCCCTGAGTGATCACGGGTCCCTCCAGATCCACCATCCTGGAGAGATCCCTAGAAATCAATTTTCTCCTAAACAATCACTGATCCCCCAAATCCACTATCCTGGAGGGATCACAAGAGATTAACTCTGCATTGAGTGATCACTGATCCCCCAGCTCAACTATCCTGGAGCGATTCCAAGAGACCAACCCTCCCCTGAGCAATCACTGATCCCTCCAGATCCACTATTCCTGTATGGATCCCAAGGGATCAACTCTGCCTTGAGTGATCACTGATCCTTCCAGATCCACTATCCTGGAGGGATCACAAGAGATCAACTTTGACCTGAGAAATTACAGATTCCTCCAGAACCACTATCCTTGAGGGATCCTGAGAGATCAGCTCTGAGAAATCATGGATTACTCCAGATCAACTCACCCCTGAGTACCTTGAGCTATAATGGATCCCTATAGATCGATCCCTATAGATTAGCCCCTCACCTCTTCTCCTGGACCTCCAGTATGTTCTCTATGCCGATGGCGCTGCTCCGCCTGGAGCTGAAGGGTCCGGACTTCTTCCTGGTGGGACTTTTTCCCGGAACGATGAGAGACTAGAAGAGATGAAATGATGTCACTTCCCACAAATATAATCCACGTCTATTATAAGCCAGCGGGGGAGGGGGACTGGACACTACTGCCTGTTCTACCGATATTCATCCTATCAGATCCCGGCACAGGGAGGTCTCGTATGTCTCCTTGGCACTAATATAAAGGAATATGAACTCCGCGGAGGGAAATCATTGATTAATATTGATAGGAAATTTTATCTCAGTGATGGAAAGAGAGATTGCTGATCCCGGGAATATCAGATCACCTCAGGGGGTCAGGATGGGGTTTGCCCCGGTTGTAGTACATTGGACCATGCTATATGGGGGGTTGTTGTGCTTTCCTCTGGATCTACGGTGGGTGTGGGTTCTGTAGATGGAGATCTTCTAATTATTAATTGTTGTCTATTGGCTGAACGCGTTTCGTCTTTTGTTGGATTATTACCAGCAGGGGCGTCACCCTGAAATGTTTCCATGATGTGTATTCTCTCTTTGTAACAATATAAAAAGTAAATGTAATGGGTTTTGTTTGGCGGGTGTGTTGGACGGGTAGCAGGCAGCGGTGGCAGAGGGGCTGTGCGGGATCCTGCGTCTCGCTGGGTGGTAAATATACAGACAAAATCATTTCCAGCACAAACTCCCCCCCCAATACAACCCTTCTGTGAGCAGGAGAAAACATCCACCTCTTCTATGGTTCCTATGCCTATGGCACTTCCGCGGCGTCCATGCCGGTTGGGCGTTTTCCCTGGCACAAGCAACGACTAGTGGGCAGGAAGGAGCGTGGCACAGAGACACAGAGGAGATGAAATGTGGGCAGAAAAGGGTTAATGGAGAGGAAATAATGGAGTGTTAGTTAAGGAGACAGAACCGGATGATGAAACGAAAAGGAACCGGACAGGAGAGAGAGACGGGAGAGAAAAAGAGAGAAAACCAGTCATGCACAGAATGGACTGTCTGTCGTCAGATATGGTTAATCACCGTGCCAGATACCGTATGGTGGGAGCTTATGGTTGTGATGGCAGACTAATCCGGGATGATGGCGTGTATACCAGGGCCACCATGGGCTGGGAACACCTCCCTCCATGGGATGGGAAAACCTTTCCGCTGGGAACATATCCCTCCATTGGCTGGGAACACCTACCCGCTGGGAACACCTCCTTCCATGGGCTGGGAACACTTACCCGCTGGGAACACCTCCCTCCACTAGCTTGAAACACCTACCCACTGGGAACACCTCCCTCCATGGGCCAGAAACACTTCTTCACTGGCTAGGAATACCTTCTTCCATTGGCTCCTCTAGACTGGGAAAATCTCCCTCTATTGGCTGGAAACACCTTTTGCCTGGACTGGGAACCCCTTCCTCCATGTGAGCACCTCCCATCTGAGAACACCTACCAACATGGGCTGAGGACACCCTCCATCGAGGAACACCTGCCTATATGAGCTGGGAACACCACCCATTCGGGAACACCTTCCTCCATGGGCCGGGAACACTTTCTTCCTCAGGAATATGTCCCTCTATGGGCTGGGAGCACCTTATTTCATGGGCTAGGAGCATCTCCCTCCATCAGCTGTGAACATCTCCCACCCGGATTGGAAACTCCTTCCTTTATGTGCTGGGAACATCTCCCTCCATGAGCTAGGGACACCATCCACTGTGGGCTGGAAACGCCTCCTTCCATGGGCTGGAAACGTCTCCTTTCATGGGCTGGAAACGCCTCCCTCCATGGGCTGGACACGCCTCCCTCCATGGGCTGGACACGCCTCCCTCCATGGGCTGGACACGCCTCCCTCCATGGGCTGGACACGCCTCCCTCCATGGGCTGGACACGCCTCCCTCCATGGGCTGGACACTCCTCCCTCCATTGGCTGGAAACGCCTCCCTCCATTGGCTGGAAACGCCTCCCTCCATTGGCTGGAAACGCCTCCCTCCATGAGATAGGGACACCATCCACTGTGGGCTGGAAACGCCTCCCTCCATGAGCTAGTGACACCATCCACTGTGGGCTGGAAACGCCTCCTTCCATGGGCTGGAAACGTCTCCCTCCATGGGCTGGACACGCCTCCCTCCATGGGCTGGAAACGCCTCCCTCCATGGGCTGGAAACGCCTCCCTCCATGGGCTGGACACGCCTCCCTCCATGGGCTGGACACGCCTCCCTCCATGGGCTGGACACGCCTCCCTCCATGGGCTGGAAATGCCTCCCTCCATGGGCTGGAAACCCCTCCCTCCATGAGATAGGGACACCATCCACTGTGGGCTGGAAATGCCTCCTTCCATGGGCTGGAAACACCTCCCTCCATGAGCTAGGAACACCCCCCCTCCATTGACTGGGAACGCCTCCTTCCATGGGCTGGAAACGCCTCCCTCCATGGGCTGGGAATACCGAGCTAGGAACACCTCCCCTCCATTGACTGGAAACGCCTCCTTCCATGGGCTGGAAACGCCTCACTCTATGGACTGGGAAGCCTCCTTCCATGGACTGATAACGCTTCAATGAAGGACTATCAGCCACTTGAGGTAAAGGATGGATGACTGAATATCCCCAATCCATTGTTCTGGGTTCTCTACATAGTTCCAGAATCCGCTACATCCCAGGAGAGCCGCCTAGTGATTGGCCAGCCTGCTGTAAAGCTGCGATATCGGATCTGAATTGCTCCACACCGTCCAACACCAGCAAAAACTGATTTAATTTTGGATGGAGTGGAGGAGCGTTATAGAGCATCAGTCAGGGAGATTCCCCCTCATTTCCTGTCATGGCGGGAAGTCTCTCTAATGAGTCACCAAGACAAAACCATTATTGGTGGAGAGGCGGGATCTTTGTGTCTTCTTGTCCCGGTGACCCTCTCTTTCTTGTATGGGTGTCACAGGGGCAGGAAATAAGGGAAAATCTCCCCAGAATGTTGAAATCCAGAAATAACATTTTCTGAGGTTAGACCTTACAATCAGCTCCATGGGAATCAACTTCCACAATCCACTCCTGTCCCCTGCACCAGGGCCCAGTATTTAGTGGGGTGCCCTTTAAATAAAGATGGCGGTGAGCTGTGATACAAAGTTCAAGCTTGTGATATTGTCGGAGACCCTATACACCCCCCCCGATCCCAGGGGATCCCTGTTATACTGAACACTCACTATTCCCGGAGGTTTGGGCATCTCTGGGTTGTTGTGTCCGAAGCTGCCACTGTGGCTGGTGGAGACGGTGTTCTGCTTCTTATTGCTGAGCCCCATGGCGTCCATGGATTGGCTACGGCTCCTAATGACGCGCTGCAGAGAGAAGGACCAAGGGAAAAGGAGATATAAATATTCCAGAGGACCTGTATGGGTCACCACTGAAAAAGAAATTGTATTATCACTGCTACCTACTCTGTATTCATGTGTTATCACTGCTGCCTACTCTGTATTCGTGTGTTATCACTGCTACTTACTCTGTATTCATGTGTTATCACTGCTACTTACTCTGTATTCATGTGTTATCACTGCTACCTACTCTGTGTTCATGGATTATAACTACTAACTACTCTGTATTAATATATTATAACTGCTACCCACCCTGTATTCATGTATTGTCACTGCTATCTACTCTGTTCATTTATTATTGTTCCCTGTCCTATAGTAATGTATTATTAATGTTACCTGCTTTGCTTATTATTTTTTCCCCACTTTTGTCCCTTGTTTTCTATCTTCAGTCTGTAAGGTCCTGAGGAAGTGGGGTTTTTCCTCAAAACGCGTCAACTTTGTTACAGCTGCTGCCTAGACACCACATCTGGGTTTTTCAGGAAGTGGTTGTTGATACATCTATGACCTCTAATATGCATTTTAATATTTGTTTACCAATAAAATGTAATGATTACTCTTTTAATGGAGTTTTGAGTTACTACTGGAGGCACATGTAAAATCCCATTATTTTCCTCCTGGTGTCCAACGTGTAGGGGTGATGCCCCCTCTGGTAATGTGTAGGGACGATGCCCCCTCTGGTAACGTGTAGGGACGACGCCCCCTCTGGTAACGTGTAGGGACGACGCCCCCTCTGGTAACGTGTAGGGGCGATGCCCCCTCTGGTAACGTGTAGGGGCGATGCCCCCTCTGGTAACGTGTAGGGGCGATGCCCCCTCTGGTAACGTGTAGGGGCGATGCCCTCTCTGGTAACGTGGAGGGACGATGCCCCCTCTGGTAAGGTGGAGGGACGATGCCCCCTCTGGTAACGTGTAGGGGCGATGCCCCCTCTGGTAACGTGTAGGGGCGATGCCCCCTCTGGTAACGTGTAGGGGCGATGCCCCCTCTGGTAACGTGTAGGGGCGATGCCCCCTTCTGGTAATGTGTAGGGGCGATGCCCCCTCTGGTAATGTGTAGGGACGATGCCCCCTCTGGTAACCTATAGGGGCGATGCTCCCTCTGGTAACGTGTAGGGGCGATGCCCCCTCTGGTAATGTGTAGGGACGATGCCCCCTCTGGTAACGTGTAGGGGCGATGCCCCCTCTGGTAATGTGTAGGGGCGATGCCCCCTCTGGTAACGTGTAGGGGCGATGCCCCCTCTGGTAATGTGTAGGGACGATGCCCCCTTCTGGTAACGTGTAGGGACGATGCCCCCTCTGGTAATGTGTAGGGGCGATGCCCCCTCTGGTAACGTGTAGGGGCGATGCCCCCTCTGGTAATGTGTAGGGACGATGCCCCCTCTGGTAACGTGTAGGGGCGATGCCCCCTCTGGTAACGTGTAGGGGCGATGCCCCCTCTGGTAACGTGTAGGGACGATGCCCCCTCTGGTAACGTGTAGGGGCGATGCCCCCTCTGGTAATGTGTAGGGACGATGCCCCCTCTGGTAACGTGTAGGGGCGATGCCCCCTTCTGGTAATGTGTAGGGACACCTCTGGTAAGAACAATGGTAACTATGCAGTACTGCCCTTCAGCCACCAGGTGTCAGTATATGACAGTGTAAGAGAAGGCAGTAGACGGAGGGGGCGATGCACTTGGAGGATATCTGCTCAGCTGTAATAAATCGACTGAACTGAATACAGTTTGCGCCCTTCACATTCGTCCAACCAAAGACTCTGCCTGAGGAGCGACCAGTCTCTACAATCTGCCTGACAATCCGCCATTCACCGAACATTCGCTGGCTTCTGCCCTGTAGATCCGTATTAATCAATATAATTCTTTGATGGGTGCAGGAAGACGTTACCGGAAAGTGCTGCACTGACAGCGCTGCCTAATACACAGAGAGCCACTAGAGGGCGATGGTGCACATTGCTGTTGTATGGCTGACTGCCCTCAGCTCCTGTACTGACAGCACTGCCCATTATAAAGGCAGCCACTAGAGGGCGTACCGTACTAATACAATTCTCACCTTAAAAGACTCGAAGAATCCACCTCCTCCTCCCCCTCCGTTCTCCATCTTGTCATCGTCCCCGCACAGGCCCATCATAGATTGGCTGTTAATGTGAAGCTCCTCGTACAGAGTCTCCAGCAACGCTACTCGCGTGCGCTCCTAACATGACAAGAATCAGAAGGTGACACCAGCAACAGTATACACTACACATCATGAATGGCAGCGCTATCAGAGCCGTACAATTCCCACAGAGGGTCTAACCCCGGGAATCTCCCCCATTGAGAGGTGGTGTGCTCCTCGGGGGCGGGTTTATGTCTCACCTCCAGCTTGGCGAACTTCTCGGCTTTATAACAGGCGTACTCCGCGTTGATCAGCTTCGTCAGGAGAAATTCCTGGAACTCTGACCCCTGAGTGAAGGAAGAGAAGAGCGGTGATGGAAGGATTCTCCGCAGTCCGAGCGTTCAGGACTGACAGTCTGATGGCTCAGGCCCCGAAACTCAACGAGACGACAGTAATTTGTACCAGCAGAGGGGCAGCTGTCCGCCTCTGGTCACATGACCCCGGGACTTACCTTCCGGAAAACTGCCGGCTCGGGGAGGGGTGGACCGAAGAAAGGCACGTCGTCCCGAGCCGTCACCGAGACCTGAAAGACAGCAACGGCGGCAGTCAGACCCCCTGAACACGCTGCACATGGAGCGCCAGCGGGGACCGCTCAGCCGCTATCAGTGGTAATGGGGGCTGACAGGGGCGTGACCCACCGCTGACTCCCATCACCACCGATTAGCGTCAGGCGGTCACCGGAAAAACCTACTGAGCCGCAGATTTACCCAAATTGGATTCAGACTCTGATTTCACCATGCTGCATTGTTTACCAACGAAGTCATGTGATGACTATCACAGCGATCAGGAGAGGTGGGAGGAGCTTCTGGAACCTCCAGGGTAAGAGATGAAATGCGCCATTCTGTTGCAGCCGTTCCCATCACCGCAGGTTAGTGTAGTGCGTCGCCATTCACTTTACAGTGCCTTGAAAAAGTATTCATACCCCTTGAGATTCTCCACATTTCTCATGTTACAACCAAAAACAAATGTATTTTATTGGGATTTTATGTGATAGACCAACACAAAGTGTCACATAATTGTGAAGTGGAAGGAAAATGATAAATGATACAAATAAATATGTGAAAAGTGTGGGGGGGGGACATTTGTATGGCGCCCCCCGGAGTCAATACTTTGTAGAACCCCCTTTCTCTACAAGTCTTTTTGGGGGTGTCTCTACCAGCTTTGCACATCTAGAGAGGACATTTCTGCCCATTCTTCTTTGTAAAATATCTCAAGCTCTGTCAGATTGGATGGAGAGCGTCTGTGAACAGCAATTTTCAAGTCTTGCCACAGATTCTCAATGTGATTTAGGTCTGGACTGTGACTGGGCCATTCTAACACATGAATATGCTTTGATCTAAACCATTCCATTGTAGCTCTGGCTGGATGTTTCGGGTCGTTGTCCTGCTGGAAGGTGAACCTCCTCCCCAGTCTCAAGTCTTTTGTAGACTCTAACAGGTTTTCTTCTAAGATTGTCCTGTATTTGTCTCCATCCATCTTCCCATCAACTCTGACCAGCTTCCCTGTCCCTGCTGAAGAAAACCATCCCCACCACATGATGCTGCCACCACCATGTTTCACGGTGGGGATGGTGTGTTCAGGGTGATGTGCAGTGTTAGTTTTCCCCACACATAGCGTTTTACTTTTAGGCCATAAAGTTGAATTTTGGTCTCCTCTGACCAGATCACCTTCTTCCACATGTTTGCTGTGTCCTCCACATGGCTTCTCACAAACTACAAACAGGACTTCTTATGACTTTCTTTCACCAATGTCTTTCTTCTTGTCACTCTTCCATAAAGGGCAGATTTGTGGAGAATACGACTAATAGTTGTCCTGTGGACAGATTCTCCCACCTGAGCTGTGGATCTCTGCAGCTCCTCCAGAGTTACCATGGACCTCTTGGCTCTTCTCTGATGAATGCTCTCCTTGCCCGGCCGGTCAGTTTAGGTGGACGGCCATGTCTTGGTAGGTTTGCAGTTGTGCCATACTCTTTCCATTTTCTGATGATGGATTGAACAGAGCTCCGTGAGATGTTCAAAGCTTGGGAGATTCCTTTATAACCTAACCCTGCTTTATACTTCTCCACAACTTTATCCCTGACCTGTCTGGTGTGTTCCTTGGCCTTCATGATGCTGTTTGTTCACTAAGGTTCTCTAACAACCTCTGAGGGCTTCACAGAACAGCTGTATTTATACTGAGATTAAATGACACACAGGTGGACTCTATTTACTAATTAGGTGACTTCTGAAGGCAATTGGTTCCTCTAGATTTTAGTTAGGGGTATCAGAGTAAAGGGGGCTGAATACAAATGCCCCTCCCCCCACACTTTTCACATATTTATTTGTATCATTTATCATTTACAATTATGAGCCACTTTGTGTTGGTCTATCACATAAAATCCCAATAAAATACATTTTTGGTTGTAACATGAGAAAATGTGGGAAATGTCAAGGGGTATGAATACTTTTTCAAGGCACTGTATATGATATGGCGATGCAGCCCCAGCACATTGCCCAGTAATGCACCGCCATGCGCTGTGGTGCGCTGCGGAGCCAAATGCATGTTAATGGAACGCTGCAGGACCCCAATGTCTGAAGAGACCCTGAAGCTGAACTCTATGCAGATATAAAACTCCCAAATCAATTATTAATACATCATAAAATGTATTCTTTTATATACAAGACCTGAATATGAGCTAGAATCGGGCCCCTTACAGTCCTGGCCTGTACAGCAGAGATCAGACAAGGGGAGGGAGAAGCAGCACAAGGAGCCAATCAGGTGAGCCACAGTGCTCATGTGCTAACAAACGACAGGTAAACAGGAGGAGAGAGCAGGGTGACCGAGAGAACCTCAGTCAGCTACTTCTCCTTTCACTGTCCAATCACTGGCTGGGGGAGGGACAAGAGCTGTAATTGTTACTGAACTGCAGCAGAGAAAAATCCGGTCTCCTGTCTGGAAAGACATGGTTATGCTGTGTAAATTTTAGGACTGGATGGACAGATATCAATCCTTTGACAGATAAAACAGCCCCCTTGTATGTTTTTCATATGATTCAGAGAGTCACCTTAATGTCACCCCCAATGACAATACATTTTGCCCAAATTTTTGAGAAAACCCCCATCTTTGCTCATCCCCATTAGTGAGGAACTAGAAGTCCCAGCATGCTCAGCAGCCTTGGTCCTCACCCCGTTGTATATGATATGATCTGGCACACCCTGGGATGAGACTACTGTCATCCTTTAAGATCGTTTCTTTGGCCGTGGTCGATCGTTGCATTTATGATAACACCCGGAGACGCTGAGACCAGCGATTGCAACCCTCACGTAATACGTTGTCAGATCTGGTCTGCCTGTCTGTTGGGTCTAGTGTGTTTTGGGGAGGGGGGTACCTTGTACACAGTGTTGGCGGTGCCGGACTCCTCAACTTGCACCACGATGTAGGCATGCAGGAAGTTGGAGGCGATCATGTCGGGGACGAAGGGCGTGTTCTCATCCTGGAAGACTATGGCCACAATGTCGTTCCCGATGTGCCGCTTCCTCTGCAGCTGAACAGGAAGGAAGAGGTGAGGAAGAGGTGAGGAAGTGGTGAGGAAGAGGTGAGGAAGTGGGGAGGGGGCAACACACGGGGTACACATGGGGTACAGGATATGCGCTACCTGCTGGGCATCCCCCTCAGTGTATGGCAGCTTGGTGGACACGTGGAACATGATCTCCTTCCCACGGAAGTTGCAGTAGATGGATTCTGTTCCCGTCTGTCCATGAGTGACATCCAAACCTCCCCGGAAACTGCAATATAAATACAATATGGGGGAGGGGTCATCTGGAGTCCACCCAAAAGTGACATCTTCCATCATAGCTCCATCTCTGTTCCTGCCCACCTTTGTGCGTCCCGCCTCCTGCTGGCATATTCTCAATAATCTCAAATAAAAATTCAGCAGGGATAGTGGGAACCCCTCATAATGTGCACAGCAGACTCCACCAATAGACTCCAAAAGAAACAGAAGTGCCTGTCAGGGGCTTTACCTCTCCAGCATCCACCAATTACTGAAGTATCAGTTTTGGGTGGAGTGACCCTTTGGACATCAATGAGATGGTCTTCTTGTATAACCATTTACAATGACCCACCATTACAGTGATCCACCATTACAGTGATCCACCATATTTGTTACACATATAGACAGTAGAACAAAAAAGGCCAGCATTTTTCCTACACCTCTTCCTCCCAGTGTGCACACCGATTGGTTGTTGCAGAAGATGTCTCCATGCCCAGAGCTAACCTGAGTTGAATTTTCCATTAAGGGTGACTGACCAATCATCTAGACTCTGACTCTGGGGTGTCAGTGTTGGTCAGTCACCTGGCAAGTCCCCTCCGACTCACCCCTTAAAGTCCTGCAGGAGAACCCGCTCCCCCAGCAGCTCCAGGAACTCCGCAAAGGCTGGACTCTCATCAGTGGTGCTGAATATTTCCTCTTCTGTCGTCTAAAAGACAAAGGGGTTCCAGAACGTCAGCAGAATACCACAGAATACCAACAGCAACCACTGAAAACCAACATTCAAACTCTCCAATAGACATTAAAAGCCAGCGCTGCACTTCTACATCTTGAAAATCCCAATACCCATCACCACCAACACCCATTCCAAACATCCATCACCACCAACACTCATCCCCAGCACTCATCACCACCACCACTCATCCCCATCACCACCCACCACTCATCTACAACACCCATCACCACCAACACTCACCCCCAACACCCATCACTACCAAAAACACCCACCACCACAAACACCCACCACCACTAACCCCCATCACCACCAACACCCATCACAAATATCCATGATCACCAACACTCTACAAACGCTACAATAGACATTAAAAGCCAGCACCAACACTTCTACATCTTGAAAATCCCAAAACCCATCACCGCCAACACCCATCACCACCAACACTCATCCCAATACCCATCACCACCAACACTCCTTCCAATACCCATCACCACCAACACTCCTTCCAATACCCATCACCACCAACACTCATCCCAATACCCATCACCACCAACACTCATCCCAATACCCATCACCACCAACACTCATCCCAACACCCATCACCACCACAAACACCCACCACCACAAACACCCACCCATCACCACCAACACCCATCACCACCAACACTCATCCCAACACCCATCACCGCCAACACCCTTCACAAACATCCATGATCACCAACACTCTACAAATGCTACAATAGACATTAAGAGGCCAGCACCAACACTTCTACATCTTGAAAATCCCAAAAGCCATCACCACTAACACCCATCCCAAACATCCATCACCACCAACACTCATCCCAATACCCATCACCACCAACACTCATCCCCAACACCACCAACACAAACATCTATCACCACCAACACTCATCCCCAACACTCATCACCACCACCAACACAAACATCCATCACCACCAACACTCTACAAACGCTACAATAGACATTAAAAGCCAGCACCAACACTTCTACATCTTGAACATCCCAAAACTCATTACCACCAACACCCATCCCAAACATCCATCACCACCAACACTCATTGTCAGCACCCTTCACCACCAACACTTATCCCCAACACCCATCACCATCAACACAAATATCAAACATCCATCCACCCACCACCTTCTACCACCATCAACACCCATCACCACAAACATCTATCCACCCATTATCAACATCTATCAACATCTACCAACATCTATCTATCATGAACGCACCACTAACACCCATCATTAACAACATCTACCTCCATAAAATTAATCCATCACCAACATCTATCACCATCAACACGCATCACTAAGACCTATCGTTACCAACATCTACCACCACCAATACTCAATACCAACATCCATCCCCAACATCACCCATCAACAACATCTATCATCACCAACATCCATCCCTGACACATGTCACCACCATCATCCATCATCAACATCCATCCACACTATTATCACCAACACCCAGCTAATGATCCCTGGGACACTTTTAGCCTTACAAATGAGGACTGGTCCTGGGTGGGTGATAGGACTTAATGTTCAGTCCCTCTATCACCATTATAATGATGGTTGGTGATGGCAGTGGACCGCAAATACCGATTGTGCAGTCAGCTATTAACAATGTTATAGACAGTCCGATGACACCTCTACGGGAGAGTAAACCTTAATCTTCCCCATAACCCCCCCGCTATGGTGACCTCAACAGTGCCGACACATTATATCACAGACCACAAATCCCTGACTGCCCCCCCAAACCTCAAATCAGCCAACCTGACAATAACCGTACAATCACACTCCTGACCTGTCCCGGTTTCTGGTAGACAACTCCAAACTTAAAGTGATTGCTGATGACGTGTTCATCAAATGTGACGATGAGACGCGACGCCTGGAGGGAAGAGGATAAAGATGAGGATTTAGGATTTCATGAAGAACCAGAGCAATTGAACATCCATACACAGTACAATAATCTGTTCGTCTGATCCGACCCGTAGAGACTGAGGGAAGAGGAGCAGCAAAGTGCAATCACTATACTGTACTTCTAAGTAGAGGTTATGGCAGCCCACATGGCCTCCCCTCCCCCCACACCTTATTATTCCTTATATTCCTAATTTCTCTCTATATACAATGTATCCAGATACATTCACTGAGAAAAGATACACGACTACCTGAAGTCTATTCTTATATTGTCTTCCCGTGATTGACACATGTAATACTCTGTGGGAGGGATCTGATGGGGATCGCCTTGCTGTGATTGGTTGGCCTGTCCTACGTTGTGATAGGTGACACTACAGGGCATATTTATCACGCAGTGAATGTGTCAATTATCAAACATTCTCTGCAGGTGAATCTTCCATGTCTATTATATGACAGAGATTGATTCACCACCAGAGAAAGTCCCATTCACTGTGTCATGAATGACCCCGGCGTGTCCGGTACGGTGAGCGGGGGGTTAATCCTCGCCCATGAATGACCCCGGCGTGTCCGGTACGGTGAGCGGGGGGTTAATCCTCGCCCATGAATGACCCCGGTGTGTCCGGTACGTGGGGGGTAATCCTCGCCCATGAATGACCCCGGTGTGTCTGGTACGGTGAGCGGGGGGTTAATCCTCGCCCATGAATGACCCCGGCGTGTCCGGTACGGTGAGCGGGGGGTTAATCCTCGCCCATGAATGACCCCGGCGTGTCCGGTACGGTGAGCGGGGGGTTAATCCTCGCCCATGAATGACCCCGGTGTGTCTGGTACGGTGAGCGGGGGGTTAATCCTCGCCCATGAATGACCCCGGCGTGTCCGGTACGGTGAGCGGGGGGTTAATCCTCGCCCATGAATGACCCCGGCGTGTCCGGTACGGTGAGCGGGGGGTTAATCCTCGCCCATGAATGACCCCGGCGTGTCCGGTACGGTGAGCGGGGGGTTAATCCTCGCCCATGAATGACCCCGGCGTGTCCGGTACGTGGGGGGTAATCCTCGCCCATGAATGACCCCGGCGTGTCCGGTACGTGGGGGGTTAATTCTCGCCCATGAATGACCCCGGCGTGTCCGGTACGGTGAGCGGGGGGTTAATCCTCGCCCATGAATGACCCCGGCGTGTCCGGTACGGTGAGCGGGGGGTTAATCCTCGCCCATGAATGACCCCGGCGTGTCCGGTACGTGGGGGGTAATCCTCGCCCATGAATGACCCCGGCGTGTCCGGTACGTGGGGGGTTAATCCTCGCCCATGAATGACCCCGGCGTGTCCGGTACGGTGAGCGGGGGGTTAATCCTCGCCCATGAATGACCCCGGTGTGTCCGGTACGTGGGGGGTTAATCCTCGCCCATGAATGACCCCGGTGTGTCCGGTACGTGGGGGGTTAATCCTCGCCCATGAATGACCCCGGTGTGTCCGGTACGTGGGGGGTAATCCTCGCCCATGAATGACCCCGGTGTGTCTGGTACGGTGAGCGGGGGGTTAATCCTCGCCCATGAATGACCCCGGCGTGTCCGGTACGGTGAGCGGGGGGTTAATCCTCGCCCATGAATGACCCCGGCGTGTCCGGTACGGTGAGCGGGGGGTTAATCCTCGCCCATGAATGACCCCGGTGTGTCCGGTACGTGGGGGGTAATCCTCGCCCATGAATGACCCCGGTGTGTCCGGTACGTGGGGGGTAATCCTCGCCCATGAATGACCCCGGTGTGTCCGGTACGTGGGGGGTAATCCTCGCCCATGAATGACCCCGGTGTGTCCGGTACGTGGGGGGTAATCCTCGCCCATGAATGACCCCGGTGTGTCCGGTACGTGGGGGGTAATCCTCGCCCATGAATGACCCCGGTGTGTCCGGTACGTGGGGGGTAATCCTCGCCCATGAATGACCCCGGTGTGTCCGGTACGTGGGGGGTAATCCTCGCCCATGAATGACCCCGGTGTGTCCGGTACGTGGGGGGTAATCCTCGCCCATGAATGACCCCGGTGTGTCCGGTACGTGGGGGGTAATCCTCGCCCATGAATGACCCCGGCGTGTCCGGTACGGTGAGCAGGAGGTTAATTCTCGCACATGGCGTGATGACGTCACAGAGGGGTGTGAGGCACGAGGTATGAAGTGTCTCTCCAGGGGAGTCGGGTTCTCCTGTGTGTACAATGGGATACAAAGGATGGCATTGTGTGATACAATGTATCATGTTCATCCTTGCGGTCGGGTTACCTCGCCGTGGTCTCACCTTCGGGTAGAGGACGGGGTGAAATCGATCCACGTTCACATCTTCACACACCAGCTGGGAACAAACATGGAGCCGTGTGAGAAAAACTGTCCAACACCCCCTCCCCCGATACTTTACCCCCCCCCCCCCTACCTTTACCAACCAATCCCTGAACAGGATCTATCTGGACCACCCAACCTCTAACAATCATACATTCCATAAGGTTTTATTTCTGTCTGTGACCCCATTGGGGAGGTTTTCCCTCACTTCCTGTCCCTGTGACACCAGAACAGGAAGACGCTGAGATCAGTAAAACATCAGAAGTTCTGACTCCTCCCCCCACATGAATCTTTTTAATCTCCCATCACTTCCTGTCCTGCAGCTGACCCCTCCCACTCCTGATTAGAGGCGGAGCTTCTCATCATTTAGATAGGAGTGGGAGAGATCCCAGCCCCTCCCCCAGAGATCAGACAACTCACCTTGGCCATCTGCACCACATTGGGGAACTCGGTCAGGCAGGAGATGGGGATGACGTCGTGGTACGTCTGGGACTTTGTCCTGGAGAAGGAAGACGAGGACAGAGATGACATCAGGAATATAGACAATGACAGAAGATAGACAGACAGAGGGAGGTAATGGCTGAACGGAGGTGGGTGGAACGTCGTGGCTGAACGGAGGAGGGTGGAATGACGTGGCTGAACAGAGGAGGGTGGAACGACGTGGCTGAACGGAGGAGGGTGGAACGACGTGGCTGAATGGAGGAGGGTGGAACGACGTGGCTGAACGGAGGAGGGTGGAACGACGTGGCTGAACGGAGGAGGGTGGAACGACGTGGCTGAACAGAGGAGGGTGGGACGATCTGGCTGAACGGAGGAGGGTGGGAGGATGTGGCTGAACGGAGGAGGGTGGAACGACGTGGCTGAACGGAGGAGGGTGGAACGACGTGGCTGAACGGAGGAGGGTGGAACGACGTGGCTGAACAGAGGAGGGTGGGACGATCTGGCTGAACGGAGGAGGGTGGGAGGATGTGGCTGAACGGAGGAGGGTGGAATGACGTGGCTGAACGATGTGGCTGAACGGAGGAGGGTGGAACGACGTGGCTGAACGGAGGAGGGTGGAACGACGTGGCTGAACGGAGGAGGGTGGGACGATGTGGCTGAACGGAGGAGGGTGGAATGATGTGGCTGAACGACGTGGCTGAACGGAGGAGGGTGGAACGACGTGGCTGAACAGAGGAGGGTGGGACGATCTGGCTGAACGGAGGAGGGTGGGAGGATGTGGCTGAACGGAGGAGGGTGGAATGACGTGGCTGAACGACGTGGCTGAACGGAGGAGGGTGGAACGACGTGGCTGAACGGAGGAGGGTGGAACGACGTGGCTGAACGGAGGAGGGTGGAACGACGTGGCTGAACAGAGGAGGGTGGGACGATCTGGCTGAACGGAGGAGGGTGGGAGGATGTGGCTGAACGGAGGAGGGTGGAATGACGTGGCTGAACGACGTGGCTGAACGGAGGAGGGTGGAACGACGTGGCTGAACGGAGGGTGGAACGACGTGGCTGAACGGAGGAGGGTGGGACGATGTGGCTGAACGGAGGAGGGTGGAATGATGTGGCTGAACGACGTGGCTGAACGGAGGAGGGTGGAACGACGTGGCTGAACGGAGGAGGGTGGGACGATCTGGCTGAACGGAGGAGGGTGGAACGATGTGGCTGAACGGAGGAGGGTGGAACGACGTGGCTGAACGGAGGAGGGTGGAATGACGTGGCTGAACGGAGGAGGGTGGAACGACGTGGCTGAACGGAGGAGGGTGGAACGACGTGGCTGAACGGAGGAGGGTGGAACGACGTGGCTGAACGGAGGAGGGTGGAACGACGTGGCTGAACGGAGGAGGGTGGAACGACGTGGCTGAACAGAGGAGGGTGGGACGATCTGGCTGAACGGAGGAGGGTGGAACGATGTGGCTGAACGGAGGAGGGTGGAACGACGTGGCTGAACGGAGGAGGGTGGAACGACGTGGCTGAACGGAGGAGGGTGGGACGACGTGGCTGAACAGAGGAGGGTGGGACGATCTGGCTGAACGGAGGAGGGTGGGAGGATGTGGCTGAACGGAGGAGGGTGGAATGACGTGGCTGAACGACGTGGCTGAACGGAGGAGGGTGGAACGACGTGGCTGAACGGAGGAGGGTGGAACGACGTGGCTGAACGGAGGAGGGTGGAACGACGTGGCTGAACGGAGGAGGGTGGGACGATGTGGCTGAACGGAGGAGGGTGGAATGATGTGGCTGAACGACGTGGCTGAACGGAGGAGGGTGGAACGACGTGGCTGAACAGAGGAGGGTGGGACGATCTGGCTGAACGGAGGAGGGTGGGAGGATGTGGCTGAACGGAGGAGGGTGGAATGACGTGGCTGAACGACGTGGCTGAACGGAGGAGGGTGGAACGACGTGGCTGAACGGAGGAGGGTGGAACGACGTGGCTGAACGGAGGAGGGTGGGACGATGTGGCTGAACGGAGGAGGGTGGAATGATGTGGCTGAACGACGTGGCTGAACGGAGGAGGGTGGAACGACGTGGCTGAACGGAGGAGGATGGGACGATCTGGCTGAACGGAGGAGGGTGGAACGATGTGGCTGAACGGAGGAGGGTGGAGCGACGTGGCTGAACGGAGGAGGGTGGAACGACGTGGCTGAACAGAGGAGGGTGGGACGATCTGGCTGAACGGAGGAGGGTGGGAGGATGTGGCTGAACGGAGGAGGGTGGAATGACGTGGCTGAACGACGTGGCTGAACGGAGGAGGGTGGGACGATGTGGCTGAACGGAGGAGGGTGGAATGATGTGGCTGAACGACGTAGGGTGGGACGATGTGGCTGAACGGAGGAGGGTGGAATGATGTGGCTGAACGACGTGGCTGAACGGAGGAGGGTGGGACGATGTGGCTGAACGGAGGAGGGTGGAACGACGTGGCTGAACGGAGGAGGGTGGAACGACGTGGCTGAACGGAGGAGGGTGGAACGACGTGGCTGAACGGAGGAGGGTGGGACGACGTGGCTGAACGGAGGAGGGTGGAACGACGTGGCTGAACGGAGGAGGGTGGAACGACGTGGCTGAATGGAGGAGGGTGGAACGACGTGGCTGAACGGAGGAGGGTGGAACGACGTGGCTGAACGGAGGAGGGTGGAACGACGTGGCTGAACAGAGGAGGGTGGAACGACGTGGCTGAACAGAGGAGGGTGGAACGACGTGGCTGAACGGAGGAGGGTGGAACGGCGTAGCTGAACGGAGGAGGGTGGGACGACCTGGCTGAACGGAGGAGGGTGGAATGACGTGGCTGAACGACGTGGCTGAACGGAGGAGGGTGGAACGACGTGGCTGAACGGAGGAGGGTGGGACGATGTGGCTGAACGGAGGAGGGTGGAATGACGTGGCTGAACGGCGTGGCTGAACGGAGGAGGGTGGAACGACGTGGCTGAACGGAGGAGGGTGGAACGACGTGGCTGAACGGAGGAGGGTGGAAAGACGTGGCTGAACGGAGGAGGGTGGAACGACGTGGCTGAACGGAGGAGGGTGGGACGACGTGGCTGAACGGAGGAGGGTGGGACGATGTGGCTGAACGGAGGAGGGTGGAATGACGTGGCTGAACGACATGGCCGAACGGAGGAGGGTGGGATGACGTGGCTGAACGGAGGAGGGTGGGACGATGTGGCTGAACGGAGGAGGGTGGAATGACGTGGCTGAACGACATGGCTGAACGGAGGAGGGTGGAACGACGTGGTTGAACGGAGGGGGTGGGACGTGGCTGAACGACATGACCAAAAGAATGGACGATAAGCCAGGCTAAAAGACATCGATGGAAGCTGAACACAGAGCAGTAATCAGGTGGAGGGCCCCTTTAAAGAAACCTGTGAGGACTGAAAGGTGGGCGGGGCCATTGCTGACTCTGATTTTAAAGGTGCAGGCTCCAGGTTTGTCATCCTGATCCCCATCTTCCTCATACAGAACAGGATTTTAGACGTTCCAGCCTTCACTGGCAGCATGCTTGTTCCAGGTCACTTCCATATAAAGTAGGGAAGCCAGGGATCGAAATGATGAACCTGTAAAAAGGATCCAGCAATGGCGGCTCCTCTATCTTCCTCCTGAGAGAATCCTTCCACATTGTCGGGTCTGCTGGAATCATCCCACAGGCTGAGACTTGTAGTTCCTCAGGAGTGATCAGGTGATTTTATAAAGGTTCCAGGACAGACAGAACTAGTATGTAGCTAAAAGCTTCCATTAGAGCCTTCTCACACAGGTTCCCTTTAAGGCCGATACAGTATATGGCCCATCCCCCCCCCCCTCCAGCGGGGCCCCATCTGGCACGCAGGGCAGGGCGTAGCTGGGAAGACACATTATGTAATGGGTACCGGAGCAGCAGGCGGAGGTGTTCCTGGTCTCCGATGACATCATACTTCAGGGAGAAGACGAGGTGACCCAGAGCCGAATCCACCGAGTAATAATTGAAGTGTTCCTGCAAGACAAAGCCACAGAGTCTGTACGAAGACGGGGGACCGGCATGACAACACAGTCATAGAGCTTCTGTATCAGGGTGTCACCCCCCAAATCCAACATCCTGAAACTAAACTGATAGCAAAGTCGACTAATGACTGCTGGTCACATGATACGGGGGGGGGGGGGAATTGTGGCTCCCCAATATATGCAGTACAGGTGGGGGTCCAGAGTCTCTCTACAAAATAAAGGTCACATATGGGGGTCCAGAGTCTGAAAACATTGTGTCACTCTATCCTCACACATGGCACCTTCCATATCGCTATCCTCACACATGGCGGCTTCCATATCTCTATCCTCACACATGGAGCCTTCCATATCTCTATCCTCACACATGGCGCCTTCCATATCTCTATCCTCACACATGGCGCCTTCCACATCTCTATTCTCACACATGGCGCCTTCATGGAGCCTTCCATATCTCTATCCTCACACATGGAGCCTTCCATATCTCTATCCTCACACATGGCAGCTTCCATATCTTTATCCTCACACATGGAGCCTTCCATATCTCTATCCTCACACATGGAGCCTTCCATATCTCTATCCTCACACATGGCAGCTTCCATATCTTTATCCTCACACATGGAGCCTTCCATATCTCTATCCTCACACATGGAGCCTTCCATATCTCTATCCTCACACATGGAGCCTTCCATATCTCTATCCTCACACATGGAGCCTTCCATATCTCTATCCTCACACATGGCGGCTTCCATATCTCTATCCTCACACATGGAGCCTTCCATATCTCTATCCTCACACATAGCGCCTTCCATATCTCTATCCTCACACATGGCGCCTTCCATATCTCTATCCTCACACATGGCGCCTTCCATATCTCTATCCTCACACATGGCGCCTTCCATATCTCTATCCTCACACATGGAGCCTTCTATATCTCTATCCTCACACATGGCACCTTCCATATCTCTAGCCTCACACGTGGAGCCTTCCATATCTCTATCCTTACACATGGAGCCTTCCCATATCTCTATCCTTACACATGGAGCCTTCCATATCTCTATCCTCACACGTGGAGCCTTCCATATCTCTAGCCTCAATCATGGAGCTGTCCATATCTCTATCCTCACACATGGAGCCTTCCATATCTCTAGCCTCACACATGGCACCTTCCATATCTCTAGCCTCTCACGTGGAGCCTTCCATATCTCTATCCTCACACATGGTGGATGTATCCTCACACATGGCTTAAACACATGAAGTCTCATACTAATAGCAGGGAATGTACAGAAGTTAGGCTGCAGTCAGTTCAATCCAGAAGATTCCATTGCCTCCCTGTTGTTTGTGCCCACCTAACCCCAAGATCATATTCCCCCGTTTCCTGGTGTGTACTCACCTTCCCTAGGAAGTGTTTGCGGTACAGGCGTGCCATGTGGTTACTTTCCAGCTTCACCTTCCCGCCGGGAGACTGAACGTTCTCGGGATCCAGCAACGAGGAGCGGTCGTGATTGGTCCCTTCGATCCAGTATCCCCCAAACTGCGGCAGAAGGATAAGAGGGAAGGGCCCCTCCCGGCCCAGGACCTGCAGGGTACAAGGGACAGATCCTTTTTAATACCATATACACGTTCTTTACCTTCAATGAGAACACAACATAGGGACAAGAAAACCTAAACGTGGGAGGGAACTCAGACTGAGGCACAGGGGGCCATGGAGATCAGATTGAGGCACAGGGGGGACCATGGATGTTATACTGAGACACAGGGGGGCCATGGAGGTCTGACTGGGGCACAAAGGGACCATGGAGTTCTGACTGGGGCACAGGGGGACCATGGAGGTCAGACTGAAGCACAAAGGGGCCATGGAGGTCAGACTGAAGCACAAAGGGGCCATGGAGGTCAGACTGAGGCACAGGGGGGACCATGGAGATCATATTGAGGCACAGGGGGTCCATGGAGGTCAGACTGAGGCACAGGGGGGACCATGGAGGTCAGACTGAGACACAGGAGGGCCACTGAGGTCATACTGATGCACAGGGGGACCATGGAGGTCAGACTGAGGCACAGGGGGACCACAGAGGTCAGACTGAGGCAGAGGGGGAACATGGAGGTCAGATTGAGGGACAGGGAAACCATGGAGGTCAGACTGAGGCACAGGGGGAACCATGGAGGTCAGACTGAGGCACAGGGGGATCACAGAGGTCACACTGAGGCAGAGGGGGAACATGGAGGTCAGATTGAGGCACAGGGAAACCATGGAAGTCAGACTGAGGCAAAGGGGGACCATGGAAGTCATACTGATGCACAGGGGGACCATGGAGGTCAGAATAAGGCACAGGGGGACCATGAAGGTCAGACTAAGGCACAGGGTTACCAAGAAGGTCAGCCTGAGGTACAGGGGGACCATAAAGGTCAGACTAAGGCACAGTGGGACCATAAAGGTCTGACTAAGGCACAGTGGGAACCAAGAAGGTCAGCCTGAGGCACAAGGGACCATGGAGGTCAGACTGAGGCACGGGGGATCCTGGAGGTCAGACTGAGGCACAGGGGGACCATGGAGGTCAGACTGAGGCAGAGGGGGATCCTGGAGGTCAGACTGATGCAGAGGGGGATCCTGGAGGTCAGACTGAGGCACAGGGGGATCCTGGAGGTCAGACTGAGGCAGAGGGGGATCCTGGAGGTCAGACTGAGGCACAGGGGGATCCTGGAGGTCAGACTGAGGCAGAGGGGGACCGTGGAGGTCAGACTGAGGCACAGGGGGATCCTGGAGGTCAGACTGAGGCACAGGGGGATCCTGGAGGTCAGACTGAGGCACAGGGGGATCCTGGAGGTCAGACTGAGGCACAGGGGGATCCTGGAGGTCAGACTGAGGCACAGGGGGATCCTGGAGGTCAGACTGAGGCACAGGGGGATCCTGGAGGTCAGACTGAGGCACAGGGGGATCCTGGAGGTCAGACTGAGGCAGAGGGGGATCCTGGAGGTCAGACTGAGGCACAGGGGGATCCTGGAGGTCAGACTGAGGCACAGGGGGATCCTGGAGGTCAGACTGAGGCAGAGGGGGATCCTGGAGGTCAGACTGAGGCACAGGGGGACCATGGAAGTCAGACTGAGGCACGGGGGGACCATGGAGGTCAGACTGAGGCACAGGGGGACCATGAAGGTCAGACTGAGGCACAGGGGGACCATGGAGGTCAGACTGAGGCACAGGGGGACCATGGAGGTCAGACTGAGGCAGAGGGGGATCCTGGAGGTCAGACTGAGGCACAGGGGGACCATGGAGGTCAGACTGAGGCACAGGGGGACCATGGAAGTCAGACTGAGGCACAGGGGGGCAATGGAGGTCAAACTGAGGCACAGGGGGACCATTAAGGTCACACCGAAGCAGAGGGGGACTCATGGAGGTCAAATGGAGGCACAGAGGGGTCATGGGGGTTAGCGTGGGACCTAGAGGGCCATGAAGGTCAGAAAATTACAGTGGTTCTCTCCAGAGGGGGGAACAGTAACCAAAACCTGAAATTGGATCCCCCTATCCCTCTCCTTCATAGGTTATAATATGGTTTGCCTGAAGTTCCACTTTAATGACCCCCATTATCCTGAATGAGATATTGAAGAGAGAAGATTGTGTATGGGCCTCCGCTGGCGGCTCTTACCTCATGGACACTGGGGTAGGGGATGTAGTCCTCCTCTGTCTGCAGTAGGAAGGAAAATAGTAGAAGATTAATACAAGGAATAGGAGACAACAGTACACTGTCATGGCCTATGGCAGAGCTCAGTTCATACACGGGGTCCATGGTGCAGAGGGATCAGAAAGGGGCATTAAGTACCAGCAGGGGGTGCAGTTTCTGTGAATTCCATCCAATGCTGGTCAGAGAAAACAAAAATATGAACAAAAAATATTCACAGCAACAGCCTACCATCATCCTCATTCTTATCCCACCAACACGGACTCACCTTCAGAGGTGGAGGCATCGAGTATCTCTGTTCATCCATTCTGCAGCCCTGAAATATGGAGCCAGAAAAGGTAACAGTCACTCATTATGCAACGCTACTGAAAAGGTCTGCGACATTACTAGAAATTCAACATGTGTCGATGTCAGGAATCAGGGTATCAGAGGGGCCAAGGAGGTTAGACTGGGGGACAGAGGGAACTTCGAGGTCAGAGGGGGGCCATGGGGGTCAGATTGTGGCACAGGAGGAACATGGAGGTCAGAGAGGGGTAAAGAGGGGAGGGCCATGGGGGTCATATTGGGGCACAGGAGGAACATGGAGGCCAGAGAGGGGTAAAGAGGGGAGGGCCATGGGGGTCAGATTGGGGCACAGGAGGAACATGGAGGTCAGAGAGGGGTAAAGAGGGGAGGGCCATGGGGGTCAGATTGGGGCACAGGAGGAACATGGAGGCCAGAGAGGGGTAAAGAGGGGAGGGCCATGGGGGTCAGATTGGGGCACAGGAGGAACATGGAGGCCAGAGAGGGGTAAAGAGGGGAGGGCCATGGGGGTCAGATTGGGGCACAGGAGGAACATGGAGGCCAGAGAGGGGTAAAGAGGGGAGGGCCATGGGGGTCAGATTGGGGCACAGGAGGAACATGGAGGTCAGAGAGGGGTAAAGAGGGGAGGGCCATGGGGGTCAGATTGGGGCACAGGAGGAACATGGAGGCCAGAGAGGGGTAAAGAGGGGAGGGCCATGGGGGTCAGATTGGGGCACAGGAGGAACATGGAGGCCAGAGAGGGGTAAAGAGGAGAGGGCCATGGGGGTCAGATTGGGGCACAGGAGGAACATGGAGGTCAGAGAGGGGTAAAGAGGGGAGGGCCATGAGGGTCAGATTGGGGCACAGGAGGAACATGGAGGTCAGAGAGGGGTAAAGAGGAGAGGGCCATGGGGGTCAGATTGGTGCACAGGAGGAACATGGAGGTCAGAGAGGGGTAAAGAGGAGAGGGCCATGGGGGTCAGATTGGGGCACAGGAGGAACATGGAGGTCAGAGAGGGGTAAAGAGGAGAGGGCCATGGGGGTCAGATTGGTGCACAGGAGGAACATGGAGGTCACAGAGGGGTAAAGAGGAGAGGGCCATGGGGGTCAGATTGGGGAACAGGAGGAACATGGAGGTCAGAGAGGGGCAAAAGGGTCAGACAGGGGCTTAGGGGGGCATAAGGGGTCACAGAGTGAACATGGGAGGTCAGAGAGAGGCAAAGGGGGTAGGGGGGCATAGAGATCAGACAGGGGACGAGAGAAGCATGGGTGTCAAATAGGAACCTAGGGGGGCCATGGAGGTCAGACTGGGGCCCATAGTAGGCATGGCAGTCAGAAAGAAGCACAGGACGGCATGGAGATTAGAATAGGACACGGGGGCTATGGGGGTCAGACAGGGGCATGGAGGTGGCATAGAGGGTTTGGACAGGGGCACGGGGGCTCTATGAAGGTCAGACAGGGTTTCCTCTATATGGAGGTGCAATGAGGGGCCCCTATGGACACAGAGGAGGTCAGACACTTACCTGCATCTTTTCAATCATTTCAAACAGGTCAGAGTTCTGTGAGAAGAAAAGAGAAACTCATCAATATCATCAATATTATCAATATCTCAGAGGAGTGATAATAGACAAATAGTGATCCCTACTATTGCCCCCGGCACCTCCCCGAAATCTGTACGGAATAAACAGACATTGGAGTGTAAGCTCTTCTGGTGTAGAGACTTGTACAGCACTACAGTATATGTGAGAGCTATTTATATATCACTGCAGTAAAATAACAAACATTCTGACTGGAGTCTTCCTCCTTTTTTCCCACAATGCTCTGTTCCTGGTGATGGGGGGATGGGGTTTAATATAGCGGAATCATTCTGCACACAGGTACTCCACCACCTGCACACATATCATCCATTATTCAGCACTGATATCTACCCCTCCCCCCCCCCCCGGGAAATGAATGCCGACTGCAATTTTAGGAGCAAAAACTATTTTCAGACAACTACAGGCTGCCCATTCCCCAGACGGGGGCGCTGAAGCGTGCAACAGGAAGTACATGATGTGCAAAACTGTGTTATTCCCGCAGGATCTTCACAGAAAACCCTGAGACCTCCACACCGCGCCTTCCCACAATCCACCGCAGACCCCCGCCGCCACACCGCGCCTTCCCACAATCCACCGCAGATTCCTGCCGCCACACCGCGCCTTCCCACAATCCACCGCAGACCCCCGTCACCACACTACGCCTACCCACAATCCATCGCAGACCCCCGCCGCCACACCGCGCCTTCCCACAATGCACTGCAGACCCCCGCCGCCACACTACGCCTACCCACAATCCATCGCAGACCCCCGCCGCCACACCGCGCCTTCCCACAATGCACTGCAGACCCCCGCCGCCACACTACGCCTACCCACAATCCATCGCAGACCCCCGCCGCCACACCGCGCCTTCCCACAATGCACTGCAGACCCCCGCCGCCACACTGCGCCATCCCACAATCCACCGCAGATTCCTGCCGCCACACTGCGCCTTCCCACAATCCACCGCAGATTCCTGCCGCCACACCGCGCCTTCCCACAATCCACCGCAGATTCCTGCCGCCACACCGCGCCTTCCCACAATCCACCGCAGATTCCTGCCGCCACACCACGCCTTCCCACAATCCACTGCAGATTCCTGCCGCCACACCGAGCCTTCCCACAATCCACCGCAGATTCCTGCCGCCACACCGCGCCTTCCCACAATCCACCGCAGACCCCCGTCACCACACTGCGCCTTCCCACAATCCACCACAGATTCCTGCCGCCACACCGCGCCTTCCCACAATCCACCGCAGATTCCTGCCGCCACACCACGCCTTCCCACAATCCACCGCAGATTCCTGCCGCCACACCGAGCCTTCCCACAATCCACCGCAGATTCCTGCCGCCACACCGCGTCTTCCCACAATCCACCGCAGATTCCTGCCGCCACACCGCGCCTTTCCACAATCCACCGCAGACCCCCGCCGCCACACCGAGCCTTCCCACAATCCACCGCAGACCCCCGCCGCCACACCGCGCCTTCCCACAATCCACCGCAGATTCCTGCCGCCACACCGCGCCTTCCTACAATCCACCGCAGACCCCCGTCACCACACTGCGCCTTCCCACAATCCACCGCAGATTCCTGCCACCACACCACGCCTTCCCACAATCCACCGCAGATTCCTGCCACCACACCACGCCTTACCACAATCCACCGCAGATTCCTGCCACCACACCACGCCTTCCCACAATCCACCGCAGACCCCCGTCACCACACTACGCCTACCCACAATCCATCGCAGATTCCTGCCGCCACACCACGCCTTCCTACAATCCACCGCAGACCCCCGTCACCACACTGCGCCTTCCCACAATCCACCGCAGATTCCTGCCGCCACACCACGCCTTCCTACAATCCACCGCAGACCCCCGTCACCACACTGCGCCTTCCCACAATCCACCGCAGACCCCCGTCACCACACTGCGCCTTCCCACAATCCACCGCAGATTCCTGCCGCCACACCGAGCCTTCCCACAATCCACCGCAGATTCCTGCCGCCACTCCACGCCTTCCTACAATCCACCGCAGACCCCCGCCGCCACACCACGCCTTCCTACAATCCACCGCAGACCCCCGTCACCACACTGCGCCTTCCCACAATCCACCGCAGATTCCTGCCGTCACACCGCGCCTTCCCACAATCCACCACAGACCTCCGTCACCACACTGCGCCTTCCCACAATCCACCGCAGATTCCTGCTGCCACACCGCGCCTTCCCACAATCCACCGCAGATTCCTGCCGCCACTCTGCGTCTTCCCACAATCCACCACAGATTCCTGCCGCCACACCACGCCTTCCCACAATCCACCGCAGACCCCCGCCGCCACACCGAGCCTTCCCACAATCCACCGCAGAATCCTGCCGCCACACCGCGCCTTCCCACAATCCACCGCAGATTCCTGCCGCCACACCGCGCCTTCCCACAATCCACCGCAGATTCCTGCCGCCACACCGCGTCTTCCCACAATCCACCGCAGACCCTCGTCACCACACTGAGCCTTCCCACAATCCACCGCAGATTCCCGCCGCCACACTGAGCCTTCCCACAATCCACTGCAGACCTCCTTGTTTTTCGCATCGTGTACTTCCTGTATTGTGACCGGTCAGGATTTATTCACGCAGATCTGATTGGGTGACATTAAACGGTGTGTGGAGGGAGAGGTCTCGGCACCCCGGCACTGTGACCAGAACGTTTCCAGATAGGAGCGGAGCAATCCATGCGCCAGCTCGGATGTGACAGACGCCCCGGGTGGCGCGGTGACTCCGCAGAACGTCCCGGCCGTGTCAGAACAAATGTGTCAGATTGCGCAGCGCACTGATATCAGCCGGCGCTGCCTGCGAGCCGGGGGCCCGGGGAGTGACACATCCTGTCTACATGGCGTATGCTGAGCGCAGAGACTGGCAGTGGCTCGGCCTTTCGCTGCCAGCAGCACGCGGCGGGCTCTGCGGATCTCCCTGCTAAAGTGTGAAACCAAAAGAAGTGTCTCTGGCGATGCAGGCAAATTATCCTCAGTCCAATGAGCGCCTGACGTCCTTCTACATAAACATCATCCCCTGTGCGGGCCTGGAACGGCGCTCTGACGCACGCAAGAAGTGCTGTGCGCAAATCTCAATTGTCCTCTGTAGACACATCCCTGAGAGAAGATCTCCTGACTTCATAGAAGAGAGAACATGTCATCTGTACACTCTCAGGGTGAAAATGGAACCACCAATCAGAGAGCGGCACCGCCTTCTTCGCTATGACGCAGCCCACTTTGGGAAGTCCAGCGTTTCCTTGCATTGGCTGAGACACCAACGCACAGCCGGCCCTGGAAATCCCAGGACTCTGTGCAGGCCAGTCAAGTTCCTCCACCCCAAACTCGCTCTTCCACGTCTTTATGGACCTTGCTTTGTGCACTGGTCCAAACCATTTGGTGGAGGGGGGATTATGTTGGGGGGTTGTTTTTTTCGGGGGTTGGGCTTGGCCCCTTAGTTCCAGTGAAGGGAACTCTTAGGGCGTCAGCATACCAAGATATTTTGGACAATTTCATGCTCCCAACTTTTTGGGAACAGTTTGGAGACGGCCCCTTCCTGTTCCAACATGACCGAGCACCAGTGCACAAAGCACTGGTCAAGCATTCCCATAGACACCCTCCTAAACCTTGTAGACGGCCTTCCCAGAAGAGTTGAAGCTGTTATATCTGCAAAGCGCGGAGCCAACTCAATATTGAACCCTACGGACTAAGACTGGGATGCCATTAAGGTTCATGTGCATGCAAATGCACGCATCCCAATACTTTTGACAATATAGTGTCCAATGTATCTATTCAGGGGCCACAACCAATACTGGGGCCCATTTACAACCTTCTCTGCCCATCACTGTATTATCTGTGGGGCCTCAACAGACGTTTATGAACCAAACCTATGTCCAACCTCACAAGGCACCACGCCATACGCATGTTCCCACCTTTTACATCCTCTATGGGACCTCAATGGCTACAGGCCAAACCACAACCCCCACTTCACAACCCAGCGCACCGCACTGTATGTGTACTCACATCTCTGCATTGTGGACCTACCAACTTTATAGACTCAGGCGCCTTTACCCACGCTGTGCATTGTTGGCCCAGTTGAGTGGACGCACCCAAATCACGACCACTCACAGATTGGTCCTACCCAAACCCCGCCTCCAAATATGCAGAGAACGTCCAATACACCCACTGTACAGGGCTGGTCCAGCCCAGGAAACACCTCTAAATATGCATGGACTGCCCACGTGCGGCCCTGATCCCCCAAATCTTTATTTGTGGGGATCAGGGCCACACCTGGGCAGTCCATGCATATTTCGAGTTACAGAGCCTGGGCAACAAGATTGAAGCTGTGATCCCAGGACAAGGCCCTGGACACAACATCGGTGGAACATAGGGGCAAGATGTGGGACTGTCCCAGTAAGTCCAGGACAGTTGGCATTGATGTGTGATGCACTGAAGGGTCAGTGTTGTCTACCACTTTGATGTACAATGGGGGCCATGAGACCCCAAAGACAATGTGAACATGTTGGAGCAGGGGTCTCCAAACTCTCTAAACAAAAGGCAAGTTTACGGACTTTCAGACTTTAGGAGGTCCAGACTATGGCCAGTGGGAATACAAAATGTCCAAGCATCAGTGGGAGTAAACAATGCCCCATAGTTGGTGTCATTGGTAGGAATTGTGCCCCATTGTTGGTGTTATTGGGCCCCATTGGTAGGAATTGGGCCCCATTGTTGGTGTCATTGGTAGGAATTGTGCCCCATCTTTGGTGTCTTTGGGAAGAAGTGTGCCCCATAGCTGGTGTCATTGAAAGGAAGTGTGCCACTTAATTGGTGTCACTGGGCTCCATTGTTGGGGTCATTGGGACCCATTGTTGGTGTCATTGGTAGGAATTGGGGCCCATCTTTGGTGTCTTTGGGAGGAAGTGTGCCCCATCGTTGGTGTCACTGGGCCCCATTGTGGGTGTCACTGGGAGGAACTGTGCCCCTTCATTGATGTTATTGTTCCCCATTATTGTTGTCATTGGCAGGAACTGTGCCTCTTCATTGATGTAATTGGTAGCAATAATGCCCTATCATTGGGCCCCATCCCCCCGTCGTGGATGTCAACCCATCATTGGTGTTAGTGAATAAAATAGTGCCCGAAGGGCTGGATAAAAACAAGCAAAGGGCTGCATCTGGGCCCTGGGCTGAAGTTTGGAGACCCCTGGGTTTGAGGAATGATGAAAGTACTGGAGGTGACCCCTCTAATGGAGGACTGCAGAGCCAATCACTGCTATCCTTCAAGGATCAGGCACCTTTGTATCAGCCGGGGGATGGGATCCATAGTAAAAGGGTAACAGCCAGATATAACCCTGAGATACAAAATGTTCTATTCTGGATCCACATTGTAACATTGTTCAGTGGAATCCGTCATCTCCTGTGTGAAGATACTTTGTAACAATAAATCTCAGCACAAGACAAGCTGAGCTCCAGTGCAATCAGCACCAAATTATATTTTATTATTATTATTATTATTCAGGATCTATATTATTATTATTATATTTTATCATTATTCAGGATCTATTTTATTATTATTATATATTAATATTATTACGTTTATATTATATTTGTGGTTGGGGATTCTAATGTTCCCTCTATTTACAAACACGCAGAATATATCAGACAATTTATTTAAAATCTGAAGAAAATTTTTTATAGCAGAAAACAAAATATAAAACTGACAGCTCCCCTGAATGAGGGGGTCCTACTCACCGGGGACCTGCACCCCATGGATCCACAGTCTGGGGATCTGTCCACACTGGACCACATCTCAATGGAGCCTTTCAGCTGAGGTCTTCCATCACTGGGATGCTTCTCCTGAGGACCAATCTGTATGGACTTGTTCATCTGCCAAATTTTCTCACCAGCCTTGAATCTCTTCTGGGATGGAGACCCCTGGGATCTGCTCTCGCTGGGTCCATTCAGTTTGCCTCCTTTCTCTAGGGATCTGCTGAGATTGGATCCATTCCCTAGGGATCTCTTCATGTGGTACGTGTTCTGTTTGAATATGTCCATGTGAAATATTCCCTGGGATCTGTTCTCGTGGGATGGAGACCCCTGAGATCTGTTCTCCTGAGATGGAGAATCCTGAGATCTGTTCTCCTGGAATTGAGACCCCTGGGATCTGTTCTCCTTGGATGGAGACCACTGGTATCTGCTCTCATGGAATAGAGACCCCTGGGATCTGCTCTCACTGGGCCCATTCAGTTTGCCTCCTTTCTCCAAGGATCTGCTAAGACTGGGTCCATTCTCTGGGAATCTGCCGATGTGGTACGTGTTCTGCCTGAATATGTCTACGTGAAATATTCCCTGGGATCTGCTCTCCTGGGATGGAGACACCTGGGATCTGCTCTCCTGGGATGGAGACACCTGGGATCCGCTCTCGCTGGGTCCATTTGGTTTGCCCCCTTTTTCCAGGGATCTGCTCAGACTGGATCCATTCCCTTGGGATCTGCTGATGTGGTTTGTGTTCTCTCTATGGAATATTCCATGGGAGCCATGGCCTGGGGATCTGCTCACACGGGATGCGTTCTCCCTGAAGATGTCCATGTGGAATAATCCATGAGACCTGTTTCCGGGGGATCTGTCCTCCTGGGGTCTGTTCATCTTGGCTCTCTCTGCTTACCTGGCTGGTGACTGTGCAAATCTCAATCTATATCCTCATCATCGTGTCATTTCCATGAGGACTGGGTGATTTACCGCTAATTAACGTTCCTCAGGTTGGGAATGTATAATTAAGGAGATATTTCTGTGATCTGATGAATCGGGTCAGCCAGGTGTCGGGTGAAGTCTTGCCAGGGACACGGTGTGCTGGGTTGTGCAATGTGATGAGGAGGACGGAGGAAAGGACTCGCCTAATCCCAGATAATGAGAGTCCCAGGACACACAATTATCTACAAATCCCCACTTTGTGAAGATAAAAGGACTCAATGACAATAATATCGCCCACTGGAGATGTGGAGATGTTCAGGGATTGCAGTGGCCCAGCCTTGAAAATATGTTCTTAAAGGGCCAGTCACACAAAGCTGACAATTTAGTCACCTAATTTCTCATAAGAAAGCCCAGTCCTTTTCACACAGGGGTAGCGATGTTCTGACACCTGACAAATGCAGACCCTCCCTTCCCCTGACTCCAAAAACAGCCAAATAGGAGCTGGGGTCACCGCTCCGAACATCTCCTGCCCCACCCCGACCTGTGCCAAAGGTTCCATTCCCACCGAAACTCAGAACTCCCCCCGAGAGAATCCTGACAGATCACAATATAGAAAAGATCCTCCTTTTATCATTAGAACCCCCAGAAATTCTTCAAAAGGTCCACCTTGGGCTAGTCAGGTCTCCAGATCACGTATGATAAATACCTATCAGCTCCTTTACTGTAACCAGGATAACCAAGCAAGTTTGAAAATGCATTTCCTTTCCTTTCTCCTGCTGAGCCCCCCCCCCCCCCCCCCCCCCCCCCCAAGCTTTTTTTTGTTTTGTACCACACAGATTTCTCAGCATGCCTTCAGATGTTCAGATTGGAGTTGCAGAACTAATGAGAGGATGAACAAGGAGAAAATTGACTGGAGGGATGCCGGGGATGTCCTCTAAATGGTGAACCTGGAGGCGCCTGGAATTTCCCTCCACTTAACCATTCAAGCTGCCAGTCCGGACTCGGCAGTCCTCCAATGGAGGTTCAGTATAGAGAACATTCGGGGTGCCAGGAATGATTCAGCATTATCACAGAGAAGACCCAATTATTGTCCATGAACAGGACTTCCCGGCCTCAGGATTGGAGGATGGCCTCCTGCGCACCATATTGTTTAGAACATTTCATTACACACCAGGGATTGGAGTCTGAGATTTTCCAGCATGCAAGGGATGATGGGAATTTTAAATAACACCTGAATACAGAGAGACAGAAATGAATATTTTTTTTGCCTGGCCTTCTCCTTTATACAAATCATCAGAAGTCAGCCATTGGCACAACAAAGGCGCATCCAGAAGCTGGTTCCCCAACCCCGTATCATGGTATCTCTGACACTGACAGTGTTACACCAGTCTGGTCACATGACTTCACACTTATTCAACCATAATCCACCTACAAACTAAAACATTGGTTTTGGGTGGACAAGTCCTTTAAATCCCCATAAAGGTGTCAGTTTATGGTCTCTAGATGACACCCCATGGACAGAAAACAATGATGGACAATAACAGCAGCTTTCTGGCTACACTATAGAGCTGCCAGCTGAGCTATGATTGGATGCTGGGAGTTCCCGCACAGTTCAGCTGGCAGCGCTGGTCCGTGTAATGAAGTCTAATGTGTACCAATAAACCAGTGACACCAGTTCTGCCAGCTGTGCAGTGCCCGGGGACATTATATAACACCGTGACAACGAGGACAAATGTGCAGAGACTTCCTGACAGCCAAACCAAATAAGAAATTCACTGAGCAAATAAATCGTCAGAAAACCCATCACCTGTCCTCACCTATTACCTATCCGTCCATCTATCCATCATCTGTCCTCACCTATCTATTACCTATCCATCATTTGTCCATCATCTGTCCTCACCTATCTATTACCTATCCATCATCTGTCCTCACCTATCTATTACCTATCCATCATCTGTCCATCATCTGTCCTCACCTATCTGTCCATCATCTGACCTCTCCTATCCATCATCTGTCCTCACCTATCTATTACCTATCCGTCCATCTATCCATCATCTGTCCTCACCTATCTATTACCTATCCGTCCATCTATCCATCATCTGTCCTCACCTATCTATTACCTATCCGTCCATCTATCCATCATCTGTCCTCACCTATCTATTACCTATCCATCATCTGTCCTCACCTATCTATTACCTATCCATCATCTGTCCTCACCTATCTATTACCTATCCATCATCTGTCCTCACCTATCTATTACCTATCCATCATCTGTCCTCACCTATCTATTACCTATCCATCATCTGTCCTCACCTATCTATTACCTATCCATCATCTGTCCATCATCTGTCCTCACCTATCTATTACCTATCCGTCCATCTATCCATCATCTGTCCTCACCTATCTATTACCTATCCGTCCATCTATCCATCATCTGTCCTCACCTATCTATTACCTATCCGTCCATCTATCCATCATCTGTCCTCACCTATCTATTACCTATCCATCATCTGTCCTCACCTATCTATTACCTATCCATCATCTGTCCTCACCTATCTATTACCTATCCATCATCTGTCCTCACCTATCTATTACCTATCCATCATCTGTCCTCACCTATCTATTACCTATCCATCATCTGTCCTCACCTATCTATTACCTATCCATCATCTGTCCATCATCTGTCCTCACCTATCTGTCCATCATCTGACCTCTCCTATCCATCATCTGTCCTCACCTATCTATTACCTATCCATCATCTGTCCATCATCTGTCCTCACCTATCTGTCCATCATCTGACCTCTCCTATCCATCATCTGTCCTCACCTATCTGTCCATCATCTGACCTCTCCTATCCATCATCTGTCCTCACCTATCTATTACCTATCCATCATCTGTCCTCACCTATCTATTACCTATCCATTATCTGTCCTCACCTATCTATTACCTATCCATCATCTGTCCTCACCTATCTATTACCTATCCGTCCATCTATCCGTCATCTGTCCTCACCTATCTATTACCTATCCATCATCTGTCCTCACCTATCTATTACCTATCCATCATCTGTCCTCACCTATCTATTACCTATCCATCATCTGTCCTCGCCTATCTATTACCTATCCATCATCTGTCCTCACCTATCTATTACCTATCCATCATCTGTCCGTCATCTGTCCTCACCTATCTCATACCTATCCGTCCATCTATCCATCATCTGTCCTCACCTATCTATTACCTATCCATCATCTGTCCTCACCTATCTATTACCTATCCATCATCTGTCCTCACCTATCTATTACCTATCCATCATCTGTCCATCTTCTGTCCTCACCTATCTATTACCTATCCATCATCTGTCCATCTTCTGTCCTCACCTATCTCATACCTATCCATCATCTGTCCTCACCTATCTCATACCTATCCATCATCTGTCCTCACCTATCTATTACCTATCCATCATCTGTCCTCACCTATCTCATACCTATCCATCATCTGTCCTCACCTATCTATTACCTATCCATCATCTGTCCTCACCTATCTATTACCTATCCATCATCTGTCCTCACCTATCTCATACCTATCCGTCCATCTATCCATCATCTATCCTCACCTATCTCATACCTATCCGTCCATCTATCCATCATCTGTCCTCACCTATCTATTACCTATCCATCATCTGTCCTCACCTATCTATTACCTATCCATCATCTGTCCTCACCTATCTATTACCTATCCATCATCTGTCCTCACCTATCTATTACCTATCCATCATCTGTCCTCACCTATCTATTACCTATCCATCATCTGTCCATCTTCTGTCCTCACCTATCTCATACCTATCCATCATCTGTCCTCACCTATCTCATACCTATCCATCATCTGTCCTCACCTATCTCATACCTATCCATCATCTGTCCTCACCTATCTATTACCTATCCATCATCTGTCCTCACCTATCTATTACCTATCCATCATCTGTCCTCACCTATCTCATACCTATCCGTCCATCTATCCATCATCTATCCTCACCTATCTCATACCTATCCGTCCATCTATACATCATCTGTCCTCACCTATCTATTACCTATCCATCATCTGTCCTCACCTATCTATTACCTATCCATCATCTGTCCTCACCTATCTATTACCTATCCATCATCTGTCCTCACCTATCTATTACCTATCCATCATCTGTCCTCACCTATCTATTACCTATCCATCATCTGTCCTCACCTATCTATTACCTATCCATCATCTGTCCTCACCTATCTATTACCTATCCATCATCAGTCCTCACCTATCTATTACCTATCCATCATCTGTCCTCACCTATCTATTACCTATCCATCATCTGTCCTCACCTATCTATTACCTATCCATCATCAGTCCCCACCTATCCATCATCTGTCCTCACCTATCTATTACCTATCCATCATCTGTCCTCACCTATCTATTACCTATCCATCATCTGTCCTCACCTATCTATTACCTATCCATCATCAGTCCCCACCTATCCATCATCTGTCCTCACCTATCTATTACCTATCCATCATCTGTCCTCACCTATCTATTACCTATCCATCATCTGTCCTCACCTATCTATTACCTATCCATCATCTGTCCTCACCTATCTCATACCTATCCGTCCTCACCTATCTCATACCTATCCGTCCATCTATCCATCATCTATCCTCACCTATCTCATACCTATCCGTCCATCTATACATCATCTGTCCTCACCTATCTATTACCTATCCATCATCTGTCCTCACCTATCTATTACCTATCCATCATCTGTCCTCACCTATCTATTACCTATCCATCATCTGTCCTCACCTATCTATTACCTATCCATCATCTGTCCTCACCTATCTATTACCTATCCATCATCTGTCCTCACCTATCTATTACCTATCCATCATCTGTCCTCACCTATCTATTACCTATCCATCATCTGTCCTCACCTATCTATTACCTATCCATCATCAGTCCTCACCTATCTATTACCTATCCATCATCTGTCCTCACCTATCTATTACCTATCCATCATCTGTCCTCACCTATCTATTACCTATCCATCATCAGTCCCCACCTATCCATCATCTGTCCTCACCTATCTATTACCTATCCATCATCTGTCCTCACCTATCTATTACCTATCCATCATCTGTCCTCACCTATCTATTACCTATCCATCATCAGTCCCCACCTATCCATCATCTGTCCTCACCTATCTATTACCTATCCATCATCTGTCCTCACCTATCTATTACCTATCCATCATCTGTCCTCACCTATCTATTACCTATCCATCATCTGTCCTCACCTATCTATTACCTATCCATCATCTGTCCTCACCTATCTATTACCTATCCATCATCTGTCCTCACCTATCTATTACCTATCCATCATCAGTCCCCACCTATCCATCATCTGTCCTCACCTATCTATTACCTATCCATCATCTGTCCTCACCTATCTATTACCTATCCATCATCTGTCCTCACCTATCTATTACCTATCCATCATCAGTCCCCACCTATCCATCATCTGTCCTCACCTATCTATTACCTATCCATCATCTGTCCTCACCTATCTATTACCTATCCATCATCTGTCCTCACCTATCTATTACCTATCCATCATCTGTCCTCACCTATCTATTACCTATCCATCATCTGTCCTCACCTATCTATTACCTATCCATCATCTGTCCTCACCTATCTATTACCTATCCATCATCAGTCCCCACCTATCCATCATCTGTCCTCACCTATCTATTACCTATCCATCATCTGTCCTCACCTATCTATTACCTATCCATCATCAGTCCCCACCTATCCATCATCTGTCCTCACCTATCTATTACCTATCCATCATCTGTCCTCACCTATCTATTACCTATCCATCATCTGTCCTCACCTATCTATTACCTATCCATCATCAGTCCCCACCTATCCATCATCTGTCCTCACCTATCTATTACCTATCCATCATCTGTCCTCACCTATCTATTACCTATCCATCATCAGTCCCCACCTATCTATTACCTATCCATCATCTGTCCTCACCTATCTATCTATTACCTATCCATCATCTGTCCTCACCTATCTATTACCTATCCATCATCAGTCCCCACCTATCCATCATCTGTCCTCACCTATCTATTACCTATCCATCATCTGTCCTCACCTATCTATTACCTATCCATCATCTGTCCTCACCTATCTATTACCTATCCATCATCTGTCCTCACCTATCTATCTATTACCTATCCATCATCAGTCCTCACCTATCTATTACCTATCCATCATCAGTCCTCACCTATCTATTACCTATCCATCATCTGTCCTCACCTATCTATTACCTATCCATCATCTGTCCTCACCTATCTATTACCTATCCATCATCAGTCCCCACCTATCCATCATCTGTCCTCTCCTATCTATTACCTATCCATCATCTGTCCTCACCTATCTATTACCTATCCATCATCTGTCCTCACCTATCTCATACCTATCCGTCCATCTATCCATCATCTGTCCTCACCTATCTATTACCTATCCGTCCATCTATCCATCATCTGTCCTCACCTATCTATTACCTATCCATCATCTGTCCTCACCTATCTATTACCTATCCATCATCAGTCCTCACCTATCTATTACCTATCCATCATCTGTCCTCACCTATCTATTACCTATCCATCATCTGTCCTCACCTATCTATTACCTATCCATCATCTGTCCTCACCTATCTATTACCTATCCATCATCTGTCCTCACCTATCTCATACCTATCCATCATCTGTCCATCATCTGTCCTCACCTATCTCATACCTATCCGTCCATCTATCCATCATCTGTCCTCACCTATCTATTACCTATCCGTCCATCTATCCATCATCAGTCCTCACCTATCTATTACCTATCCATCATCTGTCCTCACCTATCTATTACCTATCCATCATCTGTCCTCACCTATCTATTACCTATCCATCATCTGTCCTCACCTATCTATTACCTATCCATCATCTGTCCTCACCTATCTATTACCTATCCATCATCTGTCCTCACCTATCTATTACCTATCCATCCATCTATCCATCATCTGTCCTCACCTATCTCATACCTATCTGTCCATCTATCCATCATCTATCCTCACCTATCTCATACCTATCCGTCCATCTATACATCATCTGTCCTCACCTATCTCATACCGATCCATCCATCTGTCCATTGTCTATCCTCACCTATCTTATACCTATCAGTCAGTCTGTCCATCATCTGTCCTCACTTATCTCATAACTATTCGTCCTTCGGTCCATCATCTGTCCTCACCTATTACCTATCCATCCATCTATCCATAATCTGTTCTCACCTATCTCATAGCTATCCATCTGTCCGTCCATGGTCTGACCTCACCTATCTCATACCTATTCTTCCATCTATCCATCATCTATCCTCACCTATCTGTCCGTCTGTCCTCACTTATTACCTATCCATCATCTGTCCTCACCTATCTGTGATGTCTCATTCCTATCCATCTGTCCATCATCTGTCCTCACCTATCTATTATCTATCTGTCCGTCTGCCTGCCATCTGACCTCACCTATCTCATACCCATCCGTTAGGGTTGCCACCTCATCCCTTTAAACCCGAACACATATGAATTACACGGGTTCTGAAGCTAATTTAATGCAGATAAGGTGCCAAGCGAGTTTAATTACCGCCTTAATCAGCCACACAACCTGTGTAATTAATATGTGTTCAGTTTTAAAGGGATGAGGTGGCCACCCTATTATCCATCCATGTGTCCATCATCTAAACTCACCTGCCTCACACCTATCCGTCTGTCTGTCCAGCATCTGTTCTCACCTATCTCATACATATCCATGTGTATGTCCATCGTCTGACCTCACCTTTTTCACCCATATCCATCATCTGATCTCATACCTATCCGTCCGTCTATCCATTATCGGATCTCCCCTGTCCCTCAACTGTCCTCACCCATCTCACACTTATCTGTCTATCCAACCATCTACTCTATTACCTATCCATCAGTCCATTTGTCTGTCCATCTTCTGTAAACATCTTCTCACTCTATTACCTATCCAACCATCCATCTACTGTATACATCTTCTCTTTCTATTACATATCAGTCTGTCTTTCCATCTACTGTATATATCTTCTCTATTACCTATCCACCTGTCCAATCATGCATTTGCTGTATATAACATTTCTCTCTTATGCCGCGTTCACACGAGCGGACTTGCCAATGAGCTAAACTCCGTCGGCATTTCCGACGGAAAGATTTAGAACATGTTCTATAGCTGAGTCCGTTGAAAATGCCGACAGAAAAAGTCAGATGGGGCATACACACGGTTGGAATGTCCGACCAGAAGCTCCCATCGAACTTTTTCTGTCGGGAAGTCCGGCCGTGTGTAGGCGGCATTAGTCTATTCATCTGTCTATCCATCTATCGTATCAATCTTCACTCTCTAGAACCTTTTCATCTGTCTTCTCTTTATATTTCTTATCCATCTGTCTGTCCATCTTCTGTATCTATCAAGCTTCTCTCTTATTAGTCTTTTACTTATTTGTCCGTCTGTCTGTCCATCTACTGTAACCACCTACTTTCTCTCTCTCTCTATAACCTCTATCTACTGTATATACACGAGATGTACAAAGATCTCCTAATTGTCCAATATTGGGAATAATCTTTTCTAAATGAAGCGGAATCGCTGCTCCCCTACAACAAAGAACACCCAACAGAGGAGGAGGTCCTGAGGGAAGTCCAGTAGATAAAAGTAAGGTGACCACCAATGGTGAGTCCAGAGCTGTTTTTTTTTTTTTTTTTTATAAAACAAGAATAAGAAAGCCAATACGTTTCGGGTTCACATACCACCCCTCCGTAATGTTCTGTCATTTCAGGAATGCCTTGCACTCAGGGATGTTTGGAAATGTTTGATGATAGAACATCGAATGATTCCACCAGAAGGTCAAGCAGCATTCACAAATCTTAATGTGATGTCTACAAACTCTTCCACACCTCTCCGAGTCCAGCTATCCCTGAAGTGATGGAACATAGAAGCCCTGATGAAGAGGGTGAGGGTACCCGAAATGTGTTGAATTTCCGATTCTTGCAGAATCTTGCATTCAATAAAAAATCCTTTTTTGTGTGCCACCCTTACTGCCATCTACTATGTATCCATCTGCTGTACATCCACCTACTGTACATCCATCTGCTGTGCATCCAGCTACCTGTACATCTACTGTACATCCACCTATTGTGTATCCATCTCCATCTACCGTACATCCATCTACCGTACATCCATCTACTGTACATCCATCTACTATGTATCCATCTACTGTACATCCATCTACTGTACATCCATCTACTATACATCCACCTACTGTACATCCATCTGCTGTGCATCCAGCTACCTGTACATCTACTGTACATCCACCTATTGTGTATCCATCTCCATCTACCGTACATCCATCTACTGTACATCCATCTACTATGTATCCATCTACTGTACATCCATCTACCGTACATCCATCTACTATGCATCCATCTACTGTACATCCATCTACCGTACAGCCATCTACTATGTATCCATCTACTGTACATCCATCTACCGTACAGCCATCTACCGTACATCCATCTATGTATTCATCTATTGTACATCCATCTACTATACATCCATCTATCCATCTACCGTACATCCATCTATGTATTCATCTATTGTACATCCATCTACTGTACATCCATCTACTATGTATCCATTCACTATGTATCCATCTACCGTACATCCATCTACTATGCATCCATCAATTGTACATCCATCTACTATGTATCCATCTACCGTACATCCATCTACCGTACAGCCATCTACTATGTATCCATCTACTGTACATCCATCTACTATGTATCCATCTACCGTACATCCATCTACTATGTATTCATCTATTGTACATCCATCTACTATACATCCATCTACTGTACATCCATCTACTATGTATCCATTCACTATGTATCCATCTACCGTACATCCATCTACTATGCATCCATCTATTGAACATCCATCTACTATGCATACATCTACCGTACATCCATCTATTGTACATCCATCTACTATGTATCCATCTACCGTACATCCATCTACTATTTATCCATCTACTGTACATCCATCTACTATACATCCATCTACTGTACATCCATCTACTATGTATCCATTTGCTATGTATCCATCTACCGTACATCCATCTACTATGCATCCATCTATCGTACATCCATCCACTATGTATCCATCTACCGTACAGCCATCTACTATGTATCCATCTACTGTACATCCATCTACTATGTATCCATCTACTGTACATCCATCTACTATGTATTCATCTATTGTACATCCATCTACTGTACATCCATCTACTATGTATCCATTTACTATGCATCCATCTACCGTACATCCATCTACTATGCATCCATCTATTGTACATCCATCTACTATGCATCCATCTACCGTACATCCATCCACTATGCATCCATCTACCGTACATCCATCTACTATGCATCCATCTACCGTACATCCATCTATTGTACATCCATCTACTATGTATCCATCTACCGTACATCCATCTACTATGTATCCATCTACTGTACATCCATCTACTGTACATCCATCTACTGTGTATCCATCTGCTATGTATCCATCTACTGTACATCCATCTACCGTACATCCATCTACTATGCATCCATCTATCGTACATCCATCAACTATGTATCCATCTACCGTACATCCATCTACTGTACATCCATCTACTATGCATCCATCTATCGTACATCCATCAACTATGTATTCATCTACCGTACATCCATCTACTATGCATCCATCTACTGTACATCCATCTACCGTACAGCCATCTACTATGTATCCATCTACTGTACATCCATCTACTATGTATTCATCTATTGTACATCCATCTACTGTACATCCATCTACTATGTATCCATTTACTATGCATCCATCTACCGTACATCCATCTACTATGCATCCATCTATTGTACATCCATCTACTATGCATCCATCTACCGTACATCCATCTACTATGTATCCATCTACCGTACATCCATCTATTGTACATCCATCTACTATGTATCCATCTACCGTACATCCATCTACTATGTATCCATCTACTGTACATCCATCTACTATACATCCATCTACTGTACATCCATCTACTGTGTATCCATCTGCTATGTATCCATCTACCGTACATCCATCTACTATGCATCCATCTATCGTACATCCATCAACTATGTATTCATCTACCGTACATCCATCTACTATGCATCCATCTACTGTACATCCATCTACCGTACAGCCATCTACTATGTATCCATCTACTGTACATCCATCTACTATGTATCCATCTACTGTACATCCATCTACTATGTATTCATCTATTGTACATCCATCTACTGTACATCCATCTACTATGTATCCATTTACTATGTATCCATCTACCGTACATCCATCTACTATGCATCCATCTATTGTACATCCATCTATTATGCATCCATCTACCGTACATCCATCTATTGTACATCCATCTACTATGTATCCATCTACTGTACATCCATCTACTATGTATTCATCTATTGTACATCCATCTACTATGTATCCATTTACTATGTATCCATCTACCGTACATCCATCTACTATGCATCCATCTATTGTACATCCATCTACTATGCATCCATCTACCGTACATCCATCTACTATGTATCCATCTACTGTACATCCATCTACTATACATCCATCTACTGTACATCCATCTACTATACATCCATCTACCGTACATCCATCTATTGTACATCCATCTACTATGTATCCATCTACCGTACATCCATCTACTATGCATCCATCTACCGTACATCCATCTATTGTACATCCATCTACTATGTATCCATCTACCATACATCCATCTACTATGCATCCATCTACTGTACATCCATCTACCGTACAGCCATCTACTATGTATCCATCTACTGTACATCCATCTACTATGTATCCATCTACCGTACATCCATCTATGTATCCATCTACCGTACATCCATCTACTATGTATTCATGTATTGTACATCCATCTACTATACATCCATCTACTATGTATCCATCCACTATGTATCCATCTACCGTACATCCATCTACTATGCATCCATCTATTGTACATCCATCTACTATGCATCCATCTACCGTACATCCATCTATTGTACATCCATCTACTATGCATCCATCTACCGTACATCCATCTATTGTAAATCCATCTACTATGTATCCATCTACCGTACATCCATCTACTATGTACCCATCTACTGTACATCCATCTACTATACATCCATCTACTATGTATCCATCTACCGTACATCCATCTACCGTACATCCATCTACTATGTATCCATCTATTGTACATCCATCTACTATGTATCCATTTGCTATGTATCCATCTACTGTACATCCATCTACTATGCATCCATCTACCATACATCCATCTATTGTACATCCATCTACTATGTATCCATCTACCGTACATCCATCTACTATGTATCCATCTACTGTACATTCATCTACCATGTATCCATCTACTGTACATCCATCTACTGTACATCCATCTATGTATCCATCTACTGTACATCCATCTACCGTACATCCATCTACCGTACATCCATCTACTATACATCCATCTACTGTACATCCATCTACTGTACATCCATCTACTATGTATCCATCTACCGTACATTCATCTACTATGTATCCATCTACCGTACATCCATCTACTATGCATCCATCTACCATACATCCATCTATTGTACATCCATCTACTATGTATCCATCTACCGTACATCCATCTACTATGCATCCATCTACCATACATCCATCTATTGTACATCCATCTACTATGTATCCATCTACCGTACATCCATCTACTATGCATCCATCTACTGTACATCCATCTACCGTACAGCCATCTACTATGTATCCATCTACTGTACATCCATCTACTATGTATCCATCTACCGTACATCCATCTACTATGTATTCATGTATTGTACATCCATCTACTATACATCCATCTACTATGTATCCATTCACTATGTATCCATCTACCGTACATCCATCTACTATGCATCCATCTATTGTACATCCATCTACTATGCATCCATCTACCGTACATCCATCTATTGTACATCCATCTACTATGCATCCATCTACCGTACATCCATCTATTGTAAATCCATCTACTATGTATCCATCTACCGTACATCCATCTACTATGTACCCATCTACTGTACATCCATCTACTATACATCCATCTACTGTACATCCATCTACTATGTATCCATTTGCTATGTATCCATCTACCGTACATCCATCTACTATGCATCCATCTATTGTAAATCCATCTACTATGTATCCATCTACCGTACATCCATCTACTATGTATCCATCTATTGTACATCCATCTACTGTACATCCATCTACTATACATCCACCTACCGTACATCCATCTACTATGTATCCATCTATTGTACATCCATCTACTATGTATCCATCTATTGTACATCCATCTACTGTACATCCATCTACTATACATCCATCTACTGTACATCCATCTACTATGTATCCATTTGCTATGTATCCATCTACCGTTCATCCATCTACTATGCATCCATCTACCATACATCCATCTATTGTACATCCATCTACTATGTATCCATCTACCGTACATCCATCTACTATGTATCCATCTACTATACATTCATCTACCATGCATCCATCTACCATGTATCCATCTACTGTACATCCATCTACTGTACATCCATCTACTGTACATCCATCTACTGTACATCCATCTACTATGTATCCATCTACCGTACATCCATCTACTATGCATCCATCTACCGTACATCCATCTACTATGCATCCATCTACCGTACATCCATCTACTATGTATCCATCTACCGTACATCCATCTACTATGTATCCATCTACTGTACATCCATCTACTGTACATCCATCTACTATGTATCCATCTATTGTACATCCATCTACCATACATCCATCTACTGTACATCCATCTACCATACATCCATCTACTGTACATCCATCTACTGTACATCCATTTACTATGTATTCATCTACCATACATCCATCTACTATGTATCCATCTATTGTACATCCATCTACCGTACATCCACCTACTTTACATCCATCTACCGTACATCCATCTACTATGTATTTATCTACAGTACATCCACCTACTGTACATCCATCTGCTGTGTATCCATCTACTGTGCATCCAGCTACCTGTACATCTACTGTACATCCACTTACTGTACATTCATCTGCCATGTATCCATCTACTGTACATCCATCTACTGTACATCCATCTACTGTACATCCATCTACCATACATCCATCTACCGTACATCCATCTATCCATCTACCGTACATCCACCTACTATGTATCCATTTACTGTACATCCACCTACTGTATCTCTGGAACAAAGATTTTTTTTCCCCCGAATTAGGTAAGATTTTTCTTTTTTGTGAAAAAATATAAAATAATGAGCGGAATGAGGGGCGTAGGAACAGGTCCAAGACAGGACCCCAGAGACATTTAAAGTGTATCCAAACCCAAGAAGAAAAATGTAACCTGCTGCAGGATTTACTGGTCTACAGATGTAGCGGCTGCATTTGTTTTCTTTTCTCAGGCTGCATACATTTTCTGCAGGTACAGAACGAATCCTGTTGATCCTGCCAGAAATTCAGCGCCCCCACAGCTTCCTATACATGAGCTGAACTTGCAAACAATGTTATCAGCTTTCCTAGCTACATAATGGGGGGAGATCGACTAAACCTGGAGCACACAAAACAAAGAATCTGGTGCAGTTCTGCATAGAAACCAATCAGCTTCCGGGTTGTCAAAGCTTGAAGAAGCTGAAGTGAGAAGCTGATTGGCTACTAGGCACAGCTGCACAAAGATTAAGCACTCTCCAGTTTTAATGAATCTCCCCCTATGTGAACTGCAGAACCCCCCCCCACTTATTAAATGGAGATGGGGGGGGGGGGGAGGTGTTTTGCAGTCCGGTCCTAGAGTGACAACGCTGCCCCTCCATGGACTTAGTGATAGAGCAGTGGTTCTCAACTCCTCCCCTCAGGGCCCACTAACAGGCCAGATTTTAAGTATTACCTTGGGGGAGATGCAGACTAGAATACGGCAATCACCGAGTAGCAAATGAGATCACCTGTCATGTATTTCGGTTATCTTGTAAACCTGGCCTGTTAGTGGGCCCTGAGGACAGGAGGTGAGAACCGCTGTCATAAGGAGTGCGATACTGGCAGGATCATCAGGTGAAAATATAGAAAAAAGAAAACAAATGCAGCCGCCACACCTAAGGACCGGTAAGCTGCTATATAGGAATTTTTATCCTCTTCGATCTCCTATAAAGTTCATTTCAGCCTGAAAAAAAAAAAGCAAAAATTTCCTTGTTTTCACCCCCAACAACTCTCATTTTTTGCTAACATTTTGGAAGAAGTAAAAATGTTGCTCCTCCCCATTGTTCACAACCAATCAGATTTGAGCCCTCACTCTCCTCGGAGAGGCTATATGACGGGAAGAAATCCGATTGGCTGTTTAGTGTAAAACTTTTTCCATTCTCAGGTTCTCTTCCTCATCGATCGGTCTCAGCATGGAAATCTGATTGATGAGGCCGGTCAGCAGAGGGTCTGACGTCAGATGTGACCACACACATAAAAGATTTCCTCCTACAATTCCAGGAATTCGATTTAGTCAGAAGGCCGTAGCTGGGAGCAGCGGGGGGTGCAGGAAGGAGTTTAGGGACCAGGGAATATCCGTCCATCGTGAGGGAGACTCCTCCATGTCGCTGAATAAACCTCGAGGAGTCCGACACCCTCCTCCGATCCATCCTTCATTCACACCTGGGGGGATTTGAATTATTAGCCTCTGTGTGCGGCCACGTCGTATCCTCACTGTGCTGGAGCTGAGGGTGTCTTCAGTACCGGGACGGGGGTCATCCAGGGGCCCAAGATAAGGATGCAGCATTGCGCCCCCCCTCCCCCACTATTAATATATGCCGTGGAATGGGTGTAGTACCACCCTGCGGCCATTTTTTGCCCCCTTTGCTTCACCGCCCCTCCTGCCCACCCCTTGTCCCGGCCCGGGGGGTCCCAAAACCTGGACTGTGTCAGCACGCCGTAAAACGTGTCATTAAATTATTTTTTTTACCAATCTCCACAAAATGAAGAAAAAAAAAAAAAAAAACCCGCCGACCAATGAGAATCCAGCTTCCTGCAGCCAGGTGAGCGAAATTTTTAGAATATCAACGGATTTTATGATGCCGACACCGGAGGTCGCTGTCAGCCGCTGCCCAGAGAACTTTGCTCTGAGGCACGAGGTACAGGATGTCTCCCGCAGAGCTGACACTTCCTAACGAAGGCGCAGAAGCGGCGTCCTCGCAGGTGACAGGTACGCCGCAGCTTTAACGGTGAAGGCGAAGGAAAGCATTGGATGACGAGGGACGGTATTCAGGCTTTCCGGGCGGTGGGAGCGGGGACAGTTCCCTCGGCTGATGAGTAATAATAACGTCCTCTGGAAAATTTGGCGCAGCGGCGGCGTCTGCGACGGCGTCAGAATAAAACATCCCAGCGACAATCACAACAAACACACAGAGCATCGTACTCACACAATACGCCTCCAAGGAGTCCGAGGGATCCCGGCAGGGTGTGTACCCGTCACTGCCGGACATTTCGCCGCTGTCCCGCCTCGCCGGAGCGTCCCAAAACTTGGCGAAGTGGTGCCTGGCTGCCGCGATGTCCCTGCGAGGCTCCGGCTGCCTCTCATACCTTCACATGTGTGCTGAATGGGCGGAGAGCCAGCGAGAAGACGGCAGCTGCCAAGGAGGCAGGTACAGGGACCGGGGCCCCGGGCTGTGTGTACAGCGAGGAGGACGGAGGAGCAGCTGTTCCTGGAGTGACAGTGAGGGGAGGGGACATCGCCACGACACAGACCCCACGTGTGCTCAAGAGCTGACAATCTAATCCTCGTTTCCCTGGTCAACAGCCAAAGCTCTGACAGACGTGTGGTTAGCGGACCAATGAGGAGAACGAGGCAAAGAATTCTATTATGAAAAGAAAATCATTCTCTTGTAGTGGGATGTTCTCCTGAGATAGTCCACTTGTCCTATTCTGGGACTCTTTTATGGGTTTTCTTACTTTTCCTTTTTTTTTGTATTGTCACTTTACAATTGTCATGTTTAAAACTACAGAAGAATAAAAAAAGGAAGAAAAAAAAAAAAAAGGAAAAAAGGAAAAGACATTTGTGCTCCCAGCACTGGGGAAGAAAAATCGCTATGTGGCACCAATTTATTGCCAATTTGGTGCCTTTCAATCACAATCATTTCCAGTAACCAAAATCGCCACAATTGGCCACCAGAAAGCACAATTTCTGCTGTTTTCTATTAACCCCTTAGTCAGCCTCCATGGCTATCCTCCTCCACCAATCCCTCCCCCCAGTTAGCCCCCTTGGCTATCCCCCTCTACCAATCCCCCCCAGTCAGCCTCCATGGCTATCCCCCTCTACCAATCCTCCCCCACCAATCCCCCCCCAGTCAGTCTACATGGCTATCCCCCTCCACCAATCCCCCCCAGTCAGCCTCCATGGCTATCCCCCTCTACCAATCCTCCCCCACCAATCCCCCCCCAGTCAGCCTCCATGGCTATCCTCCCTCCACCAATCCCCCCCACTCAATCCCCTTGGCTATCCTCCACCAGCTCCCCCCCCCCCCCAGTCAGCCCCCTTGGCTATCCTCTACCAATTCCCCCCAGTCAGCCCCCATAGCTATCCTCCTCCACCAATCCCCCCCCCCCCAAGTCAGTCCCCCTGGTGATCCTCCCCCACCAATCCCCCCAGTCAGCCCCCTTGGCTATCCTCCTCCACCAATCGCCCCCCCCCTCCCCCCCGTCAGCCTCCAAGGCTATCTTCCCCCCAAGTCAACCCCCATGGCCATCTTCCACCAATCCCCCCCAGTCAGCCTCCATGGCTATCCCCCTCTACCAATCCTCCCCCACCAATCCCCCCCAGTCAGCCTCCATGGCTATCCTCCCTCCACCAATCCCCCCCCACTCAATCCCCTTGGCTATCCTCCACCTACTCCCCCCCCCCAGTCAGCCCCCTTGGCTATCCTCTACCAATTCCCCCCAGTCAGCCCCCATAGCTATCCTCCTCCTCCAATCCCCCCCCCCCCCGTCAGTCCCCTTGGCGATCCTCCTCCACCAATCCCCCCCAGTCAGCCCCCTTGGCTATCCTCCTCCACCAATCGCCCCCCCCCCCCGTCAGCCTCCAAGGCTATCTTCCCCCCCAGTCAACCCCCATGGCCATCTTCCACCAATCTCCCCCAGTCAGCCTCCATGGCTATCCTCCTCCACCAACCCCCCGTCTGCCTCCATGGCTATCCTTCTACATCAACCCCCCCAGTCAACCCCCATGGCCATCTTCCACCAATCCTCCCAGTCAGCCTCCATGACTATCCTCCTCCACCAACCCCCCCAGTCAACCCCCATGGCCATCTTCCACCAATCTCCCCCAGTCAGCCTCCATGGCTATCCTCCTCCACCACCCTCCCCCCCCAGTCAACCCCCATGGCTATCTTTCACCAATCCCCCTCCAGTCAGCCCCCTTGGCTATCCTCCTCCACCAATCCTTTCCAGTAAGCCTCCATGGCTATCCTCCTCCTCCACCAACCCCCCCCCCCCCACCCTCAGTCAGCCTCCTTGGCTATCCTTATCCACCAACCCAAAGTCAGCCCCCATGGCTATCGTTCTCCATCAACCCCCCCCCCCCCAGTCAGCCCATATGGATATCCTCCTCCACCAACCTCCCCAAGTAAGCCCCCCCATGGCTGGGTCAGCTGACAAGTGACAGAAGTCTGGACAGCAGCTGATTTGTGGCTGGGGGTTGGCACACCTGTCTAGGATGTCACTCAGGGGCTGGCGGTGACAATGACATCAAATGACCCCCGACACAGAGAAGAGACAGATGCTGAGCCAAGACGAGACACCCAGGAGACAGAGACCACGAAGAATTCAGCAAAGTCAGAGAAACAGGAAATCTGGAGCCAAAAGTTTAATAACTGGTGATTACTGGACCTGGGAGATCAATAGTCAATGATACCAGACCTGGGATATTAATAGTCAATGATACCAGACCTGGGAGATCAATAGTCAATGATACCAGACCCGGGAGATCAATAGTCAATGATACCAGACCTGGAATATTAATAGTCAATGATACCAGACCCGGGAGATCAATAAGAAATGATTACTGAACTCGGTAGATTGACAGTCAATAATATCCATACTCAGGATATATACATATAGTCAATGGTACCAGCTTTAAGAGATCAACAGTGAATGATTACCAGATTGATACATGGATAATCAATTATTACCAGACTGGGAGATTGATAATCAATGACTTTCGGGAGATTGATAATCAATTACTTTTGGGGGATCAATAATCAATGACTTTCGGGAGATCGATAATCCAATGACTTTCAGGAGATCGATAATCGATGACTTTTGGGGGATCAATAATCAATGACTTTTGGGAGATCGATAATCCAATGACTTTCGGGAGATCGATAATCCAATGACTTTCGGGAGATCGATAGTCAATGATTGAATGAAGAATTTGGACATTTTACAAATATCCCCCCAGAGCTCCGGGCGGCTCCCCATCTCTCTCTCAGGGTGGAACCCGTTCATCTGGAGCGCTGACTGCACTGCCTGTGGGAAGTGGCTGGTCCTCGGTCGGATCACATTCCCTGCCTTTATTTATTTACCAGCTCTGGATCAGGTGTCCCCCCCCCCCCCCTGCAGTTTCCACAGCGCTATTGTGTGCGGAGAAGGCGGGTGGGGTCTGGGAAATAAACTGAGAATCACCAACCGGCACACAGCTGGAGAAGACAACCGACCCGCAGAGCAGCCGGAGGTGGGAGAAGGTTCCAGATACTCGCCGGCGCTCTTCTGCTGTAGGAAAAATGAACTATGAACAGTCTCCAACACACTCAGCCAGCCACTCATTGAGGTTGCAGAGCACCACCATGCATGATACTGACCTACCATACCATGCCAGGCAGAGCTACTTCCTGTCCCGGTGACACCCATAAAGAAAAGGAGGGATGCGGTTGTCACCGGGACAGGAAGGCGCATGGTCAGTACAGGGAGGAATGGGGACAACATTAATGTGTTTAGGGTTTTGTGTCCCCGGTGGAGAGACAGGAAGTGAGGGGAAATCTCCCCAATAAAATCAGAAGAGGCCCCAACTCTTCCCCGCTCCATCCAAAACCAAATCCGCTTTAACCCCTTCTGGTCTGAAAGGATGAGTAACACAGGCAGCATCCATAATACAATCTGCAGGAATTGAAGGTTGGCAAACAGAAATGTGGGTGTGTCAAAAAGTGAAAAGAAATAACATTGTAATAAGATCGGAACCGGAGGCCATCTCCGCGGTTTAGGGTGGAGTTCATTATCAGTGATATGAGATCTGTCCACAGACGGCAGATGATTTTCCTCCTGGGCACAACCTGGAGAATATTGGAGTCCTGTGAGGAAAATGTCCTGCATGCTGGAAAATTTCCAGACGCAATGCTACACCTGGATGATGTTGTTGAATGTCCTCTGTGTCCACCTACCTCCATCCACTCAGCACATCGCCGTCTTCCACATCACAACAGAAATACGGATTACTCCAGCTTTGTTCTACTCTGGCAGATGATTCAGTTTCATCCAGTAGAGCGGGCTCTCCTCATGTATGAGAAGGAAGAAAACACACCAACGCGTTTCATCTACCAGACCACAACACGTCTGGGGGATCCAAGAAAGTGTCATCAGTTAATGACAGCCATCTCAGGCGAGAGATGAAATATGCAACAATCAGAATCCATGTCCCGTCTCAGGGTCACCCCACTCAAATGTTTACATAAAACACACTAATTCCCATATAAAGATGTGGGTGGTGGCATATGTGGAGGGGAGAGAGTCTGAGGTTGGTGGTGGCATATGTGGAGGAGAGACGGTCTGAGGTGGGTGGTGGGATATGCGGAGGGGAGATGGTCTAAGGTGGGCGATGGGATACGCAAGGGGGAGACAGTCTGAGGTGGGATATGTGGGGGGGGGGACATGGTCTGAGGTGGGTGGTGGGATATGTGGGGGGGACATGGTCTGAGGTGGGTGGTGGGATATGTGGGGGGGGGGACATGGTCTGAGGTGGGAGACAGTCCGAGGTAGGATAAGTGGGGGAGACATGGTCTGAGGTGGGTGGTGGGATATGTAGAGGGGAGACGGTCAGAGGTGGGAGATGGGATACGCGAGGGGGAGCCGGTCTAAGGTGGGTGGTGGGATATGTGGAGGAACGAAGGTCTGAGATGGGTGGTGGGATTAGTGAAGGGGAGATGGTCTGAGGTGGGTGGTAGGATATGTGAAGGGGAGAAGGTGAGATGGTCTGAGGTGGGTGGTGGGATATGTGAAGGGGAGACGGTGTGAGGTGGAATATGTGAAGGGGAGATGGTGTGAGGTGGGTGGTGGGATATGTGAAGGGGAGACGGTGTGAGGTTGGTGGTGATATATGTGGAGGGGCGATGCTCTGTATTGTGAGGAGGCTGCAGAGGAAAACGTGGCACATTATCAGACTGATCTGATAACAGAGGAAATTATGTGTGAAGGTGAACAGTGCCGACAGAAGCTGCCAACCATGGAGACGGGTTCACCGAGGACGGCGCTTAAACATCATTGGCAGGGCAAAAAAATTCTGTGCCAGCACTGTTGGTCTTTACTGATCTACACACCATGCCACTACCACCACTGACTACCACCTTGACCTCCAAACATAGCACCACTGACTACCTACTGACCCTCAACATCATACCACCACAGACCACCTCCTGACCTTCACACCATACCTCCACTTTATCATCTACTGACCTCTACAACACCCCACCACTGGACACCTACTGACCTCCACATCATACCACCACTGACTACATACTTACCTCCACATCATACCACCACTGACTACATACTGACCTCCACATCATACCACCACTGACTACATACTGACCTCCACACCGTAGCACCACTGACCACCCCCTGACGTCAACACTGTACCACCACTAACCATCTCCTGACCTCCACAACACACCACCACTGGACACCTACTGACCTCCACATCATACCACCACTGACCATCTCCACACCATGCCAGAACTTGTCCTCCACACCATGCCATCACTAACCTCAACCATACGCTACCACTGGACACCTACTGACCTCCACACCATGCCATCACAGATCTCCACAATGCACCACAAGTAACCACCACAACATTCCACCACTGATCTACTGGATTCCACACAGTGCTGCCACTATCCACTTCCTGAGCTAAACATTGTGCCCCACCACTTACCACCTCCTGGCCTCCACACCATGCCACCATGTACCTCTTAACCTCAACACTGTGCCACGACCATCAATCTTTTGACCTTTACACTGTGCCAACTGACTTTCACAACGTATTACTGCAGACCACCTGACTTCCACAGACCCCCAGCTGACCCTCACAGCATGTCCCCACTCCCCAATAGATTATGCCCCCACATCAACCTCCTGACTTCCACACTGTGCCACGGTGGACCGCCTAAACTCCACACAGTGCCACCACCTGACTTCTACACCCTGACACCACTGACCTCCTGACCTTTCATTCTGTGCCCCAATACACAGGATGGAGGTTTCCACACTCCCAGCCTTTGGTGGAGTCCATTTACTGAGCAGGAAATGGATATCTTTTTCTTTCATGACCGCTCCAACAGGTTCTTCTATTTATAAAGTTGCTCCGGAAAATCCCTCCTCTGATTGTTCTCTGAAGGCTCTTATTTCTAGACAGATTCCACCAATTCATGAGAGATATTCTGCCATGTTTTTGGCGAATCCAGTGAAGACTGTTTTCTTCCAGGCGACACCACTGTTCAGCCATTTTCAGCCAGTCCAGGTCTTGCCAGTCGTTTCCTCCAGTATAGGTGGGGATGAAAGCCAATGAGATCCAACAGTGCGGCAAAGGAAAAAATTATTGTTCTGATTTTGTTGCCAGGGTAGGTGTGCCGAGTTGGTGGAAACCCCATGTGAACAAGACACGATGAAGACCGGGATAAGTTCTGCATATTAATCCTCCCATCCATCACACCGGCTGCTGTGTCCTAAGGTTATACTGGACCTTTGTTGGGTCTTTCATGCCGTGTCCCAGTGCTAAGGTTATACTGGACCTTTGTTGGGTCTTTCATGCCGTGTTCTAGCACTAAGGTTATACTGGACTTTTGTTGGGTCTTTCATGCTGTGTCCCAGCGCTAAGGTTATACTGGACCTTTGTTGGGTCTTTCATGCCGTGTCCCAGTGCTAAGGTTATACTGGACCTTTGTTGGGTCTTTCATGCTGTGTCCCAGCGATAAGGTTATACTGGACCTTTGTTGGGCCTTTCATGCCGTGTCCCAGCGATAAGGTTATACTGGACCTTTGTTGGGTCTTTCATGCCGTGTCCCAGCGATAAGGTTATACTGGACCTTTGTTGGGTCTTTCATGCCGTGTCCCGGCGCTAAGGTTATGCTGGACCTTTGTTGGGTCTTTCATGCCGTGTCCCAGCGCTAAGGTTATATTGGACCTTTGTTGGGACTTTCATGCCGTGTCCCGGCGCTAAGGTTATGCTGGACCTTTGTTGGGTCTTTCATGCCGTGTCCCAGCGCTAAGGTTATATTGGACCTTTGTTGGGACTTTCATGCCGTGTCCCGGCGCTAAGGTTATATTGGACCTTTGTTGGGTCTTTCATGCCACCGGTGGCACAATGGTCGCCATCACAACAGGCGGGCACAGATCACAGCTGTGGGGTTTCTTAGACAACCAGGCAGGGTGATGGGGTAAAACCTCATTAATTATTGGTACACCCCACTCAGATTCTTACACTAAACTAACCCTGCCTCCTGATTGGCTGCAATGTCCATCGTCTGCAGAATGTCAGCCCGTGAAATCACACAGTCTGTGTGTTCCCTGGCACTGGCTCCACCTCCTCTTACCTATCATTTAAGAATGAACCCTATTGGCTACTAGGGTAATGGAGAAAGTTTCTATTTCAGGCACAGGGAGTCTCACATAGCAACCAATCAGAAAGCAAAGAATGGTGTGAGAGCTTGTGAAATAGAAACTGTCTGTTCTGCTACAAGTTTTCCTTTGATAAGTGGAACCTCCTGCTCTGTGTAGAGATGATGAGTTAGATATGGAGGGAAGTGTAATAAAGAGAACCGGTCATGACTGCAGTGCTGCCTGGGAAGACTTTCTCCTCACCTTTGCTTTCCCTCACTCGCCGTGTCCCGGCTCCTGAGAATGTATAATGGCATCAGATCACCAGTAAGGACACCACCAACCTCGGGGCCCCGATATCTGAGGCCACCATGCACACTCAGGAGCTGGGAGACTTCATCTGACCTTCTCAGCAGGCTAAGCAAATATACACCAATCTACAAATTTAGCCAAATTCAATACTAAAAAAAAAAGTGAGACTGCTCCTGATTGGCTAAAACTTGGATGGGTAATTATCTGCCCCTCCCACAGGAAGCAAAACCAATACTGTCACATACAGAGCTGAGATTTCTATCCAACAAAAATCTGCTTCCAGATAAAAAAGTCCTAGAGGAGAAATTAACAGATTTTTTTCTGCTTTGGATAGATTAAGGGGGTGTTAGACCCCCTGTCAGGTGTCCACTGGGGAGATTTTCCTTCACTTCCTGTTCCACAGTCAAAACAGGAAGTGAGAGAAAATCCCTCCGAAAACAAGGCAATCCATGTACCAGTGTCCCCATTGGAAGATTTCCCCTCTATTCCCCTTCTGGGGACAACACAAATTTTGTGACTTTCTTTCACTTTCTGTGAAAATGGTCACCAGGACACAAATAGAGGGTGAATCTCCCTAACGGGGACACAGCAATAAAAACCGGGGGTCTAATCCCTCCCCTCTCCATCCAACACTATATATTGTGCTGTTAGTTACATTGTAATACAGAGAAAGCACAGCATCTGATACAATGTTAATGTCTCCATGCGAGGTGACATGCAGGAAGCCAGGCGCAGTGCGTTATCGGCATGCAAAGCGTTGCCAAGCGAAGGGGGAGGGGGGGGAGTGCGCCATGCAGGATATGGAGCTCTTACCTTAAATCGCGGCGCACTTTCGAGGGGGGTGGAGTTAGCTCGGGATAGATCTACAGTGTATGATATGAGCTGGTTCTGTCCGTCATACCGCCTGGAAGTTAAAAGGAGAACGATTTGTGAAGTGACCAAAGAGGGGAGCGCAGTGATGTCATAGCCCCGCCCACACCGAGCCGCACACAGATCTTTATTGAAAGCCCAATCGCCATCATGAAGGATTTCTGTGTTCTCATTACACCAAATCTAAACCGAGAAATCGATTCAATCCCCCCCCACCCCCCAGCCTCTGTACAAGTGTGTTGATCTCTGTGATTGGTCGCAGCGATCACACGGTACTGACAGGGACAATCACAGCTAACCACAATAGTAAAAGTGAAATTCATTGGTATAAGCAATCATAATGTGTAAAAAAACCTCCCGATCACTTCCCCAGAGTAGTGTGATGTTACTATGGCAACACTGTATTGCTCTGGTCACAGTGCGTTAAACAAATCATAAAAAAAAAGAAACATGGCGACAACTAATTAATGATACATTGTCTTTGTACAGCCACTTCCCGACCGCCCAAAGCAGAAATACGTCATGACTGACGGTAAATACCGGTGATATGGATGTAGATAGATGCCATAAACCCATATTTTTATCTCTGGGATCACTGTAAGAAGCGATGTGGAGTACAAACCGGTGAGAATATGTAAAAAAAATAAATTGTGGAAAAAAAATGTTTTCATTTTTTAATTTTGCCAAATTTTCCCACTGTGACAAAAAAATTACAACTTTAAAAAACTCACCATGCCTCTTACTAAATACCTCGGACTGTCACTTTCTATAAAGAGGTGATTTAGGGGGATATTTGTACTGGGGGGTGATTTGGGGGGTATTTGTACTGGGGGTGTGTGATTTGGGGGGTATTTGTACCGAGGGGTGATTTGGGGGGTATTTGTACTGGGGGGTGATTTGGGGGTATTTGTACTGACGGGTGATTTGGGGGGTATTTGTACTGGGGGGTGATTTGGGGGGTATTTGTACCGAGGGGTGATTTGGGGGGTATTTGTACTGGGGGTGTGTGATTTGGGGGGTATTTGTACTAGGGGTGTGTGATTTCGGGGGTATTTGTACCGAGGGGTGATTTGGGGGGTATTTGTACTGGGGGGTGTGTGATTTGGGGGGTATTCGTACTAGGGGTGTGTGATTTGGGGGGTATTTGTACCGAGGGGTGATTTGGGGGGTATTTGTACCGAGGGGTGATTTGGGGGGTATTTGTACCGGGGGGTGATTTGGGGGGTATTTGTACTGGGGGGTGATTTGGGGGGTATTTGTACTGGGGGGGTGATTTGGGGGGTATTTGTACTGGGGGGGGTGATTTGGGGGGTATTTGTACTGGGGGGGGTGATTTGGGGGGTATTTGTACTGGGGGGTGATTTGGGGGGTATTTGTACTGGGGGGGTGATTTGGGGGGTATTTGTACTGGGGGGGGTGATTTGGAGGGTATTTGTGTGTCAGGATTGATCGATTATCAGATATAGATCCCATAGTTTGTGGTCTCTATAAAACTTTCCTACAGAATAAATAATGCAGGTGACCCCTCCCCCCTCGGGTGTGCCAATGCAGGTGACCTCTTCCCCCCCTCAGGTGTGCCAATGCAGGTAACCCTTTCCCCCCCTCAGGTGTGCCAATGCAGATGACCCCCCCCCTAAGGTGTGCCAATGCAGGTGACCCCGTCCCCCCTCAGGTGTGCCAATGCAGGTGACCCCTCCCCCCCTCAGGTGTGCCAATGCAGGTGACCTCTTCCCCCCCTCAGGTGTGCCAATGCAGGTAACCCTTTCCCCCCCTCAGGTGTGCCAATGCAGATGACCCCCCCCTAAGGTGTGCCAATGCAGGTGACCCCTTCCCCCCCTCGGGTGTGCCAATGCAGGTGACCCCTCCCCCCCTCAGGTGTGCCAATGCAGGTGACCCCTTCCCCCCCTAAGGTGTGCCAATGCAGGTGACCCCTCCCCCCATCAGGTGTGCCAATGCAGGTGATGTGATGGAGCAATGGCACCCCAACACACTCACATTGATACATGTATTCCTGGAGAGCTGCAACACACAGTCAGGGGCCCCGCATCGCACCAACACATATAATGCACCTGCAAGGAAGCGCCATAGAAACGCATCGCAGGTCAGAAATGTCACCACAAAGGAGAATGACGCATGTCAGGCACAGTCTTCCTCTGAGCGGAGGATTCCTTTAATCAGATCCTGAGAAGGGGCGGAGCCGCTCTGTGTCCTCCTATCCCGGGTGAAGTCCCTGCAGTGCGGGGTGCGAGGGGTTAATGGGCGTCACACCTGGATGGGGGCGGGTCACCTCTGCAGGATATCCTCATCCTGTTTGTATATTTGTACTGATACATTGTAACTGCTGAGGGGGAGGGGCCACCTGAGATCATCACCATCCCCCGTGTGACCCTCATTCCAGCTCCAGCCCATCACAGGGTGTGATGGTCATCCTGAGGATTCCTCCCCTGACATCACAGGGTGTGAAGATCATCCTGAGGATTCCTCCCCTGACATCACAGGGTGTGAAGATCATCCTGAGGATTCCTCCCCTGACATCACAGGGTGTGAAGATCATCCTGAGGGTTCCTCCACCCCGACATCACAGGGTGTGAAGATCATCCTGAGGATTCCCCCACCCCGACATCACAGGGTGTGAAGATCATCCTGAGGATTCCCCCACCCCGACATCACAGGGTGTGAAGATCATCCTGAGGATTCCTCCCCCGACATCACAGGGTGTGAAGATCATCCTGAGGATTCCCCCACCCCGACATCACAGGGTGTGAAGATCATCCTGAGGATTCCTCCCCCGACATCACAGGGTGTGAAGATCATCCTGAGGATTCCTCCCCCGACATCACAGGGTGTGAAGATCATCCTGAGGATTCCTCCACCCCAACATCACAGGGTGTGAAGATCATCCTGAGGATTCCTCCCCCGACATCACAGGGTGTGAAGATCATCCTGAGGATTCCTCCCCCGACATCACAGGGTGTGAAGATCATCCTGAGGATTCCCCCACCCCGACATCACAGGGTGTGAAGATCATCCTGAGGATTCCTCCCCCGACATCACAGGGTGTGAAGATCATCCTGAGGATTCCCCCACCCCGACATCACAGGGTGTGAAGATCATCCTGAGGATTCCTCCCCCGACATCACAGGGTGTGAAGATCATCCTGAGGATTCCTCCACCCCAACATCACAGGGTGTGAAGATCATCCTGAGGATTCCTCCCCCGACATCACAGGGTGTGAAGATCATCCTGAGGATTCCTCCCCCGACATCACAGGGTGTGAAGATCATCCTGAGGATTCCTCCCCCGACATCACAGGGTGTGAAGATCATCCTGAGGATTCCTCCCCCGACATCACAGGGTGTGAAGATCATCCTGAGGATTCCTCCCCCGACATCACAGGGTGTGAAGATCATCCTGAGGATTCCTCCACCCCGACATCACAGGGTGTGAAGATCATCCTGAGGATTCCTCCCCCGACATCACAGGGTGTGAAGATCATCCTGAGGATTCCTCCCCCGACATCACAGGGTGTGAAGATCATCCTGAGGATTCCTCCCCCGACATCACAGGGTGTGAAGGTCATCCTGAGGATTCCCCCACCCCGACATCACAGGGTGTGAAGATCATCCTGAGGATTCCTCCCCCGACATCACAGGGTGTGAAGATCATCCTGAGGATTCCCCCACCCCGACATCACAGGGTGTGAAGATCATCCTGAGGATTCCCCCACCCCGACATCACAGGGTGTGAAGATCATCCTGAGGATTCCCCCACCCCGACATCACAGGGTGTGAAGATCATCCTGAGGATTCCCCCACCCCGACATCACAGGGTGTGAAGATCATCCTGAGGATTCCTCCCCCGACATCACAGGGTGTGAAGATCATCCTGAGGATTCCCCCACCCCGACATCACAGGGTGTGAAGATCATCCTGAGGATTCCTCCCCCGACATCACAGGGTGTGAAGATCATCCTGAGGATTCCTCCCCCGACATCACAGGGTGTGAAGATCATCCTGAGGATTCCTCCACCCCAACATCACAGGGTGTGAAGATCATCCTGAGGATTCCTCCCCCGACATCACAGGGTGTGAAGATCATCCTGAGGATTCCTCCCCCGACATCACAGGGTGTGAAGATCATCCTGAGGATTCCCCCACCCCGACATCACAGGGTGTGAAGATCATCCTGAGGATTCCTCCCCCGACATCACAGGGTGTGAAGATCATCCTGAGGATTCCCCCACCCCGACATCACAGGGTGTGAAGATCATCCTGAGGATTCCTCCCCCGACATCACAGGGTGTGAAGATCATCCTGAGGATTCCTCCACCCCAACATCACAGGGTGTGAAGATCATCCTGAGGATTCCTCCCCCGACATCACAGGGTGTGAAGATCATCCTGAGGATTCCTCCCCCGACATCACAGGGTGTGAAGATCATCCTGAGGATTCCTCCCCCGACATCACAGGGTGTGAAGATCATCCTGAGGATTCCTCCCCCGACATCACAGGGTGTGAAGATCATCCTGAGGATTCCTCCCCCGACATCACAGGGTGTGAAGATCATCCTGAGGATTCCTCCACCCCGACATCACAGGGTGTGAAGATCATCCTGAGGATTCCTCCCCCGACATCACAGGGTGTGAAGATCATCCTGAGGATTCCTCCCCCGACATCACAGGGTGTGAAGATCATCCTGAGGATTCCTCCCCCGACATCACAGGGTGTGAAGGTCATCCTGAGGATTCCCCCACCCCGACATCACAGGGTGTGAAGATCATCCTGAGGATTCCCCCACCCCGACATCACAGGGTGTGAAGATCATCCTGAGGATTCCCCCACCCCGACATCACAGGGTGTGAAGATCATCCTGAGGATTCCCCCACCCCGACATCACAGGGTGTGAAGATCATCCTGAGGATTCCTCCACCCCGACATCACAGGGTGTGAAGATCATCCTGAGGATTCCTCCACCCCGACATCACAGGGTGTGAAGATCATCCTGAGGATTCCTCCCCTGACATCACAGGGTGTGAAGATCATCCTGAAGATTCCTCCACCCCGACATCACAGGGTGTGAAGATCATCCTGAGGATTCCTCCCCCGACATCACAGGGTGTGAAGATCATCCTGAGGATTCCTCCACCCCGACATCACAGGGTGTGAAGATCATCCAGAGGATTCCTCCACCCCGACATCACAGGGTGTGAAGATCATCCTGAGGATTCCCCCACCCCGACATCACAGGGTGTGAAGATCATCCTGAGGATTCCCCCACCCCGACATCACAGGGTGTGAAGATCATCCTGAGGATTCCTCCCCCGACATCACAGGGTGTGAAGATCATCCTGAGGATTCCCCCACCCCGACATCACAGGGTGTGAAGATCATCCTGAGGATTCCTCCCCCGACATCACAGGGTGTGAAGATCATCCTGAGGATTCCTCCCCCGACATCACAGGGTGTGAAGATCATCCTGAGGATTCCCCCACCCCGACATCACAGGGTGTGAAGATCATCCTGAGGATTCCCCCACCCAGACATCACAGGGTGTGAAGATCATCCTGAGGATTCCTCCACCCAGATATCACAGGGTGTGAAGATCATCCTGAGGATTCCCCCACCCCGACATCACAGGGTGTGAAGATCATCCTGAGGATTCCCCCACCCCGACATCACAGGGTGTGAAGATCATCCTGAGGATTCCCCCACCCCGACATCACAGGGTGTGAAGATCATCCTGAGGATTCCCCCACCCAGACATCACAGGGTGTGAAGATCATCCTGAGGATTCCTCCACCCCGACATCACAGGGTGTGAAGATCATCCTGAGGATTCCCCCACCCCGACATCACAGGGTGTGAAGATCATCCTGAGGATTCCTCCACCCCGACATCACAGGGTGTGAAGATCATCCTGAGGATTCCTCCCCCGACATCACAGGGTGTGAAGATCATCCTGAGGATTCCTCCACCCAGACATCACAGGGTGTGAAGATCATCCTGAGGATTCCTCCACCCCGACATCACAGGGTGTGAAGATCATCCTGAGGATTCCCCCACCCCGACATCACAGGGTGTGAAGATCATCCTGAGGATTCCCCTTACCCCGACATCACAGGGTGTGAAGATCATCCTGAGGATTCCTCCACCCCGACATCACTGGTGTGAAGGTCATCCTGAGGATTCCCCCACCCCGACATCACTGGGTGTGAAGATCATCCTGAGGATTCCTCCACCCCGACATCACAGGGTGTGAAGATCATCCTGAGGATTCCATCCCCTGACATCACAGGGTGTGAAGATCATCCTGAGGATTCCTCCACCCCGACATCACAGGGTGTGAAGATCATCCTGAGGATTCCTCCCCTGACATCACAGGGTGTGAAGATCATCCTGAGGATTCCCCCATCCCGACATCACAGGGTGTGAAGATCATCCTGAGGATTCCTCCCCCGACATCACAGGGTGTGAAGATCATCCTGAGGATTCCTCCCCCGACATCACAGGGTGTGAAGATCATCCTGAGGATTCCTCCACCCCGACATCACAGGTTGTGAAGATCATCCTGAGGATTCCCCCACCCCGACATCACAGGGTGTGAAGATCATCCTGAGGATTCCTCCCCCGACATCACAGGGTGTGAAGATCATCCTGAGGATTCCTCCACCCCGACATCACAGGGTGTGAAGATCATCCTGAGGATTCCTCCACCCCATCACAGGGTGTGAAGATCATCCTGAGGATTCCTCCACCCCGACATCACAGGGTGTGAAGATCATCCTGAGGATTCCCCCACCCCGACATCACAGGGTGTGAAGATCATCCTGAGGATTCCCCTTACCCCGACATCACAGGGTGTGAAGATCATCCTGAGGATTCCTCCCCCGACATCACAGGGTGTGAAGATCATCCTGAGGATTCCCCTTACCCCGACATCACAGGGTGTGAAGATCATCCTGAGGATTCCTCCACCCCGACATCACAGGGTGTGAAGATCATCCTGAGGATTCCCCCACCCCGACATCACAGGGTGTGAAGATCATCCTGAGGATTCCCCCACCCCGACATCACAGGGTGTGAAGATCATCCTGAGGATTCCCCCACCCCGACATCACTGGGTGTGAAGATCATCCTGAGGATTCCTCCCCCGACATCACAGGGTGTGAAGATCATCCTGAGGATTCCCCCACCCCGACATCACAGGGTGTGAAGATCATCCTGAGGATTCCTCCTCTGACATCACAGGGTGTGAAGATCATCCTGAGGATTCCCCCACCCCGACATCACAGGGTGTGAAGATCATCCTGAGGATTCCTCCTCTGACATCACAGGGTGTGAAGATCATCCTGAGGATTCCCCCACCCCGACATCACAGGGTGTGAAGATCATCCGGAGGATTCCTCCACCCCAACATCACAGGGTGTGAAGATCATCCTGAGGATTCCTCCCCCGACATCACAGGGTGTGAAGATCATCCTGAGGATTCCCCCACCCCGACATCACAGGGTGTGAAGATCATCCTGAGGATTCCCCCACCCCGACATCACTGGGTGTGAAGGTCATCCTGAGGATTCCCCCACCCCGACATCACAGGGTGTGAAGATCATCCTGAGGATTCCCCCACCCCGACATCACAGGGTGTGAAGATCATCCTGAGGATTCCTCCACCCCGACATCACAGGGTGTGAAGATCATCCTGAGGATTCCTCCCCCGACATCACAGGGTGTGAAGATCATCCTGAGGATTCCTCCCCCGACCTCACTGGCTGTGATGGCCATCCTGAGGATTCCTCCCGACCTCACTGGGTGTGAAGATCATCCTGAGGATTCCTCCCCAACCTCACTGGGTGTGAAGATCATCCTGAGGATTCCTCCCCCGACATCACAGGGTGTGAAGATCATCCTGAGGATTCCTCCACCCCGACATCACAGGGTGTGAAGATCATCCTGAGGATTCCCCCACCCCGACATCACAGGGTGTGAAGATCATCCTGAGGATTCCTCCCCCCATCACAGGGTGTGAAGATCATCCTGAGGATTCCTCCACCCCGACATCACAGGGTGTGAAGATCATCCTGAGGATTCCTCCACCCCGACATCACTGGGTGTGAAGATCATCCTGAGGATTCCTCCCCCCATCACAGGGTGTGAAGATCATCCTGAGGATTCCTCCCCCCATCACAGGGTGTGAAGATCATCCTGAGGATTCCTCCACCCCGACATCACAGGGTGTGAAGATCATCCTGAGGATTCCCCCACCCCGACATCACTGGGTGTGAAGATCATCCTGAGGATTCCCCCACCCCGACATCACTGGGTGTTAAGATCATCCTGAGGATTCCTCCACCCCGACATCACAGGGTGTGAAGATCATCCTGAGGATTCCTCCACCCCGACATCACAGGGTGTGAAGATCATCCTGAGGATTCCCCCACCCCGACATCACTGGGTGTGAAGATCATCCTGAGGATTCCTCCACCCCGACATCACAGGGTGTGAAGATCATCCTGAGGATTCCTCCCACATCACTGGGTGTGATGGTCATCCCAAAGATTCCTCTCCCGACCTCCCTGGGTTTGATGGTCATCCTGAGGATTCCTCCCGACCTCACTGGGTGTAATGGTCATCCTGTGAATTCCTCCCCGACCTCACTGGCTGTGATGGTCATCCTGAGGATTCCTCCCACATCACTGGGTGTGATGGTCATCCCAAAGATTCCTCTCCCGACCTCCCTGGGTTTGATGGTCATCCTGAGGATCCCCCTCCCTGACCTCACTGAGTGTTATGGTCATCCTGATGATTCCTCCCCCCGACTTCAATGGGTGTGATGGTCATCCTGAGGATTCCTTCCCCCATCACTGAGTGTGATGGTCATCCTGATGATTCCTCCCCCGACCTCAATGGGTGTGATGGTCATCCTGTGGATTCCTCCTCCTCATCACAGCACTGGGTCCTCCATGGGAAGGAATCATCATTTATTTATATTGTAATCTAGGATCACTCCTCCCAGACTTCACTGGCTGCATGCTGCTTCCCTAGGATGAGGATGACGGTTCCGGAGCCTGCACAGTAATGGCAGCCTCCATATTTCTCCCCCGGGGATCCCGTCCCTCTTCAGTCCTCGGCTTCACACACAGGCACTCTCTGTGTATTTACCTCTTCCCGGATTCTCATATCTAATGCAAATAAAAGCCGACATGCAAAGTAAGCAGTGCCAACGCCTTCACAAACTCTGCGCCGGGCACAGCAACCAGGAAGAGCCGCCACCCCCTATCCAAATATAATGGGATGTCCGTGTATGAGGGTCAGGTGTCAGACATTTCCCAGAATGCTGGACAACTTCTCCTACTCCCTACACATCCAGTCCTCTATAACACTCGGCATGTCTAATGATCCCTCTGTCCGTCCAATGATCCCTCCCTCCATCCGTCCAATGATCCCTCCCTCCGTCCAACCAATGATCCCTCCATCCGCCCAACGATCCCTCCATCCGTCCAATGATCCCTCCCTCCGTCCAACCAATGATCCCTCCATCCGCCCAACGATCCCTCCATCCGCCCAACGATCCCTCCATCCGTCCAATGATCCCTCCCTCCATCCGTCCAATGATCCCTCCCTCCGTCCAATGATCCCTCCCTCCGTCCAATGATCCCTCCCTCCGTCCAATGATCCCTCCCTCCGTCCAACCAATGATCCCTCCATCCGCCCAACGATCCCTCCATCCGCCCAACGATCCCTCCATCCGTCCAATGATCCCTCCCTCCATCCGTCCAATGATCCCTCCCTCCGTCCAATGATCCCTCCCTCCGTCCAATGATCCCTCCCTCCGTCCAATGATCCCTCCCTCCGTCCAATGATCACTCCCTCCGTCCAATGATCACTCCCTCCGTCCAATGATCCCTCCGTCTAACCAATGATCCATCCGTCTAACCAATGATCCCTCCGTCCAACCAATGATCCCTCTGTCCAACCAATGATCCCTCCCTCCGTCCAACCAATGATCCCTCCCTCCGTCCAACCAATGATCCCTCCCTCCGTCCAACCAATGATCCCTCCATCCGCCCAACAATCCCTCCAACGATCCCTCCCTCCGTCCAATGATCCCTCCGTCTGTCCAATGATCCCTCCGTCTAACCAATGATCCCTCCGTCCAACCAATGATCCCTCCGTCCAACCAATGATCCCTCCGTCCAACCAATGATCCCTCCGTCCAACCAATGATCCCTCCGTCCAACCAATGATCCCTCCGACTGTTCGACTCAAACATCGGGCTCATCCCTAATTGCCGGACCTGCCGGATGACATCCTGGAAAAGCCGAGGAAATATTATATCAACAACCATCACCGAACCTCAGCTGAGTTTACCCTCCATTCACAGATCCCTGGAAAATCTCCTTCTCACAGGATGTCACTGGAACCAACCAGCCAGCCACTCAAATAACCAACCGACAAGGTCAAGCAACCAAGCTGCCAGGCACCCAGCCAACCAACAATCCAGCCAACCAACCAGCCAACCCACTCACCCAACCAGAAAACCCAACCAGCCAGCCACCCAATCAACTACCCAGCCACCCAATCCAACCAGCTACCCAACCAACCAACCAACCATCCAGCCAGCCAACCAACCAGACACCCACCCAAACAGCCAGAACCTGACCTGACCATGACAGCAGTATGATAGGAAACAAGTCCGAAGTCCGTACAAATTACTAACTCAACACTCTCCCCCTAGCCCAGCAGTCTATCCCTGGCCAGTCAGTCACTCTCTATATCTCAGCAGTCACTCCCTGGCCCGTCAGTCTATATATCTCAGCAGTCACTCCCTGGCCCGTCAGTCTCTCTCTATATCTCAGCAGTCTCTCCCTGGCCTGTCAGACTCTCTCTAAATCTCAACAGTCTCTCCCTGGCCTGTCAGTCTGTCTCTATATCTCGGCAGTCTACCCATGGCCCGTCAGTCACTCTAAATCTCAGAAGTCTCTCTCTATATCTCAGTAGTCTCTCCCTGGCCCGTCAGACTCTCTAAATCTCAGCAGTCTCTCCCTGGCCCGTCAGTCACTCTCTATATCTCGGCAGTCTACCCATGGCCCGTCAGTCACTCTAAATCTCAGCAGTCACTCTCTATATCTCAGCAGTCTCTCCCTGGCCCGTCAATCTCGCTCTATTTCTCAGCAGTCTCTCCCTGGCCAGTCAGTCTCTCTCTATATCTCAGCAGTCTCTCCCTGGCTTGTCAGTCTCTCTCTATAACTCAGCAGTCTCTCCCTGGCCTGTCAGTCTCTCTCTCTCTATATCTCAGCAGTCTTTCCCTGGCCAGTCAGTCTCTCTCTCTATCTCAGCAGTCTCTCTCTGGCCCGTCAGTCTCTCTCTATATCTCTCCCTGGCCTGTTAGTCTCTCTCTCTCTAAATCTCAACAGTCTCTCCCTGGCCTGTCAGTCTGTCTCTATATTTCGGCAGTCTACCCATGGCCCATCAGTCACTCTCTATATCTCGGCAGTCTACCTATGGCCCGTCAGTCACTCTAAATCTCAGAAGTCTCTCTCTATATCTCAGCAGTCACTCCCTGGCCGTCAGTCTCTCTCTATATCTCAGCAGTCTCTCCCTGGCCCGTCAGACTCTCTAAATCTCAGCAGTCTCTCCCTGGCCCGTCAGTCACTCTCTATATCTCGGCAGTCTACCCATGACCCATCAGTCACTCTAAATCTCAGAAGTCTCTCTCTATATCTCAGCAGTCACTCCCTGGCCCGTCAGTCACTCTATATCTCAGCAGTCTCTCCCTGGCCCGTCAGATTCTCTCTAAATCTCAGCAGTCTCTCCCTGGCCCGTCAGTCACTCTCTATATCTCGGCAGTCTACCCATGGCCCGTCAGTCACTCTAAATCTCAGCAGTCTCTCTCTATATCTCAGCAGTCTCTCCCTGGCCCGTCAATCTCGCTCTATTTCTCAGCAGTCTCTCTCTATATCTCAGCAGTCTCTCCCTGGCCCGTCAATCTCGCTCTATTTCTCAGCAGTCTCTCTCTATATCTCAGCAGTCTCTCCCTGGCCTGTCAGTCTCTCGCTATATGTCAGCAGTCTCTCCCTGGCCAGTCAGTCTCTCTCTATATCTCAGCAGTCTCTCCCTGGCCTGTCAGTCTCTCTCTAAATCTCAGCAGTCTCTCCCTGGCCTGTCAGTCTCTCTCTAAATCTCAGCAGTCTCTCCCTGGCCTGTCAGTCTCTCTCTATATCTCAGCAGTCTCTCCCTGGCCTGTCAGTCTCTCTCTAAATCTCAGCAGTCTCTCCATGGCCCGTCAGTCACTCTCTATATCTCGGCAGTCTACCCATGGCCCGTCAGTCACTGTAAATCTCAGCAGTCACTCTCTATATCTCAGCAGTCTCTCCCTGGCCCGTCAATCTCGCTCTATTTCTCAGCAGTCTCTCTCTATATCTCAGCAGTCTCTCCCTGGCCTGTCAGTCTCTCGCTATATCTCAGCAGTCTCTCCCTGGCCAGTCAGTCTTTCTATATCTCAGCAGTCTCTCCCTGGCCAGTCAGTCTCTCTCTCTATCTCTCCCTGGCCTGTTAGTCTCTCTCTCTCTATATCTCAGCAGTTTCTCCCTGGCCAGTCAGTCTCTCTCTATATCTCAGCAGTCTCTCCCTGGCCCGTCATTTTCTCTCTATATCTCAGCAGTCTCTCCCTGGCCCGTCATTTTCTCTCTATATCTCAGCAGTCTCTCCCTGGCCAGTCAGTCTCTCTATATCTCAACAGTCTCTCCCTGGCCAGTCAGTCTCTCTCTCTATCTCAGCAGTCTCTCCCTGGCCCGTCAGTCTCTCTCTATATCTCTCCCTGGCCTGTTAGTCTCTCTCTCTCTATATCTCAGCAGTCTCTCCCTGGCCCGTCATTTTCTCTCTATATCTCAGCAGTCTCTCCCTGGCCAGTCAGTCTCTCTATATCTCAACAGTCTCTCCCTATATCTCAGCAGTCTTTCCCTGGCCAGTCAGTCTCTCTCTCTCTATATCTCAGCAGTTTCTCCCTGGCCAGTCAGTCTCTCTCTATATCTCAGCAGTCTCTCCCTGGCCCGTCAGTCTCTCTCTATATCTCAGCAGTCTCTCCCTGGCCAATCATTCTCTCTCTATATCTCAGCAGTCTCTCCCTGGCCCGTCAGTCTCTCTATCTCAGCAGTCTCTCCCTGGCCAATCATTCTCTCTCATTATCTCAGCAGTCTCTCCCTGGCCAGTCAGTCTCTCTCTATATCTCAGCAGTCTCTCCCTGGCCAGTCAGTCTCTCTATATCTCAGCAGTCTCTCCCTGGCCCTCTCTTGTAATGTAACTCAGTAGGGGTAACAATGGTATTGGGGTATCGGAGGGGGACCCCTCTCTGGTCTGTCTGCTTTGGGTCACCCGGACATGGCAGAGACAATTCCCGGACAGACTGACATTGTAGCATCAATCTGCCTCCACAGCTCTGCCTGATTCAGGAGCGCCATCTAGTGAGCAGAACAGTAACTGCACCCAACCTCAGAGGACAGGGATAGGGATTGATGACCTCCCCAGGATGAAGATCTTCTCTATATAACACACACAAGCCTGCACTCAAGTCTTCACCATCCCCTGCTCTGAGAAATTCTTATTAGCAGTCACATGGAACAGAACACATCCCCTCCCAACCACTGCCAGTGATCAGTGTCAGTTACCAGTGCTTCACCATAAACATCTGTCTTCCACCCTCCCAACCATTGCCAGTGATCAGTGTCAGTTACCAGTACTTCACCATAAACGTCTGCCTTCCTCCCAACCACTGCCAGTGATCAGTGTCAGTTACCAGTGCTTCACCATAAACGTCTGCCTTCCCCCCTCCCAACCACTGCCAGTGATCAGTGTCAGTTACCAGTACTTCACCATAAACGTCTGCCTTCCACCCTCCCAACCACTGCCAGTGATCAGTGTCAGTTACCAGTACTTCACCATAAACGTCTGTCTTCCCCCCTCCCAACCACTGCCAGTGATCAGTGTCAGTTACCAGTGCTTCACCATAAACGTCTGTCTTCCTCCCAACCACTGCCAGTGATCAGTGTCAGTTACCAGTGCTTCACCATAAACGTCTGCCTTCCTCCCTCCCAACCACTGCCAGTGATCAGTGTCAGTTACCAGTACTTCACCATAAACGTCTGTCTTCCCCCCTCCCAACCACTGCCAGTGATCAGTGTCAGTTACCAGTACTTCACCATAAACGTCTGCCTTCCACCCTCCCAACCACTGCCAGTGATCAGTGTCAGTTACCAGTGCTTCACCATAAACGTCTGCCTTCCACCCTCCCAACCACTGCCAGTGATCAGTGTCAGTTACCAGTGCTTCACCATAAACGTCTGCCTTCCACCCTCCCAACCACTGCCAGTGATCAGTGTCAGTTACCAGTGCTTCACCATAAACATCTGCCTTCCTCCCTCCCAACCACTGCCAGTGATCAGTGTCAGTTACCAGTGCTTCACCATAAACGTCTGCCTTCCACCCTCCCAACCACTGCCAGTGATCAGTGTCAGTTACCAGTACTTCACCATAAATGCCTTCCTCCCTCCCAACCACTGCCAGTGATCAGTGTCAGTTACCAGTGCTTCACCATAAATGTCTGCTGTCTTCTATCCCGGACTATCAGTGGAGGAAGATGGGGAAGGACATTGGGTCGGGGCTCTCTGTAGATGGCTGTAAGGAAAACCTCACACAGCACCAAGGAGACCCCGAATATTATTTACAGCATGGAGGACATCACTAAGGTGACAGATGACAGAACAGAGATGACATCACAGCTCTCCAGTGACATCACTGACAAGAGAAATTACATAACTGAGGCAAGAGACATCACAGTGCTCCAGTGACATTATTGAAGAGTGAGATGACACCACTGAGGAGACAGGTGACATCATGGAGGAAGGAGATGACCTCACTCAGGAGACCAGTGACATCACTGAGCAGGGAGATGACACCACAGTGCTCAGTGACATCACTGGGGAGGGAGATGACACCACAGTGCTCAGTGACATCACAGAGGAGGGAGATGACACCACAGTGCTCAGTGACATCACTGGGGAGGGAGATGACACCACAGTGCTCAGTGACATCACTGGGGAGGGAGATGACACCACAGTGCTCAGTGACATCACCGGGGAGGGAGATGACACCACAGTGCTCAGTGACATCACCGGGGAGGGAGATGACACCACAGTGCTCAGTGACATCACTGGGGAGGGAGATGACACCACAGTGCTCAGTGACATCACTGAGGGAGATGGCACCACAGTGCTCAGTGACATCACTGGGGAGGGAGATGACACCACAGTGCTCAGTGACATCACTGGGGAGGGAGATGACACCACAGTGCTCAGTGACATCATTGGGGAGGAAGATGACACCACAGTGCTCAATGACATCACTGGGGAGGGAGATGACACCACAGTGCTCAGTGACATCACTCAGAAGAAAAAGAGAGAATCTTCCCGGGTGACCTCACTGCTCTCTGGATACAAGGAAATTACCCATAATAAGGGGGTTCTGATAACGTGGGGTGCACTCACCTCCTGCTGCAGCCCAGTGGCGCGCTCTGTGCCTCACCCTCACATACGTTATAATGTGGTTGTTATACTCGGCAATGTCAGAGTTTAGGCTCTGGAGGTTTCTAGTTGTTTTGCTCTGTGGGTCTCGGGGGAGGGGAGCCTGCGCTGCGGGAATTACAACAGAACAATGACTGCTTATAGCAGAAGGAAGGTGACAGTTCCTCATTATACATATATTATATATATATATATATATATATATATATATATATATATATATATATATATATATATATTCACCATCAGCACAGAGCTCAGCCAGTAATAGAAGATCACCTCTACAAAGACAAATGCTGGTGCTTGGTCGGGTGTCCAGTGCCTAGGCACCGCCGAATTGTCTAAGAAATCTACTGTCTTCAATACAGCAGAGCTCAGTCACCGGCCTGGCTATGATAAGAATGTATGTAGAGCAGCCTTTTTCAACCAGGGTGCCTTGAGGTTTCTTCAGGGGTACCTTCGCAAAATGCCCAGAACTTGTGTACAGGCGGTGGGTGGATGAAGCCTTTTAGTTACGCAAAGGCAGAGGTTTTCATTGTGCACCATTACAACCTTCTAGTTGCCGACCTTCTAATGTCCAATGACATCATCAGTTGATAAGGAGGATATCAGTCGCCTGCATAGCATTCTTGTTTGACCCTCCCCTGTCCCTCTCCATCAGCATTGGGGTCACATTAGCTAAGGGATTGAGAAAAACTGAGGGAGAAGAGAAACATTGGAATACTAGTCAGTATTAGTTTGTATTTCTAACGTTGGGTGTCCTAAATGTGAAGGTGGCTGCATTATGTAAAACTATTGGAAATGTTTTTACATTTTAGAATGGGGTCCCTCAAGACTGTCCATAATTTGGAGGGTCCCTCCAGACTGTCCATAATCTGGAGGGTCCCTCGAGACTGTCCATAATCTGGAGGGTCCCTCGAGACTGTCCATAATCTGGAGGGTCCCTCGAGACTGTCCATAATCTGGAGGGTCCCTCGAGACTGTCCATAATCTGGAGGGTCCCTCGAGACTGTCCATAATCTGGAGGGTCCCTCGAGACTGTCCATAATCTGGAGGGTCCCTCGAGACTGTCCATAATCTGGAGGGTCCCTCGAGACTGTCCATAATTTGGAAGGTCCCTCGAGACTGTCCATAATCTGGAGGGTCCCTCGAGACTGTCCATAATTTGGAAGGTCCCTCGAGACTGTCCATAATTTGGAGGGTCCCTCGAGACTGTCCATAATCTGGAGGGTCCCTCGAGACTGTCCATAATTTGGAGGGTCCCTCGAGACTGTCCATAATGTGGAGGGTCCCTCGAGACTGTCCATAATTTGGAGGGTCCCTCGAGACTGTCCATAATTTGGAGGGTCCCTTGAGACTGTCCATAATGTGGAGGGTCCCTCGAGAATAAAAAGGTTGAGAAACACTGATGTAGAATATAAAGAGAAACAAAAGTATCCAATCCCACCACACAGTAACATTGTTTCCATCGAAGAGGTATTCCAGTCTATGGACTGCCTAGCCTCACGAGGGTTATTGCCGGGAGCTTCAACTGGCACCTCTTATGATTGGAAGGTCTTATATGTGATGTTTGTATGAGTGTCCCACAACCTATAGACACAGCGTCCGATGTGCCAACCCTTCCCCAACATTTACTACAGAGGACCCAGTACAGGATCCCACACACCATTTATTTTATATTATTGGGGGGAGCAAGAACACACAGAGGTGGCCAGGAGCATCCCCATGGGCACAGGAACTGACAGAGGTGGCCGGGAGCACCCCATGGGCAAAGGATCTGACAGAGGTGGCCAGGAGCACCCCAGGGGCACAGGAACTGACAGAGGTGGCCAGGAGCACGCCATGGGCACAGGAACTGACAGAGGTGGCCAGGAGCACCCCAAGGGCACAGGAACTGACAGAGGTGGCCAGGAGCACCCCATGGGCAAAGGAACTGACAGAGGTGGCCAGGAGCACCCCATGGGCACAGGAACTGACAGAGGTGGCCAGGAGCACCCCATGGGCAAAGGAACTGACAGAGGTGGCCAGGAGCACCCCATGGGCAAAGGAACTGACAGAGGTGGCCAGGAGCACCCCATGGGCACAGGAACTGACAGAGGTGGCCAGGAGCACGCCATGGGCACAGGAACTGACAGAGGTGGCCAGGAGCACCCCAAGGGCACAGGAACTGACAGAGGTGGCCAGGAGCAACCCATGGGCAAAGGAACTGACAGAGGTGGCCAGGAGCACCCCATGGGCACAGGAACTGACAGAGGTGGCCAGGAGCACGCCATGGGCACAGGAACTGACAGAGGTGGCCAGGAGCACCCCAAGGGCACAGGAACTGACAGAGGTGGACAGGAGCACCCCAAGGGCACAGGAACTGACAGAGGTGGACAGGAGCACCCCATGGAGCAGGAACACACCATGGTGGGAGGGAAAACCCAAAGGAGGGGCAAACACCCAAAACTCCCTTCTGGACAGGAGCAGAGCCGGGAACTACGGTGGAGCTCTAACTGTACAGGTAATAAAGACTTCTAAGACTCCAGGAGGTGACTCGGCCCACCGGGCTCCACCGTTAACCAAGATGTAACTTTTTGGTGGGGTGACCCGTTCATCTTACCTCATAGTCACATGACCATACACCCACTATAAGGATTAACCCTCCCTTGCCCACCAGTGGTAGCAATCACAAGGCACTTCAGCTGGGAGGTGAAAAGCAGTTCAGCCGTTTGAAGTCCGATTGCTTTCAAGTCCTCCAGCAGTTTGCGGCGGAGTCACGGGACGGCGAGTCTTTGATGAGACGGAACAAAGATCCTGAGAATAAAGAATAAAGCTGAGGAGGAGGAGGAGGAGGCCGGATCCGTCTCCCGCATCTCAGGAGAGACATTCAGTCATAGAATAGGAACTGGGAATTTTTATGTATAGTGCTGACATATACCAAGGCACTTTACAGAGCACACAGACCACTGACGTCAGTCGCCCAAAGGCAACGCACAAGCAGAGGGCCTCGCTGGTGGGAAGTGAACTCAGAACCCCGGCGCTGATCGGTACAAGCGTTACAGTCGCAGAGTAACAGGTACAGGCCTGGATTCTCCCTGAATTCTGTGGGTTGGTTGTATCCAAAGCACTAATTATTGGAAGGCTGTTTTTTTTTTTTTAGGAAAGAGAGTAGAAGGAGCATTACTTGTGGCAGAAGGTCCAACTAGACACCCGCCAATAATGGAGTCTGGATTGGAAGGGGCTGATGTCGCTGAGGTGTTGGTGTGCTAGAAAATCGCAGATAGACCCCATCCCGATGTAATTCGGTACGGAAGGTACGGACACCATCGGGTCTCCTATGGACATCTGTTCAATGCTCAACAAAGCTAATTCCAAAAACATAACGAAGGAGCGGTGGGGGAGGGGAAGGCGGGGTGGAGAGTTTTGGAAGAGTTCTACATTTCGGGATGTGAAGTACCCGGCAGGCGATGTGCAGTAATTACGGAACTTCGATACACAAGGGTTGGCGTTCCCCGAGAGCGGGGCAGGTAAAGGGGACCCCCGACTGGTGATCCAGCCCGTCTTCTCCTCCGCAGTCCCTTTCATCCTAAACTCACTTCTCATTACAAATCCTGACAGCACATCGGCACCTTGTGAAATATTCATAGGAATTCTGCCAGCAAATCTTATTAGGCTGTAATTATACAAATGTTCCATCTCAGAAGTGTCATGTCAGGATAGGAATTCACCTGCGGGGCCCTGCAATGGCAGATCTGTGCCCAGATTTACATTCACATGAATACAGCGAGATGTCTGTGTATAATTGTGGAGGACTTCTGAAGATCCAACATCTAGGAAAAGACAGGCAGCAAACAACAGAAACCCAGCCATTGAGGAACTACCTTCAGGAACAGAGGACCATTGAGGAACTACCTTCAGGAACAGAGGACCATTGAGGAACTACCTGCAGGAACAGAGGATCATTGAGGAACTACCTGCAGGAACAGAGGACCATTGAGGAACTACCTGCAGGAACAGCGGACCATGGAGGAACTACCTGCAGGAACAGAGGACCATGGAGGAACTACCTGCAGGAACAGAGGACCATTGAGGAACTACCTGCAGGAACAGAGGACCATTGAGGAACTACCTGCAGGAACAGAGGATCATTGAGGAACTACCTGCAGGAACAGAGGACCATTGAGGACCTACCTGCAGGAACAGAGGATCATTGAGGAACTACCTGCAGGAACAGAGGACCATTGAGGAACTACCTGCAGGAACAGCGGACCATGGAGGAACTACCTGCAGGAACAGAGGACCATGGAGGAACTACCTGCAGGAACAGAGGACCATGGAGGAACTACCTGCAGGAACAGAGGACCATTGAGGAACTACCTGCAGGAACAGAGGACCATGGAGGAACTACCTGCAGGAACAGAGGCCCATGGAGGAACTACCTGCAGGAACAGAGGACCATTGAGGAACTACCTGCAGGAACAGCGGGCCATTGAGGAACTACCTGCAGGAACAGAGGATCATTGAGGAACTACCTGCAGGAACAGAGGACCATTGAGGAACTACCTGCAGGAACAGAGGACCATTGAGGAACTACCTGCAGGAACAGAGGACCATTGAGGAACTACCTGCAGGAACAGAGGACCATGGAGGAACTACCTGCAGGAACAGAGGACCATGGAGGAACTACCTGCAGGAACAGAGGACCATGGAGGAACTACCTGCAGGAACAGAGGCCCATAGAGGAACTACCTGCAGGAACAGAGGCCCATGGAGGAACTACCTGCATCAACAGCGGACCATTGAGGAACTACCTGCAGGAACAGAGGACCATGGAGGAACTACCTGCAGGAACAGAGGACCATGGAGGAACTACCTGCAGGAACAGAGGACCATTGAGGAACTACCTGCAGGAACAGTGGGCCATTGAGGAACTACCTGCAGGAACAGAGGACCATGGAGGAACTACCTGCAGGAACAGAGGACCATGGAGGAACTACCTGCAGGAACAGAGGCCCATGGAGGAACTACCTGCAGGAACAGAGGCCCAAGGAGGAACTACTTGCAGGAACAGAGGCCCAAGGAGGAACCACCTGCAGGAACAGAGGCCCATGGAGGAGCTGCCTGCAGGGACAGAGACCCATGGAGGAACTACCTGCAGGGACAGAGGCCCATGGAAGATCTGCCTGCAGGAACAGAGGCCCATGGAGGAACTACATGCAGGAACAGAGGCCCATGGAGCTGCCTGCAGGAACAGAGGCCCATGGAGGAACTATCTGCAGGAACAGAGGCCCATGAAGGAACTACCTGAAGGAACAGAGGCTCATGGAGGAACTACCTGCAGGAACAGAGACCCATGGAGGAACTACCTGCAAGGACAGAGGCCCATAGAGGGACTAACCCCAGGAACAGAGGCCCAGCCAGGAAGGAACTTACCCCAGGAACAAAGGCCCATGGAGGAACTACCTGCAGGAACAGAGACCCATAGAGGGACTAACCCCAGGAACAGAGGCCCAGAAATGGAGAAACTAACCCCAGGAACAGAGGCCCAGCCAGGAAGGAACTAACCCCAGGAACAGAGACCCAGAAATAGAGAAACTAACCCCAGGAACAGAGGCCCAGCCAGGAAGGAACTAACCCCAGGAACAGAGGCCCAGAAATGGAGAAACTAACCCCAGGAACAGAGGCCCAGAAATGGAGAAACTAACCCCAGGAACAGAGGCCCAGCCAGGAAGGAACTAACCCTGGGAACAGAGGCCCAGCCAGGAAGGAACTAACCCCAGGAATAGAGGCTCGGTGAGCAACTGCCTCCAGGAACATAGGCCCAGGGAATAAATTACCCCAGGAACAAAGGCCGAGGGAGCAGCTACCTGCCGGAACAGAAACCTAGGGGGAAACTACCTGCAGAAACAGAGGTCTGTGGAGCAACTGTCTCCAGGAACAAAGGCCCGTGGAGCAACCGTGTCCAAAAACAGAGGCCAGTGGAGCAACTGTCTCCAGGAACAGGGAAGGATTACGAGCAGGAACACAGGTCCAGGCAGTGACTACCTGCAGAAATAGGGGCCTGGGGAGCAACTGCCTAAAGGAACAGAGGCCCAAGGAGCAACTAGTCAGAGGAGCAGAGGCATAAGAAGCAATTAGCAGCAGGAACAGACGCTCAGGGAAAGACGCGTGTCAGGAACACAGATTCACAATTCAAATGGTACAACAATCCTAGTGAGTGATCAGACGGAGAAGAGACTGAGGAAATGCCTCCTGCCTGCAGCAGACCGATGACAATATTCCTTCTGCTCTCAGTTCTAAGCACAATGACTCAGAACCATTCTCTGTGCCAGGGACCGTGTGCCATCGTCTCGGGCCCACGACTATGTGGAATCTGCACTGAGAAGGTCCAGCTATTAAAGTGGTTAGAATTAAACCTGAACTCCAGGCATATATAGAACACACACATTATTACATTGTTACTCACATTAATACATTGTTACATTCATTTTTTTTTAAATCCAAGCAGTGTAAGTCCCTGAATATGACCTGGTATCAGCTTCTGCATTCCCTGTACAGCAGAGCTCAGACTGGGAGAGGGAGAAGCAGCACAAGGAGCTAATCAGTTGTGCTGTAGTGCACAGTCCAACAAGGACCATTCTGATAGGAGGAGAGAGCAGAGCGACAGATAGAAGAGCTCATCAGTCAGCTGCTGCTTCTTTCACTGTCCAATCACAGGCTGGGGGAGGGCCAAAAACTGTTAATGTTGCCAAACTGAAAAATCAGGTCTCCTCCCCTGACAGAGCTGTGCAAATTGCAGGCTTGGATGGACAGAAAAACCTGTGTGCCAAAAGTCACTTCCCTGGGGCCCCCGGCCGGCTTCTTAGTGATAGAGGAAGGTACGGGGATTGTAAATGACGCGGCTGGATAATGCGATCGGTCAGAATGTATTCCTGCAGAATTGTATCGCCATTGACAGGTACACTTTGAGACCCGGCTCCGAACAAAACTTGTACCATTTATATTATGGAATGATCAGGGGAAAGGGGGACGGTGTCTTTAGGATGGAACCTCACACAGACAGCTGAAATACACGAGCTGCCAAAGGATCGAATTCTGTTCAGCCAGCCTTGTGACACAGACACCCCTGTCACACAGTATAGCAAGGTCCCTGGCCCCAGCAAGGACACACCCCTAGCCTGATGATTGGACAATGAGAGAGCTGATGACGTTGACAAAGTTCCAAGTCTGCGCTCTCTGCTCTCTCCTCCTGTCAGCCTCCTTCCAGTGTTAGACTGACAGCACTGTGCAGCGCCGACCCAGTCTGAGATGAAGCCAATACAAAGACAGATTGAGAGGATCAGATAAAAGTTGCTTTAGTAACGTTGAGAGGTCTATCAGGTCTGGCCCTCTCGGCTGATTGGTGGACTTTGTCGGCCGGGGTGGGATGGCGGGGGATTCCTAAAGGGGAACTCTGCTTGTACAACAAGTGTCTCTGCTATTGGGGGGGGGGGGGGGGGGGATCCAAGAAACTGAAAACACGAGACATGCGGGTGAGGAGACTGTTCCCAGGAGCTTACACTCTAATTCCAGCATTAACAGCTGCTCGGTGTCACGGCGAACCGGTTCCCAGCCTGTCTAATTGTCTCATCCACTATCAGGGCAATCATCTCCAGAATTATTCCCTTTAATTAGACGATTTCAACAAATTAACTTAAAGGATTGCCGTCTCCGGAGCAGCGAGGAGGCTTTACTGCGAGAAAAACCCGCCAACTTCACCGACAGCTGAGGGAAGCAGGCGGCTTATCCAAGAGCACCGGTCATGTACACACAGCAATTACCAGAACGGAGGATGCCGCTGTGCCGTGATTGGTTCTCCGAGAGGAGTCAGCTGCCCTGTGCAAGTCCTGATCTTTAATGGGTCACTGTACCTTTAAGGAGGTGCGGGGAAACCACCAAGTGCTCCGATCTTCGTTCATTGCTATTCATATTCCAATGTGGGTACTCCCACAATACACATCCCAATTTGGGGACTCTCATAGATGGCAGCAGGCCTGTACCCCATATATGTACTCCTGTGCCCCCAGTCTATACAGGTTCTCATTGGGTCTCCAGCAGGATGGAGTCCAGGAAGTTTGCACCCCTCTGTGTGTGGCTCAGATATTAGAGATAGAAAAATATGTATACACCGAGGTGAAGGCCGCACACCAGGGAGGGAGGACAGAGGAGGCCACATATGGGAGGAGAAGGCCGCATACCAGGGAGGGAGGACAGAGGAGGCCACATATGAAGGACACATCTACCATGGTAAGGATCTCCCACACACAGACAGAGCTGACGGAACGTGACCTTCCAGGGACACTTCCACCATTGTGTCAGTTAGGACTCATTACGATGTCCTGATAAGGGTGGGATATGAATATTTATCACCATAAAAAAAATAAACACAAAGAATTTTCGTGGGAAGGGAGGAGGGGAGGTCAGCAGCACTGATCCAACATTGACCATTCACCAAGAAGTACGAAGGTGTATTGTAGATCCTCGGCCACCGTAAAAGACTGTCTTGCCTGGTATGTTCTATGGGGACTCTACAAATGTCCCGTAGGACAACATGGAACAACCAAGATGTAAAAACAAACAGAGAGTGACATCAATAATCAGAGAAGACAACCTGAGCAAAACCAGCAGCAGCTTCAGAAAGCATCAGATTGGGGGACCCGGAGACATCGCACGCACCATGCAGAACGCTGGAAGCCACCAAACACGCCGCATGCTATTATACAACACCGGAGCTGTGATTATGGTGGGCTCACCCACTGGACCCTCACTGCTAGACCACTCCTTTAACAATCCCCCTTCCCAGGCACCTCACTGCTAGACCACTCATATGACAATCTCCCTTCCCAGGCACCTCACTGCCGGACCACTTGTATAAGAATCCCCCTTCCCAGGCACCTCACTGCTAGACCATTCGTATAAGAATCCCCCTTCCCAGGCGCCTCACTGCTAGACCACTCATATAATGATCCCCCTTCCCAGGCACCTCACTGCTAGACCACTCATATAACGATTCCCCTTCCCAGGCACCTCACTGCTAGACCACTTGTATAACAATCCCCCTTCCCAGGCACCTCACTGCTAGACCACTCATATAACGATCCCCCTTTCCAGGCACCTCACTGCTAGACCACTCATATAACGATCCCCCTTTCCAGGCACCTCACTGCCAGACCACTCATATAATGATCCTCCTTCCCAGGCGCCTCACTGCTGGACCACTCATATAATGATCCCCCTTTCCAGGCACCTCACTGCTAGACCACTCATAAAATGATCCCCCTTCCCAGGCACCTCACTGCCGGACCACTTGTATAAGAATCCCCCTTCCCAGGCACCTCACTGCTAGACCATTCGTATAAGAATCCCCCTTCCCAGGCGCCTCACTGCTAGACCACTCATATAATGATCCCCCTTTCCAGGCACCTCACTGCTAGACCACTCATACAATGATCCCCCTTCCCAGGCACCTCACTGCCAGACCACTCATATAATGATCCCCCTTCCCAGGCACCTCACTGCTAGACCACTCATATAACGATCCCCCTTCCCAGGCACCTCACTGCTAGACCACTCATATAATGATCCTCCTTCCCAGGCGCCTCACTGCTGGACCACTCATATAACGATCCCCCTTCCCAGGCACCTCACTGCTAGACCACTCATAAAATGATCCCCCTTCCCAGGCACCTCACTGCTAGACCACTCATACAATGATCCCCCTTCCTAGGCACCTCACTGCTAGACCACTCATATAATGATCCCCCTTCCCAGGCACCTCACTGCTAGACCACTCATATAACGATCCCCCTTCCCAGGCACCTCACTGCTAGACCACTCATATAACGATTCCTCTTCCCAGGTACCTCACTGCTAGACCACTTGTATAACAATCCCCCTTCCCAGGCACCTCACTGCTAGACCACTCATACAATGATCCCCCTTCCCAGGCACCTCACTGCTAGACCACTCATATAACTATCCCCCTTCCCAGGCACCTCACTGCTAGACCACTCATAAAATGATCCCCCTTCCCAGGCACCTCACTGCTAGACCACTCATATAATGATCCTCCTTCCCAGGCGCCTCACTGCTGGACCACTCATATAATGATCCTCCTTTCCAGGCACCTCACTGCTAGACCACTCATATAACAATCCCCCTTCCCAGGCACCTCACTGCTGGACCACTCATATAATGATCCTCCTTTCCAGACACCTCACTGCTAGACCACTCATACAATCATCCCCCTTCCTAGGCACCTCACTGCTAGACCACTCATACAATCATCCCCCTTCCTAGGCACCTCACTGCTAGACCACTCATATAATGATCCCCCTTCCCAGGCACCTCACTGCTAGACCACTCATATAATGATCCTCCTTCCCAGGCGCCTCACTGCTGGACCACTCATATAATGATCCCCCTTTCCAGGCACCTCACTGCTAGACCACTCATATAACGATCCCCCTTCCCAGGCACCTCACTGCTAGACCACTCATATAATGATGCCCCTTTCCTAGGCATCTCACTGCTAGACCACTCATATAATGATTCCCTTTCCCAGGCACCTCACTGCTAACAAACAAAGGCACCCCCTTTACCTTAGGTACCCACTGCTGCCCCACACTGATACCCTCTGTGTCCTCACTGCTGCCCCATACCAATACCCCCCGTGTTCTCTCTGCTGTCCCACACCAATACCCCCCACCCACCAGCCCTTCACTGCAACAGCACCCTCTTCCCACCCACTGCTGCCCCACACTGATACCCCCGTGTTCTCAGTGCTAGCTAACAAGGACACCCTCTTGCCTTAGGTTCCCACTGCTTGCCCAGAATGATTACCTGCCACCCCCTCAGCGCTGGCTCACTTTCAAAATTCCCTCCAATCATTATATCCTCTAAACCCTCATTGCTGGCCAACACAAACCCATCCCAAACCCTCACTGATGGCCAACATAACCCCCCCAAACCTCCACTGCTGGCCGACACAAACCCCCCAAACCCTCACTGTTGGCCAACACAAACCCCCTGCCACCCCAAACCCTCATTGCTGGCCAACACAAACCCATCCCAAACCCTCACTGATGGCCAACATAACCCCCCCAAACCTCCACTGCTGGCCGACACAAACCCCCCAAACCCTCACTGTTGGCCAACACAAACCCCCTGCCACCCCAAACCCTCACTGCTGGCTGACACAAACTCCCCCAAACCCTCACCGCTGGCCAACACAGACCCCTCCCACTCACTGCTGGCCAACACAAGCCCCCCCCCCCAAACCCTCACTGCTGGCCAACACAGACTGCCCTTCCCCCGAACCCTCACTGCTGGACGACACAAGCCCCCCCAAACCCTCACTGCTGGCCAACACAGACCCTCCGAAACATCCACTGCTGGCCAACACCCCCCCCCCCCAAACACTCACTGCTGTACAACACAAACCCCCCGCCGCCCCAAACCCTCACTGGCCAACACAAGCCCCCCCCCCCAAACCGTCACTGCTGGCCAATACAGAAGACCCCCTACCCCAAACCCTCACTGCTGGCCAACACAATCACCCCAAACCCTCACTGTTGGCTAACACAAACCCCCTGCTTCCCCAAACCCTCACTGCTGGCTGACACAAACCCCCCCAAACCCTCACTGCTGGCTGACACAAACCCCCCCAAACCCTCACTGCTGGCTGACACAAACCCCCCAAACCCTCACTGCTGGCTGACACAAACCCCCCCAAACCCTCACTGCTGGCCAACACAGACCCCCCCCCAAAACACTCACTGCTGGCCAACACAAACCCCCCGCCGCCCCAAACCCTCACTGGCCAACACAAGCCCCCCCCCAAACCCTCACTGCGGGCCAACACAGACCGCCCCCTACCCCAAACCCTCACTGCTGGCCAACACAGACTGCCCTTCCCCCAAACCCTCACTGCTGGCTGACTCAAGCCCCCCCAAAACCCTCACTGCTTGCCAACACAGAGCCCCCCAAACATCCACTGCTGGCCAACCCCCCCCCCCCCCCCAAACACTCACTGCTGGCCAACATAGACCCCCCCAAACACTCACTGCTGGCCAACATAGGCCCCCCCCCCCAACACTCACTGCTGGCCAACTCAAACCCCCCCCCCGCCGCCCGAACCCTCACTGCTGGCCGACACAAGCCCCCACAAACCCTCACTGCTGGGCAACACAGACCGCCCCACCACCCCAAACCCTCACTGCTGGCCAACACAGACCGCCCCCCCCCCCCCCAAACAGCAACTGCTGGCCAACACCCCCCGCTCAACACTCACTGCTGGCCAACACAAACCCCCCCGCCGCCCCAAACCCTCACTGCTGGTCCATACCAACCTCAACCCCCTAGCCCTTGCTGTTGGCCCACGCTGAGCCAATGGGGGCCTAAAGAAAATGCCATGCAATTCAGCTAAAATCCGAAGTGGGGCAGCCACAGAGAATATCCGGCGTCTGTCTGGCACACGTGCCAAGTAGAGTTGCCATTTGGCCGGAAACAATAGGACTTCTAGCCAATGTTACGAAAAATAAATAGACCATAAAGCCGGCATTTTTCCCAGAAAAGCCATTAACCCAAGTGCCAAGGTGAAGGTGGGGGATGGGGAGACATTTATTCTCTATGGCTGCCCATATTCAGCGCACAGACCGCAATATAGACCGCAATGCGCAGATCTATTAGTCCATATCGCCGGTCTACCAGCTGCCCAGCCATAGGGTAACCCGGAGGAATTCCGCCAGCAGCATATGACAGCACGATCCAAGCCAGACTTTTATCGTCTGCCTTGAAACGCCGGCCATGAAAAATTGGACATGCGCAATTTTCAAAAATGTCAAATTGGCAAAAGGACAAAGTGAACCCAGTATGTGGGGGGAGGGGGGGATAAAGCAAGGGTGAAATCAGCAATAATGTAAAAGGAACAATCCATAGGAAGGAAAAGATGAAAGACAACATTGCAAATTTTATTTTTACGCTAGCGTGGCCCGGAGACGCCATCTTCCTAGGTCGCCACCGCCATCATTGGAGTCAGATATGCAGAATTAAAGACCGCCGCAAAACCTTCCGCTGCGCTATTCTCTATTGCAGCAACCCATGGAAGCGTCAGCCAAGCAATGGACCTCATGAACGTGACTGAAATAAGAACTGTCTGTGTTGCCTCATGCCATCCAACCTGCGTCTAAGCTGTGCAGGAAATGTTATGATGACAGGACGAGGGACTGAACGCGTAGCGTGTAACATTGTAGGAATGAGGAGCGTCACAGCGGTATTGTGCACTCGGGGGAAGATCTCACGGTCATCCTTATTCCACGGGACCCCAAAACGTGCGCAGAATACGAGCGAGCGGTTATCATCTCTCATTAGTGCGAGACAGACACGGAGTAGTGAAATCCGCACGTGTCACCGCCATTCTCTGGGGTCTGCAGGTGCCAGCACACTGAAGTCACTTGTCACCAGAAGGACTCCGCTGAAGGTGACACCTATCATCCTATCGGCACATCTGTCTCTGCAGCACAGACAATGCAGCACGCCGCGTCACCCCGGAGAAGGTCAAACATGACATGACGGGGGGTACAAGTTACGCAACGTGCGGGGGGGGGGGGAGACCCCCAACTGATGTCAATAACCCAATTCTCTGACCTGCCACCATCTGTATAACCTTCTTGCACCGAGCCCATCACCTGCCACCCACCGGCTCCACACACAAAGCCCCAGACATGGGGGACGGGAGCAGCCATGTACTTACCGGAGACGAGGAGGAGACCGTGTGCCATCCAATGTATGGAGAGAGGATCGTAGGAGGACAGGCGAGCTCTCCTGCAGCTGCTCCTCACCATCTCCTGCGGATGAGAGAGATGGAGAGGGAAGATTCTGCTACCCTCCCCTCCTCCATCCCAGCCTCTCCACTCCTCCCGATACCTTCCAGCTGGGAGGAAGGATGAACTGAACAGATGACCCCCAGCCAGGCTACAGACCTGTCTACCAAACATCTCTGAGGACCTCTGTGGGGGGCTGGATGGGACAAAGTACAACCTGACACTTTACGGGGTATACACCAAAACAGAGCTCACTACAGCCTGGCACCACAAGCGTTACACCAAATCCAATACAGCCTGGCACCACAAGGGTTACACCAAATCTAATACAGCCTGGCACCACAAGGGTTACACCAAATCCAATACAGCCTGGCACCACAAGGGTTACAATAAGATCAATACAGCCTGGCACCACAAGGGTTACAATAAGATCAATACAGCCTGGCACCACAAGGGTTACAATAAGATCAATACAGCCTGGCATCTTAAAGGTTACAAAGAGCTCAATATATCCTGGCACCACAAGGTTACACCAAATCCAATACAGCCTGCCACCACAAGGGTTACATCAAATCCAATACAGCCTGGCACCACAAGGATTACACCAAATCCAATACAGCCTGGCACCACAAGGGTTACACCAAATCCAATACAGCCTGGCACCACAAGGATTACACCAAAGCCAATACAGCCTGGCACCACAAGGGTTACACCAAATCCAATACAGCCTGGCACCACAAGGGTTACAATAAGATCAATACAGCCTGGCACCACAAGGGTTACACCAAATCCAATACAGCCTGGCACCACAAGGGTTACAATAAGATCAATACAGCCTGGCACCACAAGGGTTACACCAAATCCAATACAGCCTGGCACCACAAGGGTTACACCAAATCCAATACAGCCTGGCACCACAAGGGTTACAATAAGATCAATACAGCCTGGCATCTTAAAGGTTACAAAGAGCTCAATATATCCTGGCACCACAAGGTTACACCAAATCCAATACAGCCTGGCACCACGAGGGTTACACCAAATCCAATACAGCCTGGCACCACAAAGGTTACATCAAATCCAATACAGCCTGGCACCACAAGGATTACACCAAATCCAATACAGCCTGGCACCACAAGGGTTACACCAAATCCAATACAGCCTGGCACCACAAGGATTACACCAAATCCAATACAGCCTGGCACCACAAGGGTTACACCAAATCCAATACAGCCTGGCACCACAAGGGTTACAATAAGATCAATACAGCCTGGCACCACAAGGGTTACACCAAATCCAATACAGCCTGGCACCACAAGGGTTACACCAAATCCAATACAGCCTGGCACCACAAGGGTTACAATAAGATCAATACAGCCTGGCACCACAAGGGTTACACCAAATACAATACAGCCTGGCACCACAAGGGTTACAATAAGATCAATACAGCCTGGCACCACAAGGGTTACACCAAATACAATACAGCCTGGCACCACAAGGGTTACAATAAGATCAATACAGCCTGGCATCACAAGGTTACACCAAATCCAATACAGCCTGGCATCTCAAGGGTTACACCAATTACAACACGGTCTGGCTTTTTAAGGGTTACACCAAATCCAATACAGCCTGTCACCACAAAGGTTACACAGAGCTCACTACAGCCTGGCACCACAAGGGTTACACTAAATCCAGTACAGCCTGGCATCTCAAGGGCTACAATTAGATCAATAAAGCCTGGCATCTCACGGGTTACATCAAATCCAATACAGCCTGGCATCTCAAGGGTTACACCAAATCCAATACAGCCTGGCATCTCAAGGGCTACAATTAGATCAATAAAGCCTGGCATCTCAAGGGTTATATCAAATCCAATACAGCCTGGCACCACAAGAGTTACACCAAATCCAATACAGACTGGCATCTCAAGTGCTACAATTAGATCAATAAAGCCTGGCATCTCATGGGTTACATCAAATCCAATACAGCCTGGCATCTCAAGGGTTACACCAAATACAACACAGCCTGGCTTCTCAAGAATTACATCAAATACAACACAGCCTGGCTTTTTAAGGGTTACACCAAATCCAATACAGCCTGGCATCTTAAAGGTTACAAAGAGCTCAATATAGCCTGGCACCACAAGAGTTACACCAAATCCAGTACAGCCTGGCATCTCAAGGGTTACACCAAATCCAGTACAGCCTGGTATCTTAAGGGTTACAACAAGATCAATGGAGCTTTGCACCTCAAGGGTTACACAGAGCTCGATGCAGCCTGGCACCTGAAGGGTTACACCAAATTCAATACAGCCTGGCACCACAAGGGTTACACAGAGCTCACTAAAGCCTGGCATCTCAAGGGTTACACCAAATCCAATACAGCCTGGTATCTTAAGGGTTATACCAAGATCAATTGAGCCTGGCACCTCAAGGGTTACAGCAAGCTCCACACAGCCTGGCACCAGAAGAATTACACAGAGATGAATAGAGCCTGACACCTCATGGGTTACACAGAGCTCAGTAGAGCCTGGCACTTCATGGGTTACACAGAGCTCAGTAGAGCCTGACACCTCATGGGTTACACAGAGCTCAGTAGAGCCTGGCACCTCATGGGTTACACAGAGCTCAGTAGAGCCTGGCACCTCATGGGTTACACAGAGCTCAGTAGAGCCTGACACCTCATGGGTTACACAGAGCTCAGTAGAGCCTGGCACCTCATGGGTTACACAGAGCAGAGAAGGTCCCTGCAGAGTAAACAGTTTTATCTCTACATCTCCTGGAGACAGAGCAGAGGGATTTCTGCAAATGGGTTGCTATGGCTGATGTAGTAGTAGATGCAGAGATCTGCCTCCCAACATCCAGCACTGGATGTACACAACTCGTCACTGAATTATACCCAGAGTATGGAAGCACTCCGACCTCTCCCCTGGCTAACCCTGCACTCAACCGACCTCCAGGAAACACCACTCTGCTCTACAGGAAGGACAACGGGCCCCAGTACTCTCCACTCTGCCCTACAGGAAGGACAACGGGCCCCAGTACTCTCCACTCTGCCCTACAGGAAGGACAACGGGCCCCAATACTCTCCACTCTGCCCTACATTAGGGACATGGGGCCCCAGTACTCCTCTCCACTCTGCCCTACAGGAAGGACACTGGGCCCCAGTACTCTCCACTCTGCCCTACAGGAAGGACACCGGGCCCCAGTACTCTCCACTCTGCCCTACAGGAAGGACACCGGGCCCCAGTACTCTCCACTCTGCTCTACAGGAAGGACAACGGGCCCCAGTACTCTCCACTCTGCCCTACAGGAAGGACAACGGGCCCCAGTACTCTCCACTCTGCCCTACAGGAAGGACAACGGGCCCCGGTACTCTCCACTCTGCCCTACTGGAAGGACAACGGGCCCCAATACTCTCCACTCTGCCCTACATTAGGGACATGGGGCCCCAGTACTCCTCTCCACTCTGCCCTACAGGAAGGACACTGGGCCCCAGTACTCTCCACTCTGCCCTACAGGAAGGACACCGGGCCCCAGTACTCTCCACTCTGCCCTACAGGAAGGACACCGGGCCCCAGTACTCTCCATTCTGCCCTACAGGAAGGACACCGGGCCCCAGTACTCTCCACTCTGCCCTACAGGAAGGACAACGGGCCCCAGTACTCTCCACTCTGCCCTACAGGAAGGACAACGGGCCCCGGTACTCTCCACTCTGCCCTACATTAGGGACGTGGGGCCCCAGTACTCTCCACTCTGCCCTACAGGAAGGACAACGAGCCCCAGTACTCTCCACTCTGCCCTACAGGAAGGACAACGGGCCCCAATACTCTCCACTCTGCCCTACATTAGGGACATGGGGCCCCAGTACTCCTCTCCACTCTGCCCTACAGGAAGGACACCGGGCCCCAGTACTCTCCACTCTGCCCTACAGGAAGGACACCGGGCCCCAGTACTCTCCACTCTGCCCTACAGGAAGGACACCGGGCCCCAGTACTCTCCATTCTGCCCTACAGGAAGGACACCGGGCCCCAGTACTCTCCACTCTGCCCTACAGGAAGGACAACGGGCCCCAGTACTCTCCACTCTGCCCTACAGGAAGGACAACGGGCCCCGGTACTCTCCACTCTGCCCTACATTAGGGACGTGGGGCCCCAGTACTCTCCACTCTGCCCTACAGGAAGGACAACGGGCCCCAGTACTCTCCACTCTGCCCTACAGGAGGGACACCGGGCCCCAGTACTCTCCACTCTGCCCTACAGGAGGGACACCGGACCCCAGTACTCTCCACTCTGCCCTACAGGAAGGACAACGGGCCCCAGTACTCTCCACTCTGCCCTACAGGAAGGACAACGGGCCCCAGTACTCTCCACTCTGCCCTACAGGAAGGACAACGGGCCCCAGTACTCTCCACTCTGCCCTACAGGAAGGACAACGGGCCCCAGTACTCTCCACTCTGCCCTACAGGAAGGACAACGGGCCCCAGTACTCTCCACTCTGCCCTACAGGAAGGACAACGGGCCCCAATACTCTCCACTCTGCCTTACAGGAAGGACACCGGGCCCCAGTACTCTCCACTCTGCCCTACAGGAAGGACAACGGGCCCCAGTACTCTCCACTCTGCCCTACAGGAGGGACAACGGGCCCCAATACTCTCCACTCTGCCTTACAGGAGGGACACCGGGCCCCAGTACTCTCCACTCTGCCCTACAGGAAGGACATCGGGCCCCAATACTCTCCACTCTGCCCTACAGGAAGGACAACGGGCCCCAATACTCTCCACTCTGCCCTACAGGAAGGACACTGGGCCCCAGTACTCTCCACTCTGCCCTACAGGAAAGACACCAGCCTCCAGTACACCTTACTTCACTTTACCAGGAGAACACCAACCTCAATATGCTCCCCTCTCCACTCTACAAGGACACTAGACCCAAGTATGCTCCACCCTACAAGAGGACCCCAGCCCCCATTTTGGCAATGACTTGGTCTTTCAGAATCACAATCAGCAATTACAACAGCTATTTGCCCATCTTAGGACCTTCGATTGATTCAGACGTCATCGGGATATATGTCCGAGTCATCTTACCTCCGTCACTTCATATTCATCTCCAGTGTGCACTCTGTTCCTTCCACTTCTCTGATTTATTTATGAATGACATCGCTCTGCACTCTTCCCTCCTGTTCTCTTCAATGTCCCCATGTCACTTCCTACGTCTATATCGCTCAGTGCTGATGGAACGCTCCACTAAGCACAATGACTCGTATAAGGCTCAGAACATTCCTACCTGGAAACAGAGGAAGGAGTTGGGTCTGATAGGTAATCGGTCATAGCGTAAAAGGACAGAAAATTCCATTAAACGGGACCTTCAGTCACAAACTGACTTTTGGTCCACCAGTTCCCTGCACTGCTATCCAGTCTACCAATTACCCTCTTGAGCTGTAAATGAGCAACACCCCCTCATACCTCCTGTTCTCCATTAGGATCAGGACCCTTATACCTCCAGTTCTTTACTATGCATAAGCGATAATGAGCAGGACCCTCATACCTCCAGTTCGGACCCTCATACTTCCTGTCCTCTATTAAATGTAAGCAATAATGAGAAGGACTCCCATACCTCCTGTCCCCTATTGTAAACTGTAATGATCAGGACCCTCATACCTTCTGTTCTCTAAAAGATGTAATTGTCTGGACCCTTGAAACTCTTGTTCTCTATGAGATGTAGTGATCAAGATCCTCATTCTTTCTGTTCTCCATTAGATAGAATGATCAGAACCCTCATACCTTTTGTTCTTTATTAGATGGAGTGATCAGCACCCTCATACTTTCTGATGTCTATTAGATGTAATGATCAGGACCCTCATACTTCCTGTTCTCTATTACAACATAGGAATTCAGACGTTGCAGGCTTTGCATGCCCTGCTCCTTTGCCCTGCCATGCCCCATCCATTCAACACCTGGCAGACCTGGGGTGAAGAGCCAGCATGTTTAATCGGTTGCATGTCCCTGGCTGTGCTTGGCTTGCTGCACAATGATTATAGGGGTCCCTCTAGAACATGTCTCTACCTGACACAACCCCAGAGCCCAAGCCGCAAATCCACAAATCAGGCCAACCTTCGGCACTCTGATTTATTATGGATGCCTTGCATGTCAGAACTCCCCCTCCCATCTCCCAATAACAGAGCGTTTTCATGTTGTGTCTCCCCGGCAAGGAGGGGATTTACATGTTGTCATGGTAACCAGGATTTAAGCAGTATTCCGCACACAGCGGGGGGCTTCAGGGCCGCCTTTTCTTCATGTATTGTTGTCAGGAATAAAACCGGGGAGATTCCGTTCTCTCCGACAACAAAAAAGACAAAAACAACAGCGCCAAGAATGACATATCCAAAGCGATAAAAACGGCGAAGGTCAGCGACTCCCTGTTCACCGCAGGGGGGCCCAGATGTTCTTCCAATATACAGGGAACACAGGACATCTCACCACGCGCTGTATTAAAGATTCATTCATAATTGATACGCCTGTCCTGTCATCTTCTGTTTACACCAGGCAGTTGAAGAGAGAATTTCTCTGACAGAAGAGAGAAATCCTGAGATGTCTTGGATATTCCCTCTAAGGACGGGTCAGATATAACTGAGTGGGTCAAACTCTGCACAAGAACCTCCCAAGGCACGAAACTCTGCATCAGAACCTGCCATGGCACCAAACTCTGCATCAGAACCTGCCATGGCACCAAACTCTGCATCAGAACCTGCCATGGCACCAAACTCTGCATCAGAACCTGCCATGGCACCAAACTCTGCATCAGAACCTGCCATGGCACCAAACTCTGCATCAGAACCTGCCATGGCACCAAACTCTGCATCAGAACCTGCCATGGCACCAATGGCCATAGCTGGTGCAAAGACTTGACAAAGACAAAGTATATCTAGTTTAAATTGTGGGAGAGCTCACTTCCTCCTCTTCTGACCACAAGGGGTTTATTTACTAAAGCTAGAGAGGGCAAAATTAAATCACAATTCTGCAGAGAAACCAATCAGCTTCTAACCTCAGTTTGCTTATTTAAGCTTTAGCAAGAAAAACTGGAAGCTGATTGGTTTCTCTGCAGAATTGTGACTAATTTTGCCCTCTCTAGCATTAGTAAATAAACCCCTGTGGGTCAACTTTTTGGATTTTTCATCACTTTCTGTCCCATGGACATGTCGAGATGGTGAATATCCCCATCAGGGACTCGGTAATAAAAACTTGCCTCCCACTCTGACCTAAACTGAGAAAGAAAGTTTTCTGCACTAGAAGGTTAAACATACATCGGTAGAGACCTGACCATCACACCTCTTTGATCTTGACCACTCCGTTCCGAACCTGCAGTCATTAATATGGAGTTGTCCTCTTTCCATAGCCATTAATATTGAGTTTTCCCCATGGCCATTTTTATGGAGTTGCCCCCTTTATGTCCAACAACCTCCACTCTTCTGTGAAGACTTGGTGTCCATTTGTGAGTTTAGGTACTAATGTTGAATGAGAAGACCTGGCTATCAACCGGCGTTCAAATTCATCCCAAAGGCGTTCAGTATGGTTGAGGACAGAGCTCTGTGCAGGACACACAAGTTCCTCCACACCAAACTGGTCACACCAAGTCTTTATAGACTTAGACCCCCTGTGTGGCTTTAAACATTTTCCACTCTTCTGGACAGGATTTCCACACAATTTTGGAGAGTTTCTGTGGGAATTTGTGCCCATTTTTGTAGTCAGGAAGGAATGCTGGATGAGAAGACCTGGCCCACACATTTGGCCTTACATTGGGCACCAAAAAAAGACCTGGCTTGCAGTCAACCTTTCAGTTCATCCCAAAGGTGTTCAGTAGGGATGAGGTCAGGGCTCTGTGGAGGACACTCAAGTTCCTCCACGCCAGGCTGGTTAAACTATGTCTTTATGGAGTTGTCCCACTTTGTGGCTATAACAGCCTCCACTCTTCTGGGAAGATTTTCCACAAGATTTTGGAGGGTGTCTGTGGGAATTTGTGGCCATTTGTAAGGTCAATGATGTTACATGAGAAGACCTGGCTTGCAGTCAAACGTTCCAATTCATCTCAAAGGTGTTCAGTAGGGATCAGGTCAGGGCTCTGTGCAGAACACTTGAGTACCTTCACCCCAAATTGGTCACACCATGTCTTTATGGAGCTGTCTTTGTACACGGGCGGGGGGGCAATCCTGCTGGAACAGAGAAGGGTCTTCACCAAACAGTTACCACAAGGCTGAGAGAGCACAATTGTCTACAATGTCTTTGTATGATGGATTATAAACAGGACCCGTCACTGGAGGACAACTGTGTTATGTCATATAAATGGCCTTAAAATGGCAAACAAGTGGTGAGAACAGGTCCACAGCAGATGAAAGGAGCTAACGAAACCTTCTGGAGACATTTAAATCTTACTACCTCTCAAAAAAAAAAAAAACTTCCATTTATTTCGCCCATTGACTTCAATGCATTTTGCCCAAATTTTCCAATTTTCACATAAATTGCAGGGAAATCAAACCTCTAAAATTTGCTCATCTCCAAATCTCATATGGGATTGGGAGTTGGGACGTTTGTGCTTAGTCCATATTTGTGTAAAGCTGGCCATACATTATACAATTTTCTTGTTCAGATTCCTTTAGAATTACTGTACCTTCAACTTAAAGAGACCCTGTCACCAGACCTTTCATTATGACCACAATCTTCCCATCAGCCCCAAAACTGCTATGGGTGCCGCCATCTTGGATTAAATTTTATTAAAGTGACATTCTATGGTATTCACATTCACTCCTGCCTTGGTAGCTACATAAAAGGTTATGAAGGAGGTCAAGGATTGGAGGAGCTGGGCCAGCACAGGCAAGTACTTAGACACACCCAGAAGAGGAGAGGGCTATGACATGCAAAGGAGGGAGGAGGCTTTGACAGCAAACTGACTCCACATGGAGTAGTAACATTTTCCAGTAAGTCCAGAGGTACATTGCGAGAGAGAGAATGAAAAATAAAATCTGGAAAGGAAAAAGCGCCTCAAGTAAGCATTTATTATACTTGATTTTTCTGTGCATCTACCTGGTGACTGAGATATAATGGAATGCCAGGATACAGGGAGGGAAAACAATATTTTTTAACACTGGAAAAACAAAATGGTCACCTCCAGACAATGAAGGACCTTCCGGAGATCGGGGCGGCTCATTAGAATACGACTGGCAGTGCGCTCATCATGGAGCCGTACATGAGATGCCGATGATCAAATTCTGCTGGGAGATGTCATTTATTTCTGCTCTGTGGACGGTGAATATTCAGTGCGTTTCCCCCTTGTTCCTTTTTATTATTCATGGAAGCATGATAATCACATGAAACATTAATATGGGAATGGACGGCCTTCTCATCTCTTCCTGGGGTCCAGGGTTGTCACCAGCCGCCTGCCAGATAATTCTCCGTGTGTCTGGTGATGGTTCAGGATGTTCTCAGGCATCATCAATACTGAAATAAAAGTGGCGGTGGTGGACGCCAATTAAAGTGCAACTCCATCCAGAACTTTTCTTTCTAGCTTTGGGTGGAGTGGAGAAGGGTTTGCATTGCTGGACACAATTCCTGACCTTGGTGATTAATAAAAATTGAAACATTTAAAAAAAAAAAAAAAAGGTGTCACTGAAGCTGAATCGAAAAAGGGAAAATCCCCTGATGGGGACACCCTGAATGCCCCCAGCCCTCCCCCACTTCCTGTTGGAATTGAGAGGACATTTCCCTAACAAAAATAGTATTAAAAAAGGTCATAAAAGAAAAAGTCCCCTTTTTCAGGCAAACATTTTGGCTGGAGTTCCATTTTAAGAGTGGAGATTCTGATTTCTTATAAATGGCAATATGCAAGTTTGAAGTTCTAGCACTGGAGTCGTATCTCTATGGGATGGCTGTTGCTGCCTTTGTTCACTTGTTTTCCATCCCCGTCAAAACCAACATGCCAGTCACTATTATCAGGCCAGAAGGTCCCCATGCAGGCTGCCCCGTCTCCTGCCCGATATCTGATGAGATGGATATCTAGGAGAAAATCTACTTCCCATATGATCACAATCTCTGAACGTTCTCCAGGATGCCACAGAACCATTTAGATCCACCTTTTATATAATACTGAGCCCATTGTCACCATGACACAACTCATTCCCCATAACTGCATATCATTGCTCTGTCTGCCCCCATCCCCCCCATTGTGGCCCCATACGATGCTCACGCAATTTTTTTGCCACTCCTCCTATGATAAGAAATTGGAGACATTCACGGATGACCAAAATTTTGGAAAAAAAAAAGTTTGCTGAAATTGAAAATTCTCATTTTAAATTTAATAAGCGGTTTAGTGGAAATGTGCAATTTATTTTAAGTTTAGAGGGGGTGGGGGAGGAGGTGGTGTATTTAAAAGGTATATTTGCTTTATAATGTTTCACTTAAAATTTGTTTTTATTATTCTTATTTTATTTTTTTCTTTCACTATCTAATGTACTGTACAATAATCCTTCGACTAACATTGTAGCTTTTGGACATAAAGTCGTAATCTCTACAAATCTGAACAGGAACTAGACAGGGCTGTCCACTTTCGTCCCTTCTATTTGTCGTCGCCATAGAAACATTGGCTATCTCTATCAGGTCCAACCCTAAACATCCACGGTGTGTTGAGTGGAAGGCAGAGATCATAAATGCGCATTATTCGTGGATGATCTCTTATTCACGCACCCTATCACGACCTTGCCAAATTGGTTTTCACTTCTATCCAAATTTGGTGTGATCTCAGGCCTGAAGGTCAACCAATCTAAATCTGGGGTGATGGCCATTAGACTCTTATCCTCAACCTTAACCTCTGTGCGTGGCTCCTTTCAAGTGGTGCACGTAGGCACTCCCTTATCTAGGAATCAAACTTACCCCAGATGTCTCTACCCTATATAAAGGCAAACTAGGTTCCTCTCCTCTACAGTAGGCGATCTGAAGAACTGGCAGAACCACGCTCTTTCTTGGATGGGCAGAATAGGAGCGATCAAAAGGACAACCCCCCCCAAGAATTCTCTACTACTTCCGGTCATTGCCGATTACAATTCCCTCAACATTTTATCAAAAAACTTCAATCTATAGTCTTTAAATTTATTTGGAGCCCGGGAGGTTGAAGAGTGGCTCGCTCTTCTTTGTCTCAAAATGACAGGGAGGTTTGGGAGTCCCCCACTTCTTACGTTACTATAGGGGCGGCCCAACTGGTGCAACGCTACCAAATTTTTTTCACGACCTACCAACCTGATTGGGTAAAACTAGAGGCACAAGCTAATACCTCGCTCCCCATTGAACTTCTGCTTTGGATCTCCTCTAAGGAGCGTAGAGCCATTCTAGGGCCCTTCCTCTCACATTCCTTGAGTCTCTGGGAAACGGCGTGTAAAATATATATTCTCTGATTATATATAATACCTTCCCCTGGTGGCCCCCATTTTTAGAAACCAGTAAGTCCCTCCTGGGCAACACCTGCAACAGTTCACATGGTGAATCAACAAGGGCCTTTACAGGATAGCTCATTTCATAGATCATAAAAGGAATTAGAAAGCCCTCTTACTTTCTGAAGACTTTACAAATGCCTCCATCGGAGACATTTCAACTCCGCCAAATTATGAGATTAGAGATTACCAAGTGTCAAGATCAGGGTGACCACACAGACTTTCTACGAAAATAAATGTTTGAGTGGCCCAGGGACGCAAGGTAGTAGTGTTGTACACTTTGTTTGCGGATCTGGGTTTTAAACTTTCTTATCAACCTAGCTTGGGAGGCGGATCTGGGGGGACACTATAGATGAGGACGCTTGGTCCCAGTGGTCAACCATGGTGCACAAGGGAATTTTAAATACTTCCCTGGTGGAGGCAAATTGCAAGGTACCTCTCTGTTTCAGGGGCTGCGTCCAGGAGGCTAGCATGCTCCACCTTTGGTGGACGTGCCCAAAAGTAAAATGGTATTGGAAAAGAATATTCAAATTGGTATATTCAGTGACCGGACTGAATAGTGCCAAAAGTGTTAAGACTGCACTATTCTCCAATCCGTCGAGTGAGTTACTAGGACATCTCAGGATTCTCGCCATTTTTCTGGCAGCTAAGATCGCCATAGCGAGAGCACGGAAAACTCCTGTGAGAAGTCTAGCATTAGTGAAAAACGAAATCCCCTGGATCATGATAAATAAAAAATTGGCTAGCATCCTTCGCGACCTGATTCGAAAAGGTCTGGAACCCCTGGATTAGATAACTTCAGTCCTCGTAGGGGGTGGTGTCGGTGTTCTGGAGCGTGGGTATCGGTGGTAAATCTTTTTTCCCTTCTCATCCTTTTCTTTCTTTTCACCTCTTCCATAATTTCTAATTTTGACCTAATTTTTTTTGAGTGTGGGCTTCAAGGTTGCCTTTAGCCTTGTTCACACTCGGAAATGTGGTGTTCTTTGGATTAGCATAGGCAAATTTGGTCCAACCATGCAGAATTTAATTTTGCAGGATTTAAATCCCCCCCCCCCCTTTTTTTTCCTGCTTTGGAAAATCCGAATAAGGTTTCTAAAATTGTCATATATGTTTATATTATAACCAGAATATAATAATGGTACAGTTATATTATGACCAGAATATGATGATTTTGCCAATCTCCAATGTACTCCATAGTTTAATATATATTTGTATGATCTTGTACTTTACTGTTTGCTTAAACCTCCTTTCAATAAAAATAAATGAAGTTATTTTTTTTATTAGGATTTGTAGTAGTTATTTTACTGTTTTAATATATTCTTAGTAGTGTTTTTTTATCCTGTGTGTATCTGATTGTTGAGTGTCCTCATCACTTGTACTTTTTTTTGCAGTTTGGTGTTTTTGCTCTGTGAAGTAACAAAGCAAAATACAGGGAAAGAACAAGTCCATGATAAATGAAAGAAGATTTTTACGAAACCTTCAGAAGACATTTAAAAGCGTATTACCCTCTATTAAAAAAGAAAAAAAAAACCCATACACCTTCCACTTTTCCTTCGTCCATGAACTCCAATGCATTTTGCCCAAATTTTCCCCATTTTCACATACATTTCAGGGAAATTAAATCTCTCAAATTTGCTTATCCCTAAATCTCATATGGGATAGGGGACATTTGTACTTTGTCCATTTCTATATGTATAACTTACATAAGGAAGAAAAAATAAAAAAAAAGGAGCTGCCGTGCTGCATGGCCCTTGAGGTATATTATCTACACTCCCCTCCCCCCATCTCCATGCAGGTGTTATAAACAAAGGCTAGGAATGGGAATGGATTGGAAAAGGGAAAGAAAGGGGGGGTGGGGTTCTAGAAGCCCAGGAGAGGTAAATGAAAAGTCACCAGACCTTGGTCAGGCCTGGCATCTCATAAAACCTCCATTAACGGTAACATGCAAACCCTAGGTGCTCATTCTTATGTGTTATCTAGGTTTTCTTTTTTCCCATAAGACGAAGAAGCCTGCTAGATGCTCAGACAATGAGGATAATGTAACTTTATTGGCTTCAGCCAAGGCAGACATTTTTTCTGAAGAGTGTCAGACACTACATGAAAAAAAAAAATTACACAGATCTTCTTTTATCCTCTTTTCCTAGGGCTGAATGCTGGTTGAATTCTCAGCACACATCTCCTGTGGTGGACCATGGCCATTCTCATGTATTATATTCATAATGTCAGACAACGGCAATCCTTTTTCCCTTACAGTGTGCAAATGACTAGCTATATTCTGTACAAGCACTGGCTGCTGGCAGATACACGACTACTTTTCCTTCCCGCATTTACTCCATTTTTCACTGAGATTGTTTTGAACTGTTCCAGGGATATCAAGCTCAGTCTTAGTATTCATGTAAATAGTCTTCACAGTAAAGAGTTCATCACCGTCTTGTGGTCTTCCAAGTCTCTGCTTCCTTAAAGTTGTCTTCCATGTCTCCACTTCCCTAAAGTGGCCTTCCATGACCCAACTTCCATAAAGTGGTCTTCCATGACCCAACTTCCATAAAGTGGTCTTCCATGACCCAGCTTCCATAAAGTGGTCTTCAGCGTCCCCACTTCCCTAAAGTGGTCTTTAATGTCCATGCTTCTATAAAGTATTCTTCCACACCCTCACTTCCATAAAGTGGTCTTCCACGCCCCACTTCCAAAAAGTGGTCTTCCATGCCCACACTTCCAAAAAGTGGGTGTCAGGAACCATGAATCAGATGGACAGAAAATTCAGTTAAATTTTCTGTTTAATATAATGGTAAGAATGGTAAAAATAGTAAAACGTAGTGAAAACATAGCCAGGGTCCGGTAGCCAAAGCGGGTAGTCAGAACAAGCCAGTAAATCAGAAAGCCAGGAGATCAGCATAGTTGGAGGCAGCAGACAGGATCAGGGACCAGAAGGGACGTCAGCCAGGCAAGCTTCAAGAGGAACACAGCAGAGATTCCCGATATGTTTCACCAAGGCGAAGGCATGGAAGAAATGAACCAGGCCGTTTAAATAGCCAGAATGGATTGGCTGTAGGCTGGACTGACGAACAGGAAATGATCACCAGGTGAGCCACTGTGGAACGATGAGTGCTGGCAATTAACCGACAGCTGAGCACTGAGAAGGGAGGGCTGAGACCCCAGCCCTGACAGAGGGTCCTCCATGCCCTCACTTCCTTAAAGTGGTTTTCCACACCCCTGCTTCCATAAAAGTATTTTTCTATGCCCCTTCTTCCATATGCCCCCACTTCCATATAGTGGACTTCCACGTCCCCACTTCCATAAAGTGGTTCTACATGCTCCTAGTTCCAGAGCGGTCTTCCACGCCCCCCTTCCAAAAAGTGGTCTTCCACGCCCCCCTTCCAAAAAATTGGTCCTCCACGCCCCCCTTCCAAAAAAGTGGTCCTCCATGCCCCCCCTTCCAAAAAGTGGTCTTGCACGCCCCCCCCTTCCATTAAGTGGTCCTCCACGCCCCCACTTCCATTAAGTGGTCTTCCATGCTCCCACTTCCATTAAGTGGTCTTCCATGCTCCCACTTCCATTAAGTGGTCTTCCATGCTCCCACTTCCATTAAGTGGTCCTCTGTGCCCCAAATAACACAGATTCTTGCCTGTCGTTGAGAACAGCTTCTGTTTAATGAAAAAATGGGCTACCATTATGACCAATCCGGATGGGACCTATACAAGACACTGATTGGATGGTCAGCCTGTAATTGTAAGTCGAAAAAGGTTATAAAAAAAAAAAATAGATGCCCAGGATGAATCTATGACGGACCGAACATTATGGGTTATTTATTGCCTGAACTATAAGAGGATTTCTGCCCCAACACACAGCAATACAACCGTTCCATACGACACGCACCAGGTGGGCATCTTGATCAGTTGTTTACGGTGGACAGGAACCGTCAGTCCTGGCAGGAAATCCCATCCAATCTAACCAATAGCTGTGCTGGATGATCATATCTGAGTAATTGACCATTTTATACATAAAGATTGACAACTGATGACTTATTAGGATTCTGGCCGGGCAGGGGCACAGCCAGCTGTGATTGCACACACTCCCTGATCACACTGCACCATCTAGTGGTCATTGTGAGAATTTACCCCACAGAACCTCCAACACTGATATGAATCACAGGTGGGTCCAAAAATCAGTGAGCCAGCTGTTCAGGAGACGCCACAACTGCACTATGGACAAAAAGTCCACCCATTACCCAAAGTAACCATAATCCCTTCCCCCCAGGGTCCGGAGGTGTTCTACAAAGCGTCCTACAATAAGTCACATGACCGTTCCGTTTCCTCGCTTCTCCATATCATACAATCAATGACCATTGTGTACACAGAGATCTCTGAGGACTTCACCTCCCCCTCCATTCATTCAGACGGGGAGGGACGGCTGTGGTCACAGTGCAGGATGAGATCTCTTCCCCGTAATGATTAACACATAAACTTTATATGGCGAGTAATAAAAGTATTGATCAGAGATAAAGCTGGCTCGCCGATTAGCTGTAATTGGGGGAGAGAGAAAAGGAAATAATAGTTCACAACAGGACCTCAGATGCTGAAAAAGTGTGAGTTCTGCCAGAGGGAAGGCCACAGACTACAGCCTAAACAGACTGCTGTCATGCCACAGGAGACTGCTAGAGACTGCTGTCATGCCACAGGAGACTGCTAGAGACTGCTGTCATGCCACAGGAGACTGCTAGAGACTGCTGTCATGCCACAGGAGACTGCTAGAGACTGCTGTCATGCCACAGGAGACTGCTAGAGACTGCTGTCATGCCACAGGAGACTGCTAGAGACTGCTGTCATGCCACAGGAGACTGCTAGAGACTGCTGTCGTGCCACAGGAGACTGCTGTCATGCCACAGGAGACTGCTAGGGACTGCTGTCATGCCACAGGAGACTGCTAGGGACTGCTGTCATGCCACGGGAGACTGCTATGGACTGCTGTCATGCCACGGGAGACTGCTAGAAACTGCTGTCATGCCACAGGAGACTGCTGTCATGTTGCAGGAGACTGCTTCCATGCTACAGGAGACTGCTAGAGACTGCTGCCATGCTACAGGAGACTGCTGCCATGCTACAAGAGACTGCTGCCATGCTACAGGATAGTGCTGCTATGTTACAGGAGACTGTTAGAGACTGCTGCCCTTGCTGCCATGCTACAGCACACTACTACAGACTGCTGCCATGCTGCAGGAGACTGTTAGAGACTGAGGTCATGTTTTAGAAGACTGCTGTGTAGGTATTTATATCTTACAGGAGAGTGTCTGCCTGTACTACAAGAGACTTCCTTATACTGCCCCATGTGTGCTTTCCTAGGTAAAAGGGAAATAGTAATGATTTGAAGACAAATATTCTCCTTCAGCTACTGAGCTCTGTAAACAAAGAAGCTGAGATGAGGAGATGTGAACAGCTCCCCCTGCTGACCCGATTCCCAATCCCAACCATTGCCTGCCTTGGGGAACACCTCCTACTCCAACCATTGCCTGCCTTGGTGAACACCTCCTACTCCAACCATTGCCTGCCTTGGTGAACACCTCCTACCGCAACCATTACCTGCTTTGGTGAACACCTCCTACCCCAACCATCGCCTCCCTTGGTGACCGCAGTTTATGCACTGAACTTTTCACTTCAGTAATCTGTCTGTCCATTAGCCATCATCTGTGGAATAAACCAGAGCATGTCCCAACCATAAAAACCCAGGGTACACTGTGCGCCTCCAGGGAACCCCAATTTCCTGCTGGTGAACCACTGAAAATGGTCTTCCATGCCCCCGCTTCCATAAAGTGGTCTTCCATGCCCCTGCTTCTATAAAGTGGTCTTCCATGACCCCGCTTCCATAAAGTGGTCTTCCATGTCCCCGCTTCCATGATGTGTCTTCCATAAAAAGTAGTTTTCCATGCCCCCACCCACTTCCATAAAGTGGCCTTCCATGCTTCCATAAAGTGATCTTCCATACCCCCACTTCAAAAAAGCGGTCTTCCATACCCCTGCTTCCATAAAGTGGTCTTCCATGCCTTTCCTTCCATTAAGTGGTATTCTTTGCCCCCAATAACACAGATTTTCGCCTGTCATTGAGAACGGCTTCTGTTTAATGGTAGCCCATTAAACCATTATGGACGATGTATGTGAGACACTGATTGGATGGTCACCCTGTCATTGTAAGTCTAAAAATGAAATAAAAGAATAGATGCCCAGGATGAAACTATGCCACCTGACTGAAAACCTCGGTCACACCGCATCTCCAGAAAACCTCAACTTACTGCTGGTGACACTGGGGGTCCCCACTAATCGCTGACAATCACTAGTGACACTGGGGGTCCCCACTAACTGCTGATAATGACTAGTGACACTGGGGGTCCCCACTAACTGCTGATAATGGCTAGTGACACTGGGGGTCCCCACTACTCACCGACAATCACTAGTGACACTGGGGGTCCCCACTAACCGCTGATAATGACTAGTTACACTGGGGGTCCCCACTACTCACCGACAATCACTAGTGACACTGGGGGTCCCCACTACTCACCGACAATCACTAGTGACACTGGGGGTCCCCACTAACTGCTGATAATGGCTAGTGACACTGGGGGTCCCCACTAATCGCTGACAATCACTAGTGACAATGGGGGGTCCCCATTAATCACTGAAATCACTAGTGACAGTGGGGCCCCCCACTAACCGCCGATAATGACTAGTGACATTGAGGATTCCCACTAATCGCTGACAATCACTAGTGACAATGGGGGGGTCCCCATTAATCACTAGTGACAGTGGGGGCCCCCACTAACCGTCGATAATGACTAGTGACATTGAGGGTCCCCACTAACAATCACTAGCGAGACCTGGGGGTCCCCACTAACCATGACTAGTGACATTGAGGGTCCCCGCTAACAATCACTAGTGACACCTGGGGGTCCCCACTAACCATGACTAGTGACATTGAGGGTCCCCGCTAACAATCACTAGCGACACCTGGGGGTCCCCACTAACCATGACTAGTGACATTGAGGGTCCCCGCTAACAATCACTAGTGACACCTGGGGGTCCCCACTAACCATGACTAGTGACATTGAGGGTCCCCGCTAACAATCACTAGTGACACCTGGGGGTCCCCACTAACCATGACTAGTGACCTTGAGGGTCCCCGCTAACAATCACTAGCGACACCTGGGGGTCCCCACTAACCATGACTAGTGTCACTGGGGGGTCTCAACTAAAAAATGACAATGACTTGCTAACCAGTGACTCAGCCCAGACCTTCTGTGGAGCATCTCATAGACATTGTTGGGTCGGAGTTGTGTTCCAGATTCCTCGGTGAAGAACTTGGTGGTGCTCCGGGGGGGGTTCAGGATAAAAAGAAGGGTCATTCATGATCCTGAACAAAGCGCCTCTGTGACACGGACGATGACGTCACCCCCCCCTCCATGAAGGGGTTCCTATTCTAGGGACTTGTGATGTTCTCGGTCTATAAATACAGAGATGTGTGATGCCGGGACATTTCATGGATCTTATGTGCAATCACCGACAATTACATCCTTACATTCCAATGATCAGAGCGTTCTGCTGATCCGCGGGAATAAATGGAAGAGTCAATGAGTGCGGCGGGAATGTGCCGCTGTACATTACATAGAATGATGAAGAATGAGAACATTTTATCCCACTATGTGCGCCTCACCTCTGAGACCACATTGAAGAAATGGGGGGGGGGGGGGGGGGGGGGGACACCAATATCTATAGACATACAGGACACACTGCTTCTCTATGCAATGCAGGCAGATCATGGCTGGTGGGAGGGCCGGCAGGGGGCTGTACATCACCTCAGTACCTCCTCTCCTCAGTCCTGATACAAGAAGTGGGCTGGGTCTTGGCAGTCGTTACGCAAATACCAATGATGGGCAGGTGCCAGTCTGGAGGAGTGGGCGGTCCTAGGCAGGCTGTATTCTAATAGGTAACGCCCACTTGTGACCCCGAGCCTCCATGATTGAAAGAACTGAAATCCAATTATTGAAAGGGGGCGGGGCCACAGACAGTCAGGCTGGGGAGGTAAGGGCTAGATGATGCTGAGTGCGCCAGGAAATGAGGCGGGGCTCTATCTTCTAATGCACATGGTGAGAAGCTCACAGTGTGCAGGGAAATCAGAGGAAGCCGTTTCAGTCCAGGACTTAAGGGAAGGCTGGGATGAAGAAAATAATTGTCTGAAGCAGGAGGTTCAGTCTGCACTTGGGGGCCAATCCTGGGAATTCACGGCACCGATTCTGACAATTTCTAATGAGAGGCGCACTTAGCGGGAGCCACGCGGTGCGGGCGACAGATGAGCGAGAGATGACAGGACTCCATTTATAATGAAGAGAAGACATAAGTGAGGAGGCAGGTGAGGGCGCCTTCTATAGAAGATCCGCAGAACGTCTGGAGATCTAGAAGAACTCTCTGCGTTCCCATGGTGATCATACTTCTGTACAATTAGAAGAAGCGGAGCAGGTGCCGGTTGTGTCATGTATGGGAGTCACTAATTAAATAATAATCACCCCAACTTCCAGGAAATGGGACGCCGCCTTAAAGGTGTATCGCCCACCAATTGAAGTCTCACTGTCTTTGGGGGGGGTCGAGAGCCACTGAGTGGGGTGACAACAGATTGAAGACCATGGCAGGCATTATTTTAGCCATACTCCTGAAAGAGGACCTGTCAGTAACAGTACAAGTCTCCATGAAGAAATCTGAACAGGCCACAATATACAGAAACAGGAGCATTGTTCAGGAAAACTCCGCCTCTTATTAAATGGCTGTTCTTGTTCTCCAGTCAGTGAATTTGCCTAGGCTGAGATGATGTCATCAATCTGCTGCAGGCGCCCGGGAGATGGGGCATTGTTGGTGTCAGTGGGAGGATATAAGCTCTTTGGTGTCAGTGGGAGGAATTATGCCCCATTGTTGGGGTCAGTGGATGGCATAGTGCCCCATTGTTGGGGTCAGTGGATGGCATAGTGCCCCATTGTTGGGGTCAGTGGATGGCATAGTGCCCCATTGTTGGGGTCAGTGGATGGCATAGTGCCCCATTGTTGGGGTCAGTGGATGGCATAGTGCCCCATTGTTGGGGTCAGTGGGAGGAATTATGCCCCATTGTTGGTGTCAGTGGGAGGAATTATGCCCCATTGTTGGTGTCAGTGGATGGCATAGTGCCCCATTGTTGGGGTCAGTGGATGGCATAGTGCCCCATTGTTGGGGTCAGTGGATGGCATAGTGCCCCAAGAGCCGGATAAAGGCAAGCATAGGGCCGCAGTTTGTAGACCACCGCTGTAGACGATGGATCTGTTCTCTGGATAATTCCCCAGTCCGGGACGCCCATTGTTCTATTATCCGATGAACACACAGCGAGACGCACATCAGCTCCCAATCCATCGGAAAGCCAATAATCTTCTGACCAATCTTCTGTCACCATACTTAGTGCAGCTTATGATAATACCGAATGTTTTCTCCATACTGAACGCGTCTCGTACATAGATTGATGCGTGCCGCCTGCAGAAGATTACATGTGTCCCAGCGCTGTGCGGGGTATTACATGCTAGGAGGATTTATATTGCCATAAATCCAGAATCCAAAGAATGAGATTCACCTGCGCTGGACGTCCGCCACACGACAACCTCCACGTCATCTTCTGGAAAATGAAGGCCGCTAATACACGCCAAGCGTTCTGTACTCCGCTAATACACGCCAAGCGTTCTGTACTCCGCTAATACACGCCAAGCGTTCTGTACTCCACTAATACATGCCAAGCGTTCTGTACTCCGCTAATACACGCCAAGCGTTCTGTACTCCGCTAATACACGCCAAGCGTTCTGTACTCCACTAATACATGCCAAGCGTTCTGTACTCCGCTAATACACGCCAAGCGTTCTGTACTCCGCTAATACACGCCAAGAGTTCTGTACTCCACTAATACACGCCAAGAGTTCTGTACTCCACTAATACACGCCAAGCGTTCTGTACTCCACTAATACACGCCAAGCATCCCGTACTCCGCTAATACACGCCAAGCGTTCTGTACTCCACTAATACACGCCAAGCATCCCGTACTCCGCTAATACACGCCAAGCGTTCTGTACTCCGCTAATACACGCCAAGCGTTCTGTACTCCACTAATACATGCCAAGCGTTCTGTACTCCGCTAATACACGCCAAGCGTTCTGTACTCCACTAATACATGCCAAGCGTTCTGTACTCCGCTAATACACGCCAAGCGTTCTGTACTCCACTAATACACGCCAAGCGTTCTGTACTCCACTAATACACGCCAAGCGTTCTGTACTCCGCTAATACACGCCAAGCGTTCTGTACTCCACTAATACATGCCAAGCGTTCTGTACTCCGCTAATACACGCCAAGCGTTCTGTACTCCACTAATACACGCCAAGCGTTCTGTACTCCACTAATACACGCCAAGCGTCCCGTACTCCGCTAATACACGCCAAGCGTCCCGTACTCCCCATATACACGTCCAGTGTCCTGTACTCCCCTCATACACGTCCAGTGTCCTGTACTCCCCTCATACACGTCCAGTGTCCTGTACTCCCCTCATACACGTCCAGTGTCCTGTACTCCCCTCATACACGTCCAGTGTCCTGTACTCCCCTCATACACGTCCAGTGTCCTGTACTCCCCTCATACACGTCCAGTGTCCTGTACTCCCCTCATACACGTCCAGTGTCCTGTATTCCCCTCCAGTGTCCTGTACTCCCCTCATACACGTGCAATGTGCTGTACTCCCCTCATACACGTCCATACTCCCCTCATACACGTGCAGTGTCCTGTACTCCCCTCATACACGTGCAGTGTCCTGTTCTCCCCTCCAGTGTCCTGTACTCCCCTCATACACGTGCAATGTGCTGTACTCCCCTCATACACGTTCAGTGTCCTGTACTCCCCTCCAGTGTCCTGTACTCCCCTCCAGTGTCCTGTACTCCCCTCATACACGTCCAGTGTCCTGTACTCCCCTCATACACGTCCAGTGTCCTGTACTCCCCTCATACACGTCCAGTGTCCTGTACTCCCCTCATACACGTCCAGTGTCCTGTACTCCCCTCATACACGTCCAGTGTCCTGTACTCCCCTCATACATGTGCAGTGTCCTGTACTCCCCATATACACGTCCAGTGTCCTGTACTCCCTTCATACACGTCCAGTGTCCTGTACTCCCCTCATACACGTGCAGTGTCCTGTACTCCCCTCATACACGTCCAGTGTCCTGTACTCCCCTCATACACGTCCAGTGTCCTGTACTCCCCTCATACACGTCCAGTGTCCTGTACTCCCCTCATACACGTCCAGTGTCCTGTACTCCCCTCATACACGTGCAGTGTCCCGTACTCCCCTCCAGTGTCCTGTACTCCCCTCCAGTGTCCTGTACTCCCCTCCAGTGTCCTGTACTCCCCTCCAGTGTCCTGTACTCCCCTCATACACGTGCAATGTGCTGTACTCCCCTCATACACATCCAGTGTCCTGTACTCCCCTCATACACGTCCAGTGTCCTGTACTCCCCTCCAGTGTCCTGTACTCCCCTCATACACGTGCAATGTGCTGTACTCCCCTCATACACGTCCAGTGTCCTGTACTCCCCTCCAGTGTCCTGTACTCCCCTCATACACGTGAAGTGTCCTGTACTCCCCTCATACACGTCCAGTGTCCTGTACTCCCCTCATACACGTGCAATGTGCTGTACTCCCCTCATACACGTCCAGTGTCCTGTACTCCCCTCATACACGTCCAGTGTCCTGTACTCCCCTCCAGTGTCCTGTACTCCCCTCATACACGTCCAGTGTCCTGTACTCCCCTCATACATGTGCAGTGTCCTGTACTCCCCTCATACACGTCCAGTGTCCTGTACTCCCCTCATACACGTGCAGTGTCCTGTACTCCCCTCATACACGTCCAGTGTCCTGTACTCCCCTCCAGTGTCCTGTACTCCCCTCATACACGTCCAGTGTCCTGTACTCCCCTCATACACGTGCAGTGTCCTGTACTCCCCTCATACACGTGCAGTGTCCTGTACTCCCCTCATACACGTGCAGTGTCCTGTACTCCCCTCATACACGTCCAGTGTCCTGTACTCCCCTCATACACGTCCAGTGTCCTGTACTCCCCTCATACACGTGCAGTGTCCTGTACTCCCCTCATACACGTCCAGTGTCCTGTACTCCCCTCATACACGTGCAGTGTCCTGTACTCCCCTCATACACGTGCAGTGTCCTGTACTCCCCTCATACACGTCCAGTGTCCTGTACTCCCCTCACACACGTGCAGTGTCCTGTACTCCCCTCATACACGTGCAGTGTCCTGTACTCCCCTCATACACGTGCAGTGTCCTGTACTCCCCTCCAGTGTCCTATACTCCCCTCATACACGTGCAGTGTCCTGTACTCCCCTCATACACGTGCAGTGTCCTGTACTCCCCTCATACACGTGCAGTGTCCTGTACTCCCCTCATACACCTGCAGTGTCCTGTACTCCCCTCATACACGTGCAGTGTCCTGTACTCCCCTCATACACGTGCAGTGTCCTGTACTCCCCTCATACACGTCCAGTGTCCTGTACTCCCCTCATACACGTGCAGTGTCCTGTACTCCCCTCATACACGTCCAGTGTCCTGTACTCCCCTCATACACGTGCAGTGTCCTGTACTCCCCTCCAGTGTCCTGTACTCCCCTCATACACGTGCAGTGTCCTGTACTCCCCTCCAGTGTCCTGTACTCCCCTCATACACGTGCAGTGTCCTGTACTCCCCTCATACACCTGCAGTGTCCTGTACTCCCCTCATACACGTGCAGTGTCCTGTACTCCCCTCATACACGTCCAGTGTCCTGTACTCCCTCATACACGTGCAGTGTCCTGTACTCCCCTCATACACGTCCAGTGTCCTGTACTCCCCTCATACACGTCCAGTGTCCTGTACTCCCCTCCAGTGTCCTGTACTCCCCTCATACACGTCCAGTGTCCTGTACTCCCCTCATACACGTCCAGTGTCCTGTACTCCCCTCCAGTGTCCTGTACTCCCCTCATACACGTCCAGTGTCCTGTACTCCCCTCATACACGTCCAGTGTCCTGTACTCCCCTCATACACGTCCAGTGTCCTGTACTCCCCTCATACACGTGCAGTGTCCTGTACTCCCCTCATACACGTCCAGTGTCCTGTAATCGTGTTTTATTTCTCATTAGTTATGGATTTGATCTGAGGGTGAAGCTGGCCAAGAAAAGTGACAGATTGAAGAACATTGTAACAGATTTTTATTACAAAAAGAATTGTTGGGCCATAAAAGGTGATTTTTATCCACTCCGCTACACGGGATCCAATGTGAGGTCACACATGTGGAGACCGATTGTATACAACCTGATAGTTATGTGTATAGGGAACCCCCCGACATCTAATCCCCACACGGCCACATAGTGTCCATACACTCTGAGTCCATACAGGCGAAGATTGAATGTATGATCTGATAGTTATGTCATATGATGGGAATCCCCTGAACTCCACACACACCATCCACATAAAGATTCTATTGTACCAGACACAAAGGCCGAACCGCCGCAGATCCCGCCAACGCCGCAAGCTGTGAAAGAGCCTTATCATCAGATATGACCGCAGCGACACGCCGACGGATCCGAGGCACGTTTCACCTTCTTTTCTGATTGGATGAATGTAAATCATCTGAAAATTGTTTACATTTTTTTTTTTTTTTTTTTTAATCAGCTTATATTTTGATCTTCCTGGTTCCCCCCTCCCCCCTCATCAATGAAATTCTTGAATAAAACATTTTCTGTTTTTTTTTTTACACACCAAATTTCTATACTCTGATGTCATCACTGGGTCTCTGTGCTTCTCTATGCAGCGTAGGCAGATCATGGCTGGTGGGAGGAGCTTCCTGAAAACATCACAGCCCCCCGCCCTCAGTACTCCTCTCAAGAGCCCTCAGTCCTGATGAAAGCAGTGGGCGTGCTCTTGGGAGGACTTATGCAAATATCAATGATTAGTGGGTGTCAATCTGGAGGAGTGGGCGGTCCTAGGCAGGCTGCATTTGCATAGGTAACACCCATGTGTGGTGCTGAGCCTCCGTGATTGAAAGAACTGGGGCCAGGGACAGTCAGGCCGGGCAGTAAAGGGCAGCCAGTAAATGGGGCGGGGCTCTATCTTCTAATGACCATGGTGAGAAGCTCACAGTGTGCAGTGAAATCAGAGGAAGCCGTTTCAGTCCAGGGGGAGGAGCCGGTACACCTGTGTAAGGCCGAAGGGGGGATTTTAAAAAGATACATTTATTGATTTATGAAAGAATACAAAGTGATATTATTTGTGTCTTTATATCTGACTGAAGGGGAGGCGGAGTTAGGACTAAGTGGGCGGGATGAGGATAGCACTGAGGAGGAAAGAAATGAGCTCTATGAAGGGGGCGGAGTTAGCCTAACAATTGGCGTAGTGGGCGGGATGAGGAGAGCACTGAGGATAGAAATGAGATCTATGAAGGGGGCGGAGTTAGACTAACAATTGGCGTAGTGGGCGGGATGAGGAGAGCACTGAGGATAGAAATGAGATCTATGAAGGGGGCGGAGTTAGGACTAACAACTGGCTTAGTGGGCAGGATGAGGAGAGCACTGAGGGGGATAGAAATGAGCTCTATGAAGGGGGCGGAGTTAGACTAACAATTGGTGTAGTGGGCGGGATGAGGAGAGCACTGAGGATAGAAATAAGATCTATGAAGGGGGCGGAGTTAGACTAACAATTGGCGTAGTGGGCGGGATGAGGAAAGCACTGAGGATAGAAATGAGCTCTATGAAGGGGGTGGAGTTAGACTAACAATTGGCGTAGTGGGCGGGATGAGGAGAGCACTGAGGATAGAAATGAGATCTATGAAGGGGGCGGAGTTAGACTAATAATTGGCGTAGTGGGCGGGATGAGGAAAGCACTGATAGAAATGAGCTCTATGAAGGGGGTGGAGTTAGACTAACAATTGGCGTAGTGGGCGGGATGAGGAGAGCACTGAGGATAGAAATGAGCTCTATGAAGGGGGCGGAGTTAGACTAACAATTGGCGTAGTGGGCGGGATGAGGAGAGCACTGAGGATAGAAATGAGATCTATGAAGGGGGCGGAGTTAGACTAACAATTGGCGTAGTGGGCGGGATGAGGAGAGCACTGAGGGGGATAGAAATGAGCTCTATGAAGGGGGCGGAGTTAGACTAACAATTGGCGTAGTGGGCGGGATGAGGAGAGCACTGAGGATAGAAATAAGATCTATGAAGGGGGTGGAGTTAGACTAACAATTGGTGTAGTGGGCGGGATGAGGAAAGCACTGAGGATAGAAATGAGCTCTATGAAGGGGGCGGAGTTAGACTAATAATTGGCGTAGTGGGCGGGATGAGGAAAGCACTGAGGATAGAAATGAGCTCTATGAAGGGGGCGGAGTTAGACTAATAATTGGCGTAGTGGGCGGGATGAGGAAAGCACTGAGGATAGAAATGAGCTCTATGAAGGGGGCGGAGTTAGACTAACAATTGGCGTAGTGGGCGGGATGAGGAGAGCACTGAGGATAGAAATGAGCTCTATGAAGGGGGCGGAGTTAGACTAATAACTGGCGTAGTGGGCGGGATAAGGAGAGCACTGAGGGGGGTAGAAATGAGCTCTATGAAGTGGGCGGAGTTAGACTAATAATTGGCGTAGTGGGCGGGATGAGGAGAGCACTGAGGGGGGTAGAAATGAGATCTATGAAGGGGGCGGAGTTAGACTAATAATTGGCGTAGTGGGCGGGATGAGGAGAGCACTGAGGATAGAAATGAGCTCTATGAAGGGGGCGGAGTTAGACTAATAATTGGTGTAGTGGGCGGGATGAGGAAAGCACTGAGGATAGAAATGAGCTCTATGAAGGGGGCGGAGTTAGACTAACAATTGGCGTAGTGGGCGGGATGAGGAGAGCACTGAGGGGGGTAGAAATGAGATCTATGAAGGGGGCGGAGTTAGACTAATAATTGGCGTAGTGGGCGGGATGAGGAGAGCACTGAGGATAGAAATAAGATCTATGAAGGGGGCGGAGTTAGACTAATAATTGGCGTAGTGGGCGGGATGAGGAAAGCACTGAGGATAGAAATGAGCTCTATGAAGGGGGCGGAGTTAGACTAATTGGCGTAGTGGGCGGGATGAGGAAAGCACTGAGGATAGAAATGAGCTCTATGAAGGGGGCGGAGTTAGACTAACAATTGGCGTAGTGGGCGGGATGAGGAGAGCACTGAGGGGGGTAGAAATGAGATCTATGAAGGGGGCGGAGTTAGACTAATAATTGGCGTAGTGGGCGGGATGAGGAGAGCACTGAGGGGGGTAGAAATGAGCTCCATCTATGAAGGGGGGGCGAGGAGAGAATTTATAGGGGCGCCACCTTCAGGGAGGGCCAAGTATAGGGTGTCGGTGCAGCTCACAGCCACCTCTGGGCAGTGCCGATGGGGCCCTTCTCATAGGCCGGCCTCAGGGATCTGTACATTGGGCATACATAGAAGGAACTGGCTTGGCACAGTTGCTCGGGTTTCTGCCATGTCTCCCCCCCCCCCCCCCCAACATTTCCGTATAAAATGAGGACAATCAGCGGAGATCCCTGAACAAATCCTCCCCGCTCCCTCATTACATCCCGAGGTTTACTCCGCTACTCCACAAAGCTCGCGTGTCTGAGCCAACAGGTGACCAGATGGCCCGCGTTCCCCGTATCTGCCCTGCGGTGACCCCTGCAACAGCGGCTCGCATGCAGCGCCTAAAATGATGCGGCCTGTGCATGCGATTCTCCGACAGGGACGACAATTCTGAAATCTTGTTACAATGCGGATTCCACCTGGCGGCGGAGGCTGCGAATCAGACAAGACGAGGGGACAGAAGACACAACAATGGCGCTCTACCGGAGATCACGCCGAGTCGCCAATTCAATCTGCAGCTTTAGGGCTGAGCGATCGGCTGATCCCCTACTGGGAAGAATGAAGCATCCTGGGAACACGGCGCGCTCATTGGTTACTAGAATAATTACTATTATTATACAGGATTTATAGAGCGCCAACAGTTTGCGTAGCGCTTTACAATATAAAAGGTAGACAATACAATTCAATACAAGAGGGTCCCGGGAGCTTACAATCTAAAAATCTCTGCAGGAAATGTCACCGATTAAAGTGGATCTGTCTAAGCAAACGACATTTTTACATTTCATCCCCGACTCACCAAGCTGGAGGAGCACCTATGGGACCTTAGAGTGTGCTTGAGGCATGCCAAGGTGGCCTCTCATTTAAACTGATGATATTTTAGCATGCCTTAAGTGCAGTTACAGCTCGATGAATCGGGGTCAGGACAGGAGTTGTGTTTTTTTCCTCCAAATTTCCAGATCTGGTCACATGATCCGGGTCAGGACTTCTGAAGCTTTGAAGCCACCAGGACTGGAACAGCCAGGCCGATAGAATTTTCAGAAAGCTTTGGGTCATGACAGGTCCTATATAGCGTAGCCCCCTCCCCCATGGTCATTCATATGCAGTAGCCCCTCCCCATGGTCATTGATATGGAGTAGCCCCCCTCCCCATGATCATTGATATGGAGTAGCCCCTCCCCATGGTCATTGATATGCAGTAGCCCCTCCCCATGGTCATTGATATGCAGTAGCCCCTCCCCATGGTCATTGATATGGAGTAGCCCCCCTCCCCATGGTTATTGATATGCAGTAGCCCCTCCCCATGGTCATTGATATGCAGTAGCCCCTCCCCATGGTCATTGATATGGAGTAGCCCCCCTCCCCATGGTCATTGATATGGAGTAGCCCCTCCCCATGGTCATTGATATGCAGTAGCCCCTCCCCATGGTCATTGATATGCAGTAGCCCCCCTCCCCATGGTCATTGATATGTAGTAGCCCCCTCCCCATGGTCATTGATATGTAGTAGCCCCCCTCCCCATGGTCATTGATATGTAGTAGCCCCCCTCCCCATGGTCATTGATATGTAGTAGCCCCCCTCCCCATGGTCATTGATATGTAGTAGCCCCTCCCCATGGTCATTGATATGTAGTAGCTCCCCTCCCCATGGTCATTGATATGTAGTAGCCCCCCTCCCCATGGTCATTGATATGTAGTAGCTCCCCCTCCCCATGGTCATTGATATGTAGTAGCTCCCCCTCCCCATGGTCATTCATATGCAGTAGCCTCCCTCCCCATGGTCATTGATATGGAGTAGCCCCTCCCCATGGTCATTGATATGGAGTAGCCCCCCTCCCTCCCCATGGTCATTGATATTCAGTAGCCCCCTCCCCATGGTCATTGATATGCAGTAGCCCCTCCCCATGGTCATTGATATGGAGTAGCCTCCCTCCCTCCCCATGGTCATTCATATGTAGTAGCCCCTCCCCATGATCATTGATATGGAGTAGCCCCTCCCCATGGTCATTGATATGCAGAAGCCCCTCCCCATGGTCACTGATATGCAGTAGCCCCCTCCCCATGGTCATTGATATGCAGTAGCCCCTCCCCATGGTCATTGATATGCAGTAGCCCCCCTCCCCATGGTCATGGATATGCAGTAGCCCCTCCCCATGGTCATTGATATGCAGTAGCCCCCCTCCCCATGGTCATTGATATGCAGTAGCCCCCCTCCCCATGGTCATTGATATGTAGTAGCCCCCCTCCCCATGGTCATTGATATGTAGTAGCCCCCCTCCCCATGGTCATTGATATGTAGTAGCCCCTCCCCATGGTCATTGATATGTAGTAGCTCCCCTCCCCATGGTCATTGATATGTAGTAGCTCCCCCTCCCCATGGTCATTCATATGCAGTAGCCTCCCTCCCCATGGTCATTGATATGGAGTAGCCCCTCCCCATGGTCATTGATATGGAGTAGCCCCCCTCCCTCCCCATGGTCATTGATATTCAGTAGCCCCCCTCCCCATGGTCATTGATATGCAGTAGCCCCTCCCCATGGTCATTGATATGCAGTAGCCCCTCCCCATGGTCATTGATATGGAGTAGCCCCCCTCCCTCCCCATGGTCATTCATATGTAGTAGCCCCTCCCCATGATCATTGATATGGAGTAGCCCCTCCCCATGGTCATTGATATGCAGAAGCCCCTCCCCATGGTCACTGATATGCAGTAGCCCCCTCCCCATGGTCATTGATATGCAGTAGCCCCTCCCCATGGTCATTGATATGTAGTAGCCCCCCTCCCCATGGTCATTGATATGTAGTAGCCCCCCTCCCCATGGTCATTGATATGTAGTAGCTCCCCCTCCCCATGGTCATTGATATGTAGTAGCCCCCCTCCCCATGGTCATTGATATGGAGATGTCACATTATAAAAAGTTGCTCCAACCCTCCTCCCCCCACAGCCATTTTTATGGAATTACTCCAACTACTACCCACATGGTCATTAATATGGAGAAGCCCCACTCCCCAATGGCCAATAATATGGAGTAACCTCCCCCCCTCCACCCATGGCCATTAATATGGAGTAACCTCCCCCCCCTCCACCCATGGCCATTAATATGGAGTAACCTCCCCCCCCTCCACCCATGGCCATTAATATGGAGTAGCCCCACTCCCCCAATGGCCAATAATATGGAGTAACCTCCCTACCTCTACCCATGGCCATTAATATGGAGTAGCCCCTTTGTGGATATAACATCCTTCACTCTACTGGGAAGACGATCCACAAGATTTTGGAGGGGGTGTGTGGGAATTTGTGCCCATTTATGACTCACATGTTGAGCCTCATGTTGGGCACCAAAAAAAAGGCCTGGCTCATCATCAGTACTCCAATTCATCCCAAAGGTGAGCAATAGTGTTGAGGTCAGGGCTCTGTACAAGACACTTGAGTTCCTCCAAAACAGCCAAACTGGTCACGCCATGTCATTATGGAGCTGGCTTTGTACACGGGGGGAGGAGACAGTCATGCTGGAACAGAAAATGGTCTTCACCAAATTGTTACCACAAGGTTGGAAGAGCACAATTGTCTACAATGTCTTTGTATGATGGGGGATTACCAGGACCCTTCACCGGGGACACCTGAACTCCATCATTGGAGGAAGGGTCCATATACAGTAAGTCTGCCTACATTGGTAAGGATGATGGTCAGGGATTCAACAACCTTCAGCTATATACTGTACAGTACAGCACCTTGGTTCATTGGTTTAATACTTCCATTTATTTTTTTGGTCCTTCAGGTCCCACCACCGAATGAGAAAATTTTGCTCCTCTGTCCACAAACTGGTAAAACGTGACCCTGGGATGGGGGTGGGACGTACTTTGAACAACTCAACTGCACAAAGTTTTTTTCGCTATGCTGTGTAACCAAAGTGTCTCCCCCCATTCCCCACATATTAGCAGTGCAGCCATCTCAAAGACCTCTGAGGAGCTCAAAGCAACATCTGCCATTTGCCCGCCCCTGCACTTCCGCTACATAAGAAATCCCGCCCCTGCACTTCCGCTACATAAGAAATCCTGCCCCTGCACTTCCGCTACATAAGAAATCCTGCCCCTGCACTTCCGCTACATAAGAAATCCTGCCCCTGCACTTCCGCTACATAAGAAATCCCACCCCTGTGCTGCCACTAGAAAGCAAATCCCGCCCCTGTGCTGCCGCTAGAAAGCAAATACCGCCCCTGTGCTGCCGCTAGAAAGCAAATCCCGCCCCTGTGCTGCCGCTAGAAAGCAAATCCCGCCCCTGTGCTGCCGCTAGAAAGCAAATCCCGTCCCTGTGCTGCCGCTAGAAAGCAAATCCCGCCCCTGCGCTTCTACATAGACAGGAGAAAGCTGTGGTACTTTCATCTTTGTGCCTCTTGGCTCTGGCAACGTCTCTGACCCACCATAGTGACCCCACACAACCCACCATAGTGACCCCCTAAACCACAGGCTGAAGAAGCCGTCCAGGACCCCTCCCATCTTTCCTGCTTACACTTATCTAATGAACACAGAAAAAAAAAATGACTTTTCCAATCCGGCTCACAGGCCACACCCGCCGAGAGTACAACTCACAAACTTCACCCTCCCCCATCCCCATATACTGCAATCACCCAAACATGAGATTCTGCACAGTGCAGCTCACAGCAGCCTCAGAAAAGCAGCAATGGTTTATAGTAGAGAGGAATAAGAGAAACACGAGGCAGGTGAGAGATAACGGAACTAATACAACAGATTATGAGACCATTCTTCTATTCTCTTTACTCCACATAAAATCTATATTTTATGTTACTGGAGATTTCTAGCCTGACATAACATTCCGGGAGCGGATTACGGATCAGAGAGCAGCACGTGAGGCAGAAATAATTACAAGTCAATAGGGGGGAGATCGAACAATGGCGTCACTTACCGAAGGCGTCTGTGGGAGACAACCGTTGTCTGATCCACCCTGCGAACAAAAAAAAAACATGGAGGTCAGCGAAGGGCGACATCATCAGATATAAAATTAATTCTATTTCAGATCCGAGGATCACAATGACTGCCGGGGAGAGGAAAGGAGACTCTGACCAAACTTATCTCTGACTCTCCTCATCAGCTTACTTGTCCCGGGTCAGTGACAGCCAGGCACGTAGCATTTTCAAACGTATGGGAGGGGAATGGCAGCCTTCCGCAAAATTAACTTTACAAAGTGGAAAACTTTTCTAGTGTGGCCAAAAGAGTATCAGTTGGGGTTCCCTTTTAAGACAGTCTTATGTTATAGTGTTACAAAGGACAACTCCGCCCACAATGGACAACTGAGCTAACAGTCATAAGGGGCCCCCATCATCTCTTTAGGGAGCCAATCAGAGAAGGCACCCTCAGGATGACAAAAGGACTGTGATTGGTTTGGTGGGATGTGATCGGATACAATGTATCTAAATAGAGGGATATGACCAGATACAATGCATCCCCTAGAGGGATATGACCAGATACAATGCATCCCCTAGAGGGATATGACCAGATACAATGCATCCCCTAGAGGGATATGACCAGATACAATGCATCCCCTAGAGGGATATGACCAGATACAATGTATCTAAATAGAGGGATATGACCAGATACAATGCATCCCTTAGAGGGATATGACCAGATACAATGCATCCCCTAGAGGGATATGACCAGATACAATGTATCTAAATAGAGGGATATGACCAGATACAATGCATCCCCTAGAGGGATATGACCAGATACAATGTATCTAAATAGAGGGATATGACCAGATACAATGCATCCCCTAGAGGGATGTGATTGGATACAATGTATCTCACAGAGGGATGTGATTGGATACAATGTATCTCATAGAGAGATGTGATTGGATACAATGTATCTCATAGAGAGATGTGATTGGATACAATGTATCTCAGGAGGGATGTGACCGGATACAATGTATCTCATAGAGGGATATGATTGGATACAATGTAGTGATCAGGATAACATTAGGGCAGCACAGTGGTGTAGTGGGTAGCACTCTCACCTAGCAGCAATAGGGTCGCTGGTTCAAATCCCGACCACAACACCATCTGCCTGGAGTTTGCATGTTCTCCCTGTGCTTGGTTTCCTCCAGGTACCCTGGTTTCCTCCCACACTCCAAAGACATGCTGGGAGGTTAATCAGATCCTGTCTATAAAATTGGCCCTAGTATGTGTTTGTAAGCGTGTCGGGACCCTGCGGGGTAAATGACTGCTCTATATCAAGATGCAACTCAATACAACAGCTGGCCAGAGAAAAAAATAATAAACGTGCAAAAAACACCCAGAATATCACAACATAGGTGACCCCAATATAGCCCACATCACCCCTATGTACCACACCTGGAGGGGACTCTAATGAGTGTGACACACAGACAGCTGAGGGGACATTAATGTGTGTTACACACATGGAGCTGAGGGGACAGTAATGAGTGTGACTCCTCCTCAGCTCCCACAACGTCACATGCAGCAGTATGGGCGATCTTCACCTGCCATGTCCCGATCCAGCCTGGCACTTCCCCGGAGTCCGCCGGCAGCTCGGCTCCCATCATTCCAGATGCTGCTGGATTTGCATAATGAGATGCGTAACCAGGCAACTAATGTGGTTGGGTCTTATTTTTACCTCCATTACGATATTTGATGTAATAAACAAAGTCCGATATGAATAGACTGAGATTAAATTTATAACAAACAATTTTCCCCAACATGACGGGAATGTGACCTGAGCGCCGAGCCGTCACCGGGAGAGAAATCACTGCAACCGTAACCAAATTATAGAGGAATATAGACCGTCACAGAGCGACTGTAACCAGATTATATCAGAATATAGACCATACAGAGCGACTGTCCTCCTGTAACCAGATTATAGAGGAATATAGACCATACAGAGCGACTGTCCTCCTGTAACCAGATTATAGAGGAATATAGACCATACAGAGCGACTGTCCTCCTGTAACCAGATTATATCAGAATATAGACCATACAGAGCGACTGTCCTCCTGTAACCAGATTATATCAGAATATAGACCATACAGAGCGACTGTCCTCCTGTAACCAGATTATATCAGAATATAGACCATACAGAGCGACTGTCCTCCTGTAACCAGATTATATCAGAATATAGACCATACAGAGCGACTGTCCTCCTGTAACCAGATTATATCAGAATATAGACCATACAGAGCGACTGTCCTCCTGTAACCAGATTATATCAGAATATAGACCATACAGAGCGACTGTCCTCCTGTAACCAGATTATATCAGAATATAGACCATACAGAGCGACTGTCCTCCTGTAACCAGATTATATCAGAATATAGACCATACAGAGCGACTGTCCTCCTGTAACCAGATTATAGAGGAATATAGACCGTACAGAGCGACTGTCCTCCTGTAACCAGATTATATCAGAACATAGACCATACAGAGCGACTGTCCTCCTGTAACCAGATTATATCAGAATATAGACCATACAGAGCGACTGTCCTCCTGTAACCAGGTCATATCAGAATATAGACCATACAGAGCGAATGTCCTCCTGTAACCAGATTATATCAGAATATAGACCATACAGAGCGACTGTCCTCCTGTAACCAAATTATAGAGGAATATAGACCGTACAGAGTGAATGTCCTCCTGTAACCAAATTATTGAGGAATATAGACCATACAGAGCGACTGTCCTCCTGTAACCAGATTATAGAGGAATATAGACCATACAGAGCGACTGTCCTCCTGTAACCAGATTATAGAGGAATATAGACCATACAGAGCGACTGTCCTCCTGTAACCAGATATCAGAATATAGACCATACAGAGCGACTGTCCTCCTGTAACCAGATTATAGAGGAATATAGACCATACAGAGCGACTGTCCTCCTGTAACCAGATTATATCAGAATATAGACCATACAGAGCGACTGTCCTCCTGTAACCAAATTATAGAGGAATATAGACCGTCACAGAGCGACTGTCCTCCTGTAACCAGATTATATCAGAATATAGACCGTCACAGAGCGACTGTCCTCCTGTAACCAGATTATATCAGAATATAGACCGTCACAGAGCGACTGTCCTCCTGTAACCAGATTATATCAGAATATAGACCGTACAGAGCGACTGTCCTCCTGTAACCAGATTATATCAGAATATAGACCGTACAGAGCGACTGTCCTCCTGTAACCAAATTATAGAGGAATATAGACCGTCACAGAGCGACTGTCCTCCTGTAACCAGGTCATATCAGAATATAGACCATACAGAGCGAATGTCCTCCTGTAACCAGGTCATATCAGAATATAGACCATACAGAGTGAATGTCCTCCTGTAACCAGATTATAGAGGCATATAGACCATAACAGAGGGGTGACGGAGTGACTGTCAGATGGAGGACAGAGGGGTCTGGGTTGTAGAGGAATATAGATGGAAGGGGGTCAATGGTGCTCTACCCATTATGGTTCTGCAGAATGAGGATCCCAAGTGCAGAGATCCGTAGAGTCCCGGAGACTTATAAGACACTTGAGATGACCAATTCAATCTTCGGAAAACACTGAAATATTCGTTTTGGGTGGGGTAACACTTTTGGTAAAATAGCTGGTGAACGGATAAGAAAGTCGCACCACAGGATTGCAGAATAAAGGGGCGACTTTTGGTTTCTTCGTGCCCTCATCACTATGGCTGCGGCACAGACAGAAGATTGAATAAAATAGGCAACGGGGAATTATGATAAAATGTTCTCATTGTGACAGACGTGGCAGGGACCGCACACAGCATTAGAATTCAGCTCCCTTTCCTGGACTATTACCGAGAGAACACGAAGATTGGTACTCATCCATCACCCAGTCCACTAACCAGCCAGAACAATAATTGAGATCTCTGCAGTTGGAACAGTCAGAATAAGAATGTGATTTCTCAGTAAGGAGGATGGGGTGGGCAGAGTCCAGAATTATGGGAAAAGCTCCACTATTCGAAAAGAACCCCTTGACTACAGAAGAGCTCAGACATATGGGGAGAACCCTGAAACATGAAGAGCTCTGGCATATGGGAAGAACTCTGAAATATGGAAAAGCTCCAGCTTATAAGAAACCCTGAAATATGAAAGAGCCCTCGAATATGGAAGAGCTCCGGCATATAAGATCCCTAAAATATGAAAGAGCACCGGCTTTTAGGAAGAGCCCTGAAATATGGAAGAGCTCTGGCTTATAAGAAGAGCCCTGGAATATGGAAGAGCCCCGGAATATGGAAGAGCCCCGGAATATGGAAGAGCCCCGGAATATGGGGAAAACCCTGAAACATAGAAAAGTCCTGGAGTATGGAAGAGCTCTGGCATATGAGGATAATCCTGAAATATGGAAGAGTCCTGGAATATGGAAGAGCTTCAGCATACAGAAAGAGTCCTACAATATGGAAGAGCTCTGGCATATTGGAAGAACCCTGAAATATGAAGAGTCCTAGAATATGGAACAGCCCCAGAATACAGAGAGAGTTCTGGACTATGGAAGAGCCCTGGCACACAGGAAGAATCCTGGCATATAGAAGAATTTTAGCATATAACAAGGGCTTCATTATATGGAAAGAGACCTGGTGTATGGAAGAGTTCCAGCATACAGGAAAAGCCCTGGAATATGGAAGAGCTCCGGCACACAGGAAAAGCCATGGATAATGGGTTCCAGAATAGAGAAAGATCTGGAATACAGAAAGAGCATCAGCATAATGAATTATTAGAGTTGAACCTAAACTAAAACCAATTACTGGCCAGTCCTGGACTATAGGGAATCATGGTTGTAAAGAACTCTGGAATACAGAAGAGCTCTAGGAGATGGGAAGCGCCCAGGAATATGGGAAATAACTCCAGAATATGGTTAGAGCTTGTTGACAGGCCTCTACCCCAGTGACTGCTATGATGGGAGTTATAGTTGCTTGCATCCCACCAGTTCTGCCATTCGGAATAAGCTGTAGGCTCTGTAGTAATCTATTTCCCCCGACAACCAACCCGCTCCATTGTGAAGTGGTGCGACGGCTAACTTTCAGGGCAGAAATCTCCAGATTGGTGGGATGGAGGAAAGCGCGGTACACATCCTCGTTCCCATCTTCCTGCCCCAACTCAGAGTCATCATGCTGGGAAATTTATAAACCACGAAGTACTGATGGTTCCCCTTTCTATAATGAAAAGGACGTGAGCCTATGGCGCTAACGCATTTACAAATTGTCTGGCAGTGTACTCTGTATGGGGGCTTTAAATAGACAGATATCCAATGCCAGGACTGGATCTTTTGCCACCTTCCCCTCCCCCACACACATCAAGGTATCTGTACAATTCAGATGTTCAGGCGCAGATGACGGTGAGGCACCGGTACCTTCTTGTATCCAGCAGGGTCCCATCTTGTATCTTGCCTGCCACTGTATAGGGGTCTCCGAACTTTCTAAACAAAGGGCCAGTTTATTGTCCTTATAATTTTAGGGGGGCCAGACTGCGGTCAGCAGGAGTGATAGTGGGGGGAATGGTGCCCTGCCGTTGACTTCAGTGCCAGGATTGGTGCCCCACCGTTGGCGTCAGTGCGAGGAATGGTGCCCCACCGTTGGCGTCAGTGCGAGGAACAGTGCCCCACCATTGGATTGGCGTCAGTGGAAGAAATGGTGCTCTACCATTGGTGTCAGTGGGAGAAATGGTGCTCTACCATTGGTGTCAGTGGGAGAGATGGTGCCCCATCATTGATGTAGGTTGGCAGAATAGATCCTAGTATCGGTGGGAGGAATAGTGCAGCAAGGGCCACATCTGGCCCCCCCGGGCTGCAGTTTGGAGACCGCTGGTATTGAGTGTATGTTTGATTAACACATCCTTTCTATGGGAACGATCGCAGCCAGCTCACACAGGTCATCTAACCTGGAAAATCTTTGCATGTGCCAACCACTACTGGTGAAGGTCAAAAACACCGGGAATCAGGCTGCCTATCCCTCCCTTACACGGCATAAATCTGGACCACCTCCGTCTCCCAATCTGGACCACCTCCGTCTCCCAATCTGGGCCACCTCCGTCTCCCAATCTGGGCCACCTCCGTCTCCCAATCTGGGCCACCTCCGTCTCCCAATCTGGGCCACCTCCGTCTCCCAATCTGGGCCACCTCCGTCTCCCAATCTGGGCCACCTCCGTCTCCCAATCTGGGCCACCTCCGTCTCCCAATCTGGGCCACCTCCGTCTCCCAATCTGGGCCACCTCCGTCTCCCAATCTGGGCCACCTCCGTCTCCCAATCTGGACCACCTCCGTCTCCCAATCTGGACCACCTCCGTCTCCCAATCTGGACCACCTCCGTCTCCCAATCTGGGCCACCTCCGTCTCCCAATCTGGGCCACCTCCGTCTCCCAATCTGGACCACCTCCGTCTCCCAATCTGGACCACCTCCGTCTCCCAATCTGGACCTCCGTCTCCCAATCTGGGCCACCTCCGTCTCCCAATCTGGACCACCTCCGTCTCCCAATCTGAACCACCTCCGTCTCCCAATCTGGACCACCTCCGTCTCCCAATCTGGACCTCCGTCTCCCAATCTGGGCCACCTCCGTCTCCCAATCTGGACCACCTCCGTCTCCCAATCTGGACCACCTCCGTCTCCCAATCTGGACCACCTCCGTCTCCCAATCTGGACCACCTCCGTCTCCCAATCTGGACCACCTCCGTCTCCCAATCTGGACCACCTCCGTCTCCCAATCTGGACCACCTCCGTCTCCCAATCTGGACCATCTCCGTCTCCCAATCTGGGCCACTTCCATCCTCCAATCTGGACCACCTCCATCTCCCATCCTGGACCACCTCCGTCTCCCAATCTGGGCCACTTCTATCCTCCAATCTGGACCACCTCCGTCTCCCAATCTGGACCACCTCCGTCTCCCAATCTGGGCCACCTCCGTCTCCCAATCTGGGCCACCTCCGTCTCCCAATCTGGGCCACCTCCGTCTCCCAATCTGGGCCACCTCCGTCTCCCAATCTGGGCCACCTCCGTCTCCCAATCTGGGCCACCTCCGTCTCCCAATCTGGGCCACCTCCGTCTCCCAATCTGGGCCACCTCCGTCTCCCAATCTGGGCCACCTCCGTCTCCCAATCTGGACCACCTCCGTCTCCCAATCTGGACCACCTCCGTCTCCCAATCTGGGCCACCTCCGTCTCCCAATCTGGGCCACCTCCGTCTCCCAATCTGGACCACCTCCGTCTCCCAATCTGGACCACCTCCGTCTCCCAATCTGGACCACCTCCGTCTCCCAATCTGGACCTCCGTCTCCCAATCTGGGCCACCTCCGTCTCCCAATCTGGACCACCTCCGTCTCCCAATCTGGACCACCTCCGTCTCCCAATCTGGACCACCTCCGTCTCCCAATCTGGACCACCTCCGTCTCCCAATCTGGACCACCTCCGTCTCCCAATCTGGACCACCTCCGTCTCCCAATCTGGACCACCTCCGTCTCCTAATCTGGGCCACCTCCGTCTCCCAATCTGGGCCACTTCTATCCTCCAATCTGGACCACCTCCGTCTCCCAATCTGGACCACCTCCGTCTCCCAATCTGGACCACCTCCGTCTCCCAATCTGGACCTCCGTCTCCCAATCTGGACCACCTCCGTCTCCCAATCTGGACCACCTCCGTCTCCCAATCTGGACCACCTCCGTCTCCCAATCTGGACCACCTCCGTCTCCCAATCTGGACCACCTCCGTCTCCCAATCTGGACCACCTCCGTCTCCCAATCTGGACCACCTCCGTCTCCTAATCTGGGCCACCTCCGTCTCCCAATCTGGGCCACTTCTATCCTCCAATCTGGACCACCTCCGTCTCCCAATCTGGACCACCTCCGTCTCCCAATCTGGACCACCTCCGTCTCCCAATCTGGACCACCTCCGTCTCCCAATCTGGACCACCTCCGTCTCCCAATCTGGGCCACCTCCATCCCCCAATCTGGGCCACCTCCATCCCCCAATCTGGGCCACCTCCATCCCCCAATCTGGACCACCTCCGTCTCCCAATCTGGGCCACCTCCATCCCCCAATCTGGGCCACCTCCATCCCCCAATCTGGACCACCGCTGTCTCCCAATCTGGACCACCTCCGTCTCCCAATCTGGGCCACCGCTGTCTCCCAATCTGGACCACCTCCGTCTCCCAATCTGGACCACCTCCGTCTCCCAATCTGGACCACCTCCGTCTCCCAATCTGGACCATCTCCGTCTCCCAATCTGGGCCACTTCCATCCTCCAATCTGGACCACCTCCATCTCCCATCCTGGACCACCTCCGTCTCCCAATCTGGGCCACTTCTATCCTCCAATCTGGACCACCTCCGTCTCCCAATCTGGACCACCTCCGTCTCCCAATCTGGGCCACCTCCGTCTCCCAATCTGGGCCACCTCCGTCTCCCAATCTGGGCCACCTCCGTCTCCCAATCTGGACCACCTCCGTCTCCCAATCTGGACCTCCGTCTCCCAATCTGGGCCACCTCCGTCTCCCAATCTGGACCACCTCCGTCTCCCAATCTGGGCCACCTCCGTCTCCCAATCTGGACCACCTCCGTCTCCCAATCTGAACCACCGCTGTCTCCCAATCTGGACCACCTCCGTCTCCCAATCTGGGCCACCGCTGTCTCCCAATCTGGACCACCTCCGTCTCCCAATCTGGACCATCTCCGTCTCCCAATCTGGGCCACTTCTATCCTCCAATCTGGACCACCTCCGTCTCCCAATCTGGACCACCTCTGTCTCCCAATCTGGACCACCTCCGTCTCCCAATCTGGACCACCTCCGTCTCCCAATCTGGACCACCTCCGTCTCCCAATCTGGACCACCTCCGTCTCCCAATCTGGACCACCTCCGTCTCCCAATCTGGGCCACCTCCATCCCCCAATCTGGGCCACCTCCATCCCCCAATCTGGACCACCGCTGTCTCCCAATCTGGACCACCTCCGTCTCCCAATCTGGGCCACCGCTGTCTCCCAATCTGGACCACCTCCGTCTCCCAATCTGGACCATCTCCGTCTCCCAATCTGGGCCACTTCCATCCTCCAATCTGGACCACCTCCATCTCCCATCCTGGACCACCTCCGTCTCCCAATCTGGGCCACCGCTGTCTCCCAATCTGGGCCACTTCCATCCTCCAATCTGGACCACCTCTGTCTCCCAATCTGGACCACCTCTGTCTCCCAATCTGGACCACCTCCGTCTCCCAATCTGGACCACCCCTGTCTCCCAATCTGGACCACCTCTGTCTCCCAATCTGGACCACCTCTGTCTCCCAATCTGGGCCACCTCCGTCTCCCAATCTGGACCACCTCCGTCTCCCAATCTGGACCACCTCCATCTCTACCCCACGGACACCCCAAGTTCCCCCGATACTCACGTCTCTGCCGATTCGCCACCCTGGCATGTCTGTCCACGGTGAAGCAGCGTCTCCAGGAAGGGATGCAGTTAGGAGAGGCGCCCGGGGCTCAGGACTGCCAGTGCTGTAATTATGTCAGGAAACTGAAGGAATGATCCTGTCCTACTTTCCTGAGCGGAGAGCGAGCTAAGCCGAGCGCGGGGCTGCCGGGAGTCGTGTATCATCGCTCCCCACTATAAGGCACACAGATCGCTGCTAATCTCTGCAATCTGGACACTGACTACATTCCCCACCGCTTCATCCGCTTAGGAGAGAGTGCGGGGGAACTACAAGTACCAGCAAGCCCCCTCCATACACACAGCATCTAAAAGAAGGTTCCAGGCACACAGATTAAAGTGGCCCTGTGTTTGTAGAGACAAGGGGGCAATCATTGCTGACCGACCTCTGAAAATGCTAAATACCTGGCTGTTATGGTGACCCTCTGACTTCAGTTCGGGAAAATCAGAAGCTCTGAAAGTGGACCTTCACTCCATGCTACACCTTTATGTCACTGTGCCCCCCCCCCACCAAATCCCAAAAAGAATGGGGGGGGGGGGTTTGCGGAGTGCACCTCAAGAATGGCGTCTTCACTCCGCCCATGTCACACATCCCAGGAGGCTTTGGGGGTGGGGGCATTTAGAATACGTTGTGCATGCACAGCGTGGCTTGATCAGAAGATGGGCTGCTGGGACCTGAATGAGACAGCTGGCCCCTGATGATGTCACAAAGTGGATGGTGGCGGGACGGCTGATAAGGCAGTACAGCCAGTACTGTCACTGTAAAGGACTGTCATACAACATAACAAAGGTCACGTATGTGTAATTAGGGCCCATAGAGAACACATGGGCATGAAAGGCATGCTCAACATAAGGATCAGCATTACAGCACGTGCATGAGTAGGCAGTCACCCTCACTGTGATGTCACATGGGGAGGAGGTCACCCTCACTGTGATGTCACATGGGGAGGAGGTCACCCTCACTGTGATGTCACATGGGTAGGAGGTCACCCTTACTGTGATGTCACCCCCCCAATGTCACATGGAGTCCTTTACACAACATGGACACTTCACATACAACACACGTGTCATCCAATGTATGGGAACACGTTGGTGCCGTCATCACCAAGGTGGTGAGTCCACCAGTCTGTCTGTACAATTCTATGACTTATCACCAGAGACTGAGGATAGCATGAAAACCTCTACAGCACTACAGTACACCCCACACACAGCACTACAATACACACCGTACTACAGTACACCCCACACACAGCACTACAATACACCGCACTACAGTACACCCCACACACAGCACTACAATACACCGCACTACAGTACATCCCACACACAGCACCACAATACACACCGTACTACAGTACACCCCACACACAGCACTACAATACACCGCACTACAGTACATCCCACACACAGCACCACAATACACACCGTACTACAGTACATCCCACACACAGCACTACAATACACCGCACTACAGTACATCCCACACACAGCACTACAATACACCACACTACAGTACATCCCACACACTGTGCTACTATACACCTACACACTGTACTACAATACATCGCACTACAATCCACCCCACACACTGCGCTATTATATACCTACACACCGCACTACAATACACCCCACAGACTGTACTACAATACATCATACAGCAAAGAGAGATCACCCACCTGCTCATCATTGTGCCCCTCTCACAGGATTCCCCACAACACAACACATGACTGGAGACTGGAGAGTATTTACATACAGCTGGCAGGTTTTCTGGCTCTCCAGACAGCAGCACAGCTGAACCTCATTAGCCAGAAGGAGCAGAGATGATCCCAGACTACAGAGCGGAGCCACGATCCCAGACTACAGAGCGGAGCCACGATCCCAGACTACAGAGCGGAGCCACGATCTCAGACTACAGAGCTGAGCCACGATCCCAGACTACAGAGCGGAGCCACGATCCCAGACTACAGAGTGGAGCCACGATCCCAGACTACAGAGCGGAGCCACGATCCCAGACTACAGAGCGGAGCCACGATCCCAGACTACAGAGCGCAGCCACGATCCCAGATTACAGAGCGGAGCCACGATCCCAGACTACAGAGCGGAGCCACGATCTCAGACTACAGAGCGGAGCCACGATCCCAGACTACAGAGCGGAGCCACGATCCCAGACTACAGAGCGCAGCCACGATCCCAGATTACAGAGCGGAGCCACGATCCCAGACTACAGAGCGGAGCCACGATCTCAGACTACAGAGCGGAGCCACGATCTCAGACTACAGAGCGGAGCCACGATCCCAGACTACAGAGCGCAGCCACGATCTCAGACTACAGAGCGGAGCCACGATCCCAGACTACAGAGCGCAGCCACGATCGCAGATTACAGAGCGGAGCCACGATCCCAGACTACAGAGCGGAGCCACGATCTCAGACAACTGGACAATTGCCCTCTTTGCCCCTTCCCTGAACGGGAACTGTTTGTGTTTGCTACAAGTACAGCCGCACTGGGATAGCCCCGGTGTACTCATCCTATAGGGGGCTCCCCGGTGTACTCATCCTATAGGGGGCTCCCCGGTGTACTCATCCTATAAGGGGGCTCCCCGGTGTACTCATCCTATAGGGGGCTCCCCGGTGTACTCATCCTATAGGGGGCTCCCCGGTGTACCCATCCTATGGGGGGCTCCCCGGTGTACCCATCCTATAGGGGGCTCCCCGGTGTACTCATCCTATAGGGGGCTCCCCGGTGTACTCATCCTATAGGGGGCTCCCCGGTGTACCCATCCTATGGGGGGCTCCCCGGTGTACCCATCCTATAAGGGGGCTCCCCGGTGTACTCATCCTATAGGGGGCTCCCCGGTGTACTCATCCTATAGGGGGCTCCCCGGTGTACCCATCCTATGGGGGGCTCCCCGGTGTACCCATCCTATAGGGGGCTCCCCGGTGTACCCATCCTATAGGGGGCTCCCCGGTGTACTCATCCTATAGGGGGCTCCCCGGTGTACCCATCCTTTAGGGGGCTCCCCGGTGTACTCATCCTATAGGGGGCTCCCCGGTGTACCCATCCTATAGGGGGGATCCCCAGTGTACCCATTCTATAGGGGGCTCCCCGGTGTACCCATCCTATAGGGGGGCTCCCCGGTGTACCCATCCTATAGGGGGCTCCCCGGTGTACCCATCCTATAGGGGGCTCCCCGGTGTACCCATTCTATAGGGGCTCCCCAGTGTACCCATCCTATAGGGGGGGCTCCCCGGTGTACCCATCCTATAGGGGGGCTCCCCAGTGTACTCATCCTATAGGGGGCTCCCCGGTGTACCCATCCTATAGGGGGCTCCCCGGTGTACTCATCCTATAGGGGGCTCCCCGGTGTACTCATCCTATAGGGGGCTCCCCGGTGTACCCATCCTATAGGGGGGATCCCCAGTGTACCCATTCTATAGGGGGCTCCCCGGTGTACCCATCCTATAGGGGGGCTCCCCGGTGTACCCATCTTATAGGGGGCTCCCCGGTGTACCCATCCTATAGGGGGCTCCCCAGTGTACCCATCCTATAGGGGGGGCTCCCCGGTGTACCCATTCTATAGGGGGCTCCCCAGTGTACCCATCCTATAGGGGGGGCTCCCCGGTGTACCCATCCTATAGGAGGGCTCCCCAGTGTAGAATTGATGCGGCATTCGGTTGCAGACACGGCGAGCACAGAGTCTGTTTGTCCCTGAGCTGCCATTTTCCACAACAGTAACCCCCTTACCGCCGGCGAGCTCCAATCTCACGCTAATGAGGAGCCGCTAATTAGCTCCAATTATGGAGGAATCCTCCTTCCCATTAATGAGTGGCTGGGGGAAAGTTCATCGCTCAACCAGAAGAACACCGAGAGATTACCGACAGACTCCTCGTCTCCTGGACTGCGTCCGGCCCGGACCCAGAGCCCATCTATATATCATCACAGAGCTGGCTGTGGGGGGCCGCGGGGGGCTCCTGAGAAACTGCTCCAATCTGCCCTCATTATACCACTGCGGGGGTTATATCCCTATAGATGGAGGGGTTATATCCCTATAGATGGAGCAGTGAGGGGTTATATCCCTATAGATGGAGGGGTTATATCCCTATAGATGGAGGGGTTATATCCCTATAGATGGAGCAGTGAGGGGTTATATCCCTATAGATGGAGGGGTTATACCCCTATAGATGGAGGGGTTATATCCCTATAGATGGAGGGGTTATACCCCTATAGATGGAGAGGTTATACCCCTATAGATGGAGGGGTTATATCCCTATAGATGGAGCAGTGAGGGGTTATATCCCTATAGATGGAGGGGTTATACCCCTATAGATGGAGGGGTTATACCCCTATAGATGGAGGGGTTATATCCCTATAGATGGAGGGGTTATATCCCTATAGATGGAGCAGTGAGGGGTTATATCCCTATAGATGGAGGGGTTATATCCCTATAGATGGAGGGGTTATATCCCTATAGATGGAGCAGTGAGGGGTTATATCCCTATAGATGGAGGGGTTATATCCCTATAGATGGAGCAGTGAGGGGTTATATCCCTATAGATGGAGGGGTTATATCCCTATAGATGGAGGGGTTATATCCCTATAGATGGAGCAGTGAGGGGTTATATCCCTATAGATGGAGGGGTTATACCCCTATAGATGGAGAGGTTATACCCCTATAGATGGAGGGGTTATATCCCTATAGATGGAGCAGTGAGGGGTTATATCCCTATAGATGGAGGGGTTATACCCCTATAGATGGAGGGGTTATACCCCTATAGATGGAGGGGTTATATCCCTATAGATGGAGCAGTGAGGGGTTATATCCCTATAGATGGAGCAGTGAGGGGTTATATCCCTATAGATGGAGAGGTTATATCCCTATAGATGGAGGGGTTATATCCCTATAGATGGAGGGGTTATACCCCTATAGATGGAGGGGTTATACCCCTATAGATGGAGGGGTTATATCCCTATAGATGGAGGGGTTATATCCCTATAGATGGAGCAGTGAGGGGTTATATTCCTATAGATGGAGGGGTTATATCCCTATAGATGGAGCAGTGAGGGGTTATATTCCTATAGATGGAGGGGTTATATCCCTATAGATGGAGCAGTGAGGGTTATATCCCTATAGATGGAGAGGTTATATCCCTATAGATGGAGGGGTTATATCCCTATAGATGGAGGGGTTATACCCCTATAGATGGAGGGGTTATACCCCTATAGATGGAGGGGTTATATCCCTATAGATGGAGGGGTTATATCCCTATAGATGGAGCAGTGAGGGGTTATACCCCTATAGATGGAGGGGTTATATCCCTATAGATGGAGGGGTTATATCCCTATAGATGGAGCAGTGAGGGGTTATATCCCTATAGATGGAGCAGTGAGGGGTTATATCCTCAGCATAAATAGGGATGATAGGAATATTAACCCCCCCCCCCTCCCCCACCTTTGGTCTCAGATATACTTGAACTTGGAGTCATTTTATGTTCATAGTCTGGCTGGGATGGACACATTAGACACATAGGGGGTGTTAGACAAATGTGAGAAGCATTCCCCCAGATGTGACAGTATTTAGTTTATTACAGTGGTTTCCTATGATCGGCAGCTCCATCTAGTGGCCACAATGCAGTATTAAAAAAAAAAAAATGAATATAACTTTATTTATCACTGTGTGGGAACATATTTCTTGTTGGCAGCCACTCACTATTCATTAGGTATTAGTTCCCACATTAGTATATTCTTTTATCACAATGCAGTATTATTTCTGAAGTGCCTCAATCAGAAGAAAAACCTCATTATGGCCACTTGGTGGAGCCGACGATCATAGGAAACCACTGCATTGGGCAGAAGAAAATGAGGAAACACCTTCGCCCAACAACAAAGAGAACTCAATAAAGATTGAAGTAGAACTAAAGGCAAAACCTTTTTTTTTTCTATTTTGGAGTAGGGGAAGGTTAGAACCCCGGCTAGATTTTGTAATTGGGGGAGATTTATTATTACTTCCTGTCTCTGCGACCAAAACAGGAAATCCCTGAAAATGAAGGGAAACCCCTCCGGTCAGCAGTGTCCCCCCATTGGAGGATTTCCTCTCTATTACTTTTCTGCAGACAACCCAAAATTTGGGGATTTTCTGTCACTTTCGGTGATAACAGTAAAAATAGAGAATCTCCCTAAGACAGCAATAAAACCTGACAGGGGCGCTAATCCCTCTCCATTCCATCCAACAAGTTTTGCTTTTAGTTACTTTAACTGAAGGGCTGAAATAACTTCCTCCCCTGGAGATCCTTCAATAAAGGCCGCGGGAATGGGGGGGGAGGTCACATGATCTCCACTGAAGGACAACATCGGCCGGTGTGAACTCTAATCCCCCCTTCAGCGGTGACCACAGGAGTACCGAGGCTTCTGGTTATGTGTGCAGCACTGCGGGGACCAGGGCCTGGGACAAGGGGTGGGCAGAAGGGACGACTACCCCGGGCGCAGCTTGTATTGTAGGGATGGGGGGGCGCCACAAGTTCCTTCTACTACAAGGCTGACAGGAGTAGTGACAGCGGCATCATCACTTCTGTCAGCCCAGCGCTGGAAGCAGCGAGGAGAGAGCTGGGAGGAGGTGCAGGCTGTGCTCTCTCTCTCCCTCCTCCACATAAGCCTGCACATAATAAAGGGGGGCGCTATTTGGCATATTTGCCGTGGGCACCGAATGACCTTGTCCCGGTACTGACTGGGGCAGCACTTTCTCCAGCAAAGATAAGCATTTCAGCTCCTCCATCACCCCCACTATCCCAAATGTTTTCAATTATATGACTGATCTGCGGATAAGTAGGAAAAGGCCCTGTGAGGTGACGTTACATGGCAGTATAGAATAGCGAGCGGTCTGTAAAATTAATGTATGGTGGTCTCTTGTATGTGTGTGTGTGTATATATATATATATATATATATATGTATTAAATAAATATAATTTGTATTTCCACATGCGGCCAGTAGTGGGAGCGCTCACCTCTGTTTCCCATGTTTACTTAAAAAAAAAAACTTGCTTACAGAGTTCAATGGCTCAAGCTGCCCTTACTGAAAGGGGTAACACGGTGACTCCGCCCCCTCCCGGTTAGAATAGCCCTGTATGAGGCCGGAGACAGAGGGGCTGAAGGAAAGCAGCTTCTGCTGATTATTTATACAGTAAAACAAACATAAACTTTAAAAAAAAACAATCCAATTTCCCCCAAAACCAGGACTGGGTGTGTGAATGATGAAGATAGAGGAGCATTTCGCAGACCTCAGATACAATCGTGGCGCTCCATGAAGACGCGGCGCTCGGCCCGGGCGATGGGCGCAATGTCATGATTTAGGAGCAGGATGTCGCACTCAGGAAGCTTTCACAAGTCTCTGAGTGCCGCAATCTCCAGATACTCAGACAGTTCTTCTTTCATGTTCCTCAGTGAGAGAAACGTTCGCTGTCACCTGTTCCTAGAAAACCCGATTTCCCAGAAATTGGAGAGCTGATTACACCATACATGATACCCCGGGACTGACCCCCCCCTCCCCCCGGAACTGACCCCCCCCTCCCCCCACCTGCCAAGCCACAATCTAATCTATTAATACATGGATCGATCAGGATATGTACATAGCGGAGCGATCTTCTGCAGATCTGTAGAGAGGTCAGTGATGAGATAATCTGCAGAATATATCAATATGGATCTGTCAGGAGGGGGAGGGGACGGAGTGATGTTCTGCAGATCTGTAGAGAGGTCAGTGATGAGATAATCTGCAGAATATATCAATATGGATCTGTCAGGAGGGGGAGGGGAGGGAGCGATGTTCTGCAGATCTGTAGAGAGGTCAGTGATGAGATAATCTGCAGAATATATCAAAATGGATCTGACAGGAGGGGGAGGGGAGGGGAGGGGAGGGAGCGATGTTCTGCAGAATATATCAATATGGATCAGTCAGGAGGGGGAGGGGAGGGAGCGATGTTCTGCAGATTATTGATAAATCAATTAGCAGTCTATCAGCCAAATCAAAGTCTCTGATTGGTGGACTCTGCAGAGGTGATTGCATAGAGAAGTTGTACTGTCAGTGTCCTCCCTCTGCACCGGGTGGGGGGTGGGGGGGTATACTTTGGTGTCAGTAAATGTGGGTTGGTTGGGGGATCTGCAGGGGAACGAGTCTGATAATCCGTCACAGAGGGATAATCTGGGGCTCCGCTGACCCAACCCCCCCACCTGTCCCTGGTTGCCCACCCTGCACTGATGAGCTCAGAGCAGGTGTCCGCAGTCTACATACCCTCCATAAGCCCCAAATGTGAAACTCCTCTTCCTGTGGTTCATGGTGAGACTCTGTGCCAGTCTGGAGGGTGACAGCCGGGCAGATCCATCCCTCCCCCTCCCCCCCCCCCCTCCTCTCCGTTCCTCTTCCTCCTCACTAACACTCTGTTTGCTTCACTAAGTACATGAGAGTATAAAAGAGTCCTTGTCACCCCGTACGCCCCATACACCCCGTCCATACAAACACCCTGTCCATACACCCCATACAAACACCCCATACATACACCCCGTCCGTACACCCTGTCCATACACCCTGTCCATACACCCCATACAAACACCCCATACATACATCCCGTCCGTACACCCCATACATACACCCCGTCCATACAAACACCCCATACATACAGTATCGCCACCCTCTACATCGCATCACCACCCTCTACATCGTATCACTGCATCATATCACCGCCCTCTACATCGTATCACTGCATCATATCACCACCCTCTACATCGCATCACCACCCTCTACATCGCATCACCACCCTCTACATCGTATCACCACCCTCTACATCATATCGCCACCCTCTACATCGTATCGCCGCATCGCATCACCGCCCTCTACATTGCATCACCACCCTCTACATCGTATCACCGCCCTCTACATCATATCGCCACCCTCTACATCGTATCACCGCATCGCATCACCGCCCTCTACATTGCATCACCACCCTCTACATCGTATCACCGCCCTCTACATCATATCGCCACCCTCTACATCGTATCACCGCATCGCATCACCGCCCTCTACATTGCATCACCACCCTCTACATCGTATCACCGCCCTCTACATCGCATCACCACCCTCTACATCGCATCACCGCCCTCTACATTGCATCACTGCCCTCTACATCGTATCACCGCCCTCTACATCGTATCACCACCCTCTACATCGTATCACCACCCTCTACATCGCATCACCGCCCTCTACATCGCATCACCGCCCTCTACATCATATCACAGCATCGTATCACCGCCCTCTACATCGTATGACCGCATCGTATCACCGCCCGCTACATCGCATCACCGCCCGCTACATCGCATCACCGCCCTCTACATCGCATCACCGCCCTTTACATCGCATCACCGCCCTCTACATCGTATCACCGCATTGTATCACCGCCCTCTACATCGTATCACCACCCTCTACATCGCATCACCGCCCTCTACATCGTATCACCGCATCGTATCACCGCATCGTATCACCGCCCTCTACATCGCATCACCGCCCTCTACATCGTATCACCGCCCTCTACATCGTATCACCGCATCGTATCACCGCCCTCTACATCGTATCACCGCTCTCTACATCGTATCACCACCCTCTACATCGTATCACCGCCCTCTACATCATATCACCATCCTCTACATTGTATCACTGCTCGCTACATCGTATCCCCTCTACATCCTATCACCGCCCTCTACATCGTATCACCGCCCGCTACATCGCATCACCGCCCTCTACATCGTATCACCGCCCTCTACATCGTATCACAGCATCGTATCACTGCCCTCTACATCGTACCACTGCCCGCTATATCGTATCACCGCCCTCTACATCATACCACCGCCCGCTACAACGTATCACCGCCCTCTACATCGTACCACCGCCCGCTACGTCGTATCACCGCCCGCTACGTCGTATCACCGCCCGCTACGTCGTATCACCGCCCACTACGTCGTATCACCGCCCTCTACGTCGTATCACCGCCCTCTACGTCGTATCACCGCCGCTACATCGTATCACTGCCCTCTACATTGTATCAAAGCCCGCTACATCGTATCACCGCCCTCTACATCGTATCACTACCCTCTACATCGTATCACCGCCGCTACATCATATCACTGCCCTCTACATTGTATCACCGCCCTCTACATCGTATCACCGCCCTCTACATCGTATCACCGCCCTCTACATCGTATCACCGCCCTCTACATCGTATCACCGCCCTCTACATCGTATCACCGCCCTCTACATCGTATCACCGCCCTCTACATCGTATCACCGCCCTCTACATCGTATCACCTCCTTCTACATCGTATCACCGCCCTCTACATCGCATCACCACCCTCTACATCGCATCACTGCCCTCTACATTGTATCACCGCATCATATCACCGTCCTCTACATCGTATCACCGCCCTCTACATCGCATCACCGCCCTCTACATCGCATCACCGCCCTCTACATCGCATCACCGCCCTCTACATCGCATCACCGCCCTCTACATCGCATCACCGCCCTCTACATCGCATCACCTCCTTCTACATCGTATCGCCGCCCTCTACATCGTATCACCGCCCTCTACATCGTATCACCGCATCGTATCACCGCCCTCTACATCGCATCACCGCCCTCTACATCGCATCACTGCCCTCTACATTGTATCACCGCATCATATCACCGTCCTCTACATCGCATCACCGCCCTCTACATCGCATCACCGCCCTCTACATCGCATCGCCGCCCTCTACATCGCATCACCGCCCTCTACATCGCATCACCGCATCGAATCACCGCCCTCTACATCGCATCACCGCCCTCTACATAGTATCACCGCATCGTATCACTGCCCGCTACATCGTATCACCGCCCTTTACATCCTATCACCGCCCGCTACATCCTATCACCGCCCGCTACATCGTATCACCGCCCGCTACATCGTATCACCGCCCGCTACATCGTATCACCGCTCTCTACATCGTATCACCGCTCTCTACATCGTATCACCGCCCTCTACATCGTATCACCGCCCTTTACATCGTATCACCGCCCTTTACATCATATCACCATCCTCTACATTGTATCACTGCTCGCTACATCGTATCCCCTCTACATCGTATCACCGCCCTCTACATCGTATCACCGCCCTCTACATCATATCACCGCATCGCATCATCGCCCGCTACATTGTACCACTGCCCGCTACATCGTACCACTGCCTGCTACAATGTATCACCGCCCTCTACATAGTACCACCGCCCGCTACATCGTATCACCGCCCTCAACATCGCATCACTGCCCTCTACATCGTATCAGCGCCCTCTACATCATATCACTGCCCGCTACATCGTACCACCGCCCGCTACATCGTATCACTGCCCGCTACATCGTATCACCGCCCTCAACATCGCTTCACCGCCCTCAACATCGCTTCACCGCATTGTATCACAGCATCGTATCACTGCCCGCTACATCGTATCACCGCCCTTTACATCGTATCACCGCCCTTTACATCGTATCACCGCCCTCTACATCGTATCACCGCCCTCTACATCGTATCACCGCCCGCTACATCGCATCACCGCCCTCTACATCGCATCACCGCCCTCTACATCGCATCACCGCCCTTTACATCGTATCACCGCCCTCTACATCGTATCACCGCCCTCTACATCGTATCACCGCCCTCTACATCGTACCACCGCCCGCTACATCGTATCACCGCCCGCTACAACGTATCACCGCCCTCTACATCGTACCACCGCCCGCTACATCGTATCACCGCCCGCTACATCGTACCACCGCCCGCTACATCGTACCACCGCCCGCTACATCGTATCACCGCCCGCTACATCGTATCACCGCCCGCTACATCGTACCACTGCCCTCTACATCGTATCACCGCCTGCTACATCGTACCACCGCCCTCTACATCGTATCACCGCCCGCTACATCGTATCACCGCCTGCTACATCGTATCACCGCCCTCAACATCATATCACCGCCCTCTACATCGCATCACCGCCCTCTACATCGCATCACCGCCCGCTACATCGTATCAACGCCCTCTACATCGTATCACCACCCGCTACATCGTATCACCGCCCTCTATATCGTATCACCGCCCGCTACATCGTATCACCGCCCTCTACATTGAACCACCGCCCGCTACATCGTATCACCGCCCTCTACATCGTATCACCGCCCTCTACATCATACCACTGCCCGCTACATCGTATCACCGCCTGCTACAATGTATCACCGCCCTCTACGTCGTACCACCGCCCGCTACATCGTATCAATGCCCTCTACATCGTATCACCGCCCTCTACATCGTACCACCGCCCGCTACATCGTACCACCGCCCGCTACATTGTATCAGCGCCCTCTACATCGCATCACCGCCCTCTACCTCATATCAACGCCCTCTACACCGTATCACCGCCCGCTACATCGTACCACTGCCTGCTACATCGTATCACCACCCTCTACATCGTATCACCGCCCGCTACATCGTATCACCGCCCTCTACGTCGCATCACCGCCCGCTACATTGTATCAATGCCCTCTACATCGTATCACCACCTGCTACATCGCTACCGAGAATGACTGCGTGCCCGAGACCGCCGATGAAGATAATAATGATGATGATAAAATGTGATAATATTCTGATTAATAAAAAAAAATACTGAAGATAATAATATTAGTGATGATGATAATAACAACGGTATGACGCAATGACGGTACAGGAGCCCTATATGGTCCTATAAAGGAGACATGGCAGTGGGGTCACATGAACTCCCTGCTGGAGGTGGGATGACGCCGCTGAGCCCCCTCAGTGATAGATTTTCTCATCTGTCCGGTGATTGTCCTCATTGGTCGATCGATCACACATTATAGTGAATAAAGCCTTCATTTCATCTCCGGCTGCGTTGGGGCGCGCACTGACTGCGCTTCCCTCCTCTCCTTCCTCGTCTCTATTTATCTGGTGATAATGGATTTCCAGGCTCTCTTATCAATGTAAATATTTCATACCGTTTAAGTGTGTTTACCAATCAATTCACACATGACTTGCTCCACGTGCCGCACACAGGCTTTAACCCTTTCCTCTCCCAGCCGGCCGATAACCCACGCCTATCCGGGGGGTAAGGAGTCCGGAGATGGTGCCACGTGCCACACACAGGCTTTAACCCTTCCCTCTCCGAGCTGGCCCATAACCTGTGCCTATCAGGGGGTAAGAAGTCTGGAGATGGTGCCACGTGCCGCAGGCAGGCTTTAACCCTTTCCTCTCCCAGCCAGCCAATAACCCACACCTATCTGGGGGAACGGAGTCCGGAGATGGCGCCACGTGCCACAGACAGGCTTTAACCCTTTCCTCTCCAAGCTGGCCGATAACCCGCGCCTATCTGGGGGTACGAAGTACGAAGGTGGTGATCCTGCGGGGGAAATTCCAGGTTAATTGAAGTAAAAAGAGCCCCAGCTGAGTTCACTCTACACATTGCATCTGATTTATCCAACTTTATTGCCCATCCAGAGCTGCCAGCAGTGTCACTAGGGCTGGTGTCACCTAGAGTGATAAAACATGGTGTCACCCCCCCCATAGGGCTCTCTCCTGTCTAGCTAGCCACAGTGGCCTGCATGGCGCTGGGCAGGCTAGGTTGGGTTGTCATGGATGGGAGTGACACCATCGCGGTTGGATATTACCTCCTACTTGATGGTGTCACCCAGGTGCAGTCCACTCCCCCCCCCCCCAGCAACACCACTGTTAGCTGCTTCTGTCCTGTAGATACTGAGACTGACCGATGCTGTGCACTCGCTGAAACTATTCAAAATAAGGGCTTAGTGGGAGGTTCTGCCCAAACTATAATGATGAATTGCACTCCTGGCATCCCGGGGGGGGGGGGGGGGGGGCAACCTGTGCAAGGGTCTTACCAAGGATGCCACTCAGTGTGGTGTACCTGCAGGGGATGCCTGTAATTCTAATTCAGGCTCTGTGCACCAGGGAAAGTTACAGGAGTAGGGAGGATTCTGGGAAACCTCGTCCGCAGCTAAATACACTTTATAAGGTTGAAAGGAAGAAAAATTTTAAATCTCCAGCAGGAACGGAAATGGCGTGTATTGGGGGTCATTCGCATTTCTGTGGTGCGGTAACATGCATGCACTGCGTCGCATTACATGACGGCATCCCGCGGAAATCAACAGCTCGCCAATCAATGGCAGGGAACGTCCAGGAATTCAGACATGACACAAAGACTGCACCGCACCACAGACAGTTATGGTGCGCCACGGTATGGCACCCTTAATGCAGTAATGCACATTACAGCAGCGCACCGGTCTGGGTGGACCCAGAATCTCCTCATCAGTGAAGGTAGATTTGGATTTCCTTGAAGGATTGCACGCGGTTTGATGGTGTTTGGTGGCACCGAGGGGACAGTTGTGGAATGACAGTACAGCTGGGATTGGACACGGCGGGGGGGGGGGGGGGAGTCGGGGTGCTGAATGCCCCCTTTGTTAGCCGCACAAACGCCTTTCGTGTCTGAGGGCCGCAAACGCCTCCATCTACCACCAGATTAAAGGGGAACTCCGGGTTTGTGTATAGAGCTGGTCTACAAGTCAGCTTGTGATTGGAAGTCACATGACCTCTCCTATGCTACTCTGTTGCTGAGATTCCATAAATCGGAGGATTGCTATTCCCTGCGACCAGAACAGGAGGCGGGAATTCCCAGCCTACTCGTCCCCCTGCACTTGTCACTGTTAGGCAGCAGGTGGCACTGTAGTCTCATTTGAGCTCTTTTCAGGCATCTCTTTTCCAGCTTGTTGAGAAATATATAAAACATAAAAGGTTTGCAGTAGAGAGAGAGACATTTATTACTCAGGTTTAGAAACCGTCCAGCCACATCTCCGGCGTCTCTGCCCTTCACCCCGATTCTTCATCACACATCATATACCATATAAAGCAAGATACCAGAAAATGAACAAATAGATACAGAGTAACCATAACATTGCAGGAGAAAGTTCCTTAAAATATACTTTGTGTTTATAGCCAGCAGGTGGCAGTCTGGTCTGCTTTACTGATCTTCTCCGCTATCTTTTTACACCTTGTTGAGAAATTATATATATAATATATATACACATACACACACACATACATACACACACACACACACACACAGTGGATATAAAAAGTCTACACACCCCTGTTGGTAAAATGTCCGGTTTCTGTGATAAAAAAATGAAACAAAGATAAATAATTTCAGAACTTTAAAGTGATTGTAAGGGTTCGTTTTTTTTTTTTTTTGTTTTTTTTAAATAACAAACATATCATACTTACATCCACTGTGCAGTTTGTTTTGTACAGAGTGGCCCCGATCCTGGTCTTCCTGGGGTCCCTCAGCAGCTCTCACGGCTCCTCCCCACATCAGATAACCCCCTAGAAGAAGCGCTCTCCTGGGGGGGGGGGGTTACCTTGCGGACACGCTCCTGAGTCCATCATTCGGCATCCATAGCCGCCGAATGTATGACTCGGCCCCGCCCCCCCAGCGCCATTGGATTTGATTGACAGCAGCGGGAGCCAATGGCTGCGCTGCTATCAATCTATCCAATCAGGAGGCGAAAACCCGGGCAGAGAGACAGCGCGTCCCTCCGGGTCGGGTTCCAGGGCTCAGGTAAGTAAAACGGGGGGCTGGGGGGCCGGGCACTGCCAGGTGTTTCTTTACCTTAATGCATAGGATGCACGAGGGGTTACAACCCCTTTAATATGACCTATAAACTGTACAACTCAATTGAAAAACAAACTGAAATCTTTTAGGGGGGAAGTAAAAATAAAAAATAAAATAATGAGGTTGCATTTAGTATGCACACCCTCTTATAACTGGGGATGGCGCTGTGTTCAGAAATGAGCAATCACATTCAAATTCATGTTAAATAGGAGTCAGTACACACCCACCATCATTTAGAGTTCCTCTAATTAACTCCAAAGTTCAGCTGTTCTAGTAGGTCTTTCCTGATATTTTCTTAGTCGCATCCCACAGCAAAATCCATGGTCTGCAGAGAGCTTCCAAAGCTTCAGAGGGATCTCATTGTTAGAAGGTGTCAGTCAGTCAGGAGAAGGGTCCAAGGCATTAGATATACCATGGAACACAGTAAAGACAGTCATCATCAAGTGGAGAAAATCTGGCACAACAGTGACATCACCAAGAACTGGACGTTACCCCAAAATTGATGAAAAGACGAGAAGAAAATTGGTCAGGGAGGCTGCCAAAAGGCCGACAGCAACATTAAAGGAGCTGCAGGAATATCTGACAAGTCCTGGCTGTGTGGTGACAACAATCTCCCGTATTCTTCATATGTCTGGGCTAAGGGGTAGAGTGACGGAAGACTTTTCTTACCAGGAAAAACATCCAAGCTCGGCTACATTTTGTAAAACACATCTGAAGTCTCCCAAAATCATATGGGAAAATATGTTCTGGTCTGATGAAACCAAGGTTGAACCTTTTGGCCATATTTCCAAAAGATATGTTTGGTGTAAAAACAACACTGCACATCACCAGAAGAACACCATACCCACCACGAAGCATGAAACAGTGGCCTTAGTGAAGGTAGAGGGAATTATGAACAGTTCCAAATACCAGTCAATATTGGCACAAAACCTTCAGGCTTCTGCTAGAAAAGCTGAACATGAAGAGGAACTTCATCTTTCAGTAAGACAACGACCCAAAGCATCCATCCAAATCAACAAAGGAATGACTTCACCAGAAGAAGATTTCCCAGCCAGAGACCAGACCTGAATCCCATTGAAAATCTGTGGGGTGATGTGAGGAGGGCTGTGCACAGGAGATGCCCTCTCAATCTGACAGATTTGGAGTGTTTTTGGGCAAATATTGGCAAGTCAAGATGTGCCATGCTGATAGACTCCTCCCCAAAAACACTGAGTGCTGGAATAACATCAAAAGGAGCTTCACCAAAAGTATTAGTGTAAGGGGTGTGCACACTTATGTCACCTGATTATTTTTTTTATTTCTACTTCCCTCCACCTAAAGGATTTTAGTCTTAGGGGGGAACGCAGTTCCGGCCCCTTCAGCACTGAATGTATGTAATGGTAAGGGGTGTGCTGGAGGGTCTACTGTTGCTGGGGGATATATTGTCACTAGAGGGGATTTATTTTTGCAATGGGGTCCTATGTTACTGGGAGGAATCTACTGTTGAGGGGGGGGGGTCTACTGATGCTGGGCTACTGGGAGATCTGCTGTTACTACTGGGGGTCCATTGGTGCTTGGTTGGTATTTCATTGCAGGGTCCCGTGGTGGGAGGTGGGTGTCTATTGTTGTGAGGAGGATCTGTTGATGGAGGGGGACTATTGTTGTTGGGGGGGGGGGGGGGGCATTGTTGCTGGGGGTGTATATTGTTTCTGTGGGGTCTATTATTGCTGGTGGGGGGTCTATTGTTGCTGGGGGGTCTATTATTGCTGGGGGTCTATTATTGCTGGTGGGGGGCTGTTGTTGGGGGGTCTATTGTTGCTGGTGGAGGGCTATTGTTGCTGGGGGGTCTATTATTGCTGGTGGGGGGCTATTTTTGCTGGGGGGGTCTATTGTTGCTGGGGGGGCTATTATTGCTGGGGGGGGGGGCTATTGTTGCTGGGGGGGCTATTATTGCTGGCGGGGGCTATTGTTGCTGGGGGGCTATTGTTGCTGGCAGCAGATCTATTTTACTGTATTTCTTGTAATCATTACCAAATTCCATAAAAATTACTTAGAACCACAAAATGGTACTTGGTTCTGTACTCTCTAAAATGCTGTTCCTATTCTCTGATAATAAAAGCCCTATATACAGTATCTCACAAAAGCGAGTAGACCCCTCACATTTTTGTAAATATTTTTTCTTTTTTTTTGTTTGCCATACCTCCTTAGACCCAGTCTGTCCACACAGTGAGGTGGTGGTCCTCCGATGACAGGACAGAGTGAGGTGGTGGTCCTCCGATGACAGGACAGAGTGAGGTGGTGGTCCTCCGATGACAGGACAGCGTGAGGTGGTGGTCCTCCGATGACAGGACAGCGTGAGGTGGTGGTCCTCCGATGACAGGACAGCGTGAGGTGGTGGTCCTCCGGTGACCGGACAGAGTGAGGTGGTGGTCCTCCGGTGACCGGACAGAGTGAGGTGGTGGTCCTCCGATGACAGGACAGAGTGAGGTGGTGGTCCTCCGATGACAGGACAGCGTGAGGTGGTGGTCCTCCGATGACAGGACAGAGTGAGGTGGTGGTCCTCTGGTGACAGGACAGAGTGAGGTGGTTGTTCTCCAGTGACCGGGCAGAGTGAGGTGGTGGTCCTCCGGCGACTGGACAGAGTGAGGTGGTGCTCCCCGATGACAGGACAGAGTGAGGTGGTGGTCCTCTGGTGACAGGACAGCGTGAGGTGGTGGTCCTCTGGTGACAGGACAGCGTGAGGTGGTGGGAAGCTGGGGGCAGCACAGCGATGGGAAGAGCCCCAGACTGGAGGACATGGAGTTTGTTCAGAAACAATTGTTTTCCACCTGTGTTCCATCTCAGTTCTGCTGATCTTCTGCAGCCTCTCCCTGTCTCCATGCACACCGTACTGCCCCTTTGCACATCTCCAAGCACTCCTGTCTATGGCAGAGCCGGGCCGGAGGTCGACCATTGCAGATCTCCAGGCACTCCTGTCTATGGCAGAGCCGGGCCAGAGGTCGGTCATTGTACATCTCCAGGCACTCGTTACTATGGCAGAGCCGGGCTGGAGGTCGGTCATTGTACATCTCCAGGCACTCCTGTCTATGGCAGAGCCGGGCCGGAGGTCGGTCATTGTACATCTCCAGGCACTCCTGTCTATGGCAGAGCCGGGCCGGAGGTCGGTCATTGTACATCTCCAGGCACTCCTGTCTATGCAGAGCCGGGCCGGAGGTCGGTCATTGTACATCTCCAGGCACTCGTTACTATGGCAGAGCCGGGCTGGAGGTCGGTCATTGTACATCTCCAGGCACTCGTTACTATGGCAGAGCCGGGCTGGAGGTCGGTCATTGCACATCTCCAGGCACTCCTGTCTATGGCAGAGCCGGGCTGGAGGTCGGTCATTGTACATCTCCAGGCACTCCTGTCTATGGCAGAGCCGGGCCGGAGGTCCATCATTGCACATCTCCAGGCACTCCTGTCTATGGCAGAGCCGGGCTGGAGGTCGGTCATTGCACATCTCCAGGCACTCCTGTCTATGGCAGAGCCGGGCCGGAGGTCCATCATTGCACATCTCCAGGCACTCCTGTCTATGGCAGAGCCGGGTCGGAGGTCGGTCATTGTACATCTCCAGGCACTCCTGTCTATGGCAGAGCCGGGCTGGAGGTCGGTCATTGTACATCTCCAGGCACTCCTGTCTATGGCAGAGCCGGGCCGGAGGTCGGTCATTGTACATCTCCAGGCACTCCTGTCTATGGCAGAGCCGGGCCGGAGGTCCATCATTGCACATCTCCAGGCACTCCTGTCTATGGCAGAGCCGGGTCGGAGGTCGGTCATTGTACATCTCCAGGCACTCCTGTCTATGGCAGAGCCGGGCTGGAGGTCGGTCATTGTACATCTCCAGGCACTCCTGTCTATGGCAGAGCCGGGCCGGAGGTCCATCATTGCACATCTCCAGGCACTCCTGTCTATGGCAGAGCCGGGCCGGAGGTCGGTCATTGCACATCTCCAGGCACTCCTGTCTATGGCAGAGCCGGGTCGGAGGTCGGTCATTGTACATCTCCAGGCACTACGGTGATGGCGATACGGCATTTCTCAGGGGAATTTCTGATGGTGACACCGGAGGACCATGTCTGTGTCATGTGAGCTGAGATGACCATTGAAAGCCCATGTGACGGGGTGACAACACAGGAGAACAATTAAGAGACAGGAACAGAGCGTTGTCACCCTATACCAGGATAATCAAAGCTGCAGATTTACAAAGACTGAAGATGAGAATCACATGGTAAAGATTTTATAGATAGTTCTGTAATTCTGGTGAGGAATTCAGAAGATTGGCGGAGCCCCAGTACCGAGCCCCTCCTTAGCCTGCCGCCGCCTCTGCCCACTCTCCTGGATGGGACGCAGCTGTACAACCCGCTCACGTTGTGTCATTTCTGCTCGGCTGGCACTTTCCATCCCCCGGGATGTCAGCACTTGCCGCCTGCAGATCCGCAATCACATGTGACGGCCAGCAAGAATGCCATTCTATGAATAGAAGTGTCACTGACTGTCATGGGAGACACGTGCAGAGGACGGACACACACGGGGGACACATACAGAGGACGGACACACACGGGGGACACATACAGAGGACGGACACACACGGAGGACACGTACAGACGATGGACACACACGGAGGACACGTACAGACGACGGACACACACGGGGGACACGTACAGAGGACGGACACACGGAGGACACGTACAGACGATGGACACACACGGAGGACACGTACAGACGACGGACACACACGGGGGACACGTGCAGAGGACGGACAACACACGGGGGACACGTGCAGAGGACGGACACACACGGGGGACACGTACAGAGGACGGACACACACGGGGGACACGTACAGAGGACGGACACACACGGGGGACACGTACAGAGGACGGACACACACGGAGGACACGTACAGAGGACGGACACACACGGAGGACACGTACAGAGGATGGACACACACGGAGGACACGTACAGAGGATGGACACACAGGGGACACATACAGAGGACGGACACACACGGAGGACACGTACAGAGGATGGACACACAGGGGACACGTACAGAGGACGGACACACAGGGGACACGTACAGAGGACGGACACACACGGAGGACACATACAGAGGACGGACACACACGGAGGACACGTACAGAGGATGGACACACAGGGGACACGTACAGAGGACGGACCACACACGGAGGACACGTACAGAGGATGGACACACAGGGGACACGTACAGAGGACGGACACACACGGAGGACACATACAGAGGACGGACACACACGGAGGACACGTACAGAGGACGGACACACAGGGGACACATACAGAGGACGGACACACACGGAGGACACGTACAGAGGACGGACACACACGGAGGACACGTACAGAGGACGGACACACACGGAGGACACGTACAGAGGACGGACACATAGGGGACACGTACAGAGGACGGACACACACGGAGGACACGTACAGAGGACAGACACACAGGGAGGACACGTACAGAGGACAGACACACAGGGAGGACACGTACAGAGGACAGACACACAGTGAGGACACGTACAGAGGACGGACACATAGGGGACACGTACAGAGGACGGACACACACGGAGGACACGTACAGAGGACGGACACACACGGAGGACACGTACAGAGGACGGACACACACGGAGGACACGTACAGAGGACGGACACACACGGAGGACACGTACAGAGGACAGACACACAGGGAGGACACACACACAGGGAGGACACGTACAGAGGAAGGACACATAGGGGGACACGTACAGAGGACGGACACACACGGAGGACACGTACAGAGGACGGACACACACGGAGGACACGTACAGAGGACGGACACACACGGAGGACACGTACAGAGGACGGACACACACGGAGGACACGTACAGAGGACACGTACAGAGGACGGACACACACGGAGGACACGTACAGAGGACGGACACGTACAGAGGACGGACACACACGGAGGACGGACACACACGGAGGACACGTACAGAGGACGGACACACACGGAGGACACGTACAGAGGACGGACACACACGGAGGACACGTACAGAGGACGGGACACACACGGAGGACACGTACAGAGGACGGACACACACGGAGGACACGTACAGAGGACAGACACACAGGGAGGACACACACACAGGGAGGACACGTACAGAGGACGGACACACACGGAGGACACGTACAGAGGACGGACACACACGGAGGACACGTACAGAGGACGGACACACACGGAGGACACGTACAGAGGACGGACACACACGGAGGACACGTACAGAGGACGGACACACACGGAGGACACGTACAGAGGACGGACACACACGGAGGACACGTACAGAGGACGGACACGTACAGAGGACGGACACACACGGAGGACACGTACAGAGGACGGACACACACGGAGGACACGTACAGAGGACGGACACACACGGAGGACACGTACAGAGGACGGACACACACGGAGGACACGTACAGAGGACGGACACATAGGGGACACGTACAGAGGACGGACACACACGGAGGACACGTACAGAGGACAGACACACAGGGAGGACACGTACAGAGGACAGACACACAGGGAGGACACGTACAGAGGACAGACACACAGGGAGGACACGTACAGAGGACAGACACACAGGGAGGACACGTACAGAGGACGGACACATAGGGGACACGTACAGAGGACGGACACACACGGAGGACACGTACAGAGGACGGACACACACGGAGGACACGTACAGAGGACGGACACACACGGAGGACACGTACAGAGGACGGACACACACGGAGGACACGTACAGAGGACGGACACACACGGAGGACACGTACAGAGGACGGACACACACGGAGGACACGTACAGAGGACGGACACACACGGAGGACACGTACAGAGGACGGACACACACGGAGGACACGTACAGAGGACGGACACACACGGAGGACACGTACAGAGGACGGACACACACGGAGGACACGTACAGAGGACGGACACACACGGAGGACACGTACAGAGGACGGACACACACGGAGGACACGTACAGAGGACGGACACACACGGAGGACACGTACAGAGGACAGACACACAGGGAGGACACACACACAGGGAGGACACGTACAGAGGACGGACACACACGGAGGACACGTACAGAGGACGGACACACACGGAGGACACGTACAGAGGACGGACACGTACAGAGGACGGACACACACGGAGGACACGTACAGAGGACGGACACACACGGAGGACACGTACAGAGGACGGACACACACGGAGGACACGTACAGAGGACGGACACACACGGAGGACACGTACAGAGGACGGACACACACGGAGGACACGTACAGAGGACGGACACGTACAGAGGACGGACACACACGGAGGACACGTACAGAGGACGGACACACACGGAGGACACGTACAGAGGACGGACACACACGGAGGACACGTACAGAGGACGGACACACACGGAGGACACGTACAGAGGACGGACACACACGGAGGACACGTACAGAGGACGGACACACACGGAGGACACGTACAGAGGACGGACACACAGGGAGGACACGTACAGAGGACGGACACATGGGGGGACACATACAGAGGACGGACACACACGGAGGACACGTACAGAGGACGGACACACACGGAGGACACGTACAGAGGACGGACACACACGGAGGACACGTACAGAGGACGGACACACAGGGAGGACACGTACAGAGGACGGACACACAGGGAGGACACGTACAGAGGACGGACACACACGGAGGACACGTACAGAGGACGGACACACACGGAGGACACGTACAGAGGACGGACACACACGGAGGACACATACAGAGGACGGACACACACGGAGGACACGTACAGAGGACGGACACATAGGGGACACGTACAGAGGACGGACATACACGGAGGACACGTACAGAGGACGGACACACACGGAGGACACGTACAGAGGACGGACACACACGGAGGACACGTACAGAGGACGGACACACACGGAGGACACGTACAGAGGACGGACACACACGGAGGACACGTACAGAGGACAGACACACAGGGAGGACACGTACAGAGGACGGACACACAGGGAGGACACGTACAGAGGACGGACACACAGGGAGGACACGTACAGAGGACGGACACACAGGGAGGACACGTACAGAGGACGGACACACACGGGGGACACATACAGAGGACGGACACACACGGAGGACACGTACAGAGGACGGACACACAGGGGACACATACAGAGGACGGACACACACGGGGGGACACATACAGAGGACGGACACACAGGGGACACATACAGAGGACGGACACACACGGAGGACACGTACAGAGGACGGACACACACGGGGGACACGTACAGAGGACGGACACACACGGGGGACACGTACAGAGGACGGACACACACGGAGGACACATACAGAGGACGGACACACAGGGGACACATACAGAGGACGGACACACACGGAGGACACGTACAGAGGATGGACACACAGGGGACACATACAGAGGACGGACACACACGGAGGACACGTACAGAGGACAGACACACGGAGGACACGTACAGAGGATGGACACACAGGGGACACGTACAGAGGACGGACACACACGGGGGACACGTACAGAGGACGGACACGTACAGAGGACGGACACACACGGAGGACACGTACAGAGGACGGACACACACGGAGGACACGTACAGAGGACGGACACACACGGAGGACACGTACAGAGGACGGACACACAGGGAGGACACGTACAGAGGACGGACACACACGGAGGACACGTACAGAGGACGGACACACAGGGAGGACATGTACAGAGGACAGACATATAGGGGACACGTACAGAGGACAGACACACAGGGAGGACACGTACAGAGGACGGACACATGGGGGGACACATACAGAGGACGGACACATGGGGGGACACGTACAGAGGACGGACACACGGGGAATAATAAGATGCCTGCAATCCTCTTCCTGTGCAGAGCTCACATCAGACGGAGGGGGTTATGTCATCTACCTAGAGTTGCCACCTCATCCCTTTAAACCCGAACACCTTTGAATTACACAGGTTCTGAGGCTAATTAAATGCAGATAAGGCACAAGGTGAGTTTAATTACCACCTTAATCAGCCACAGAAGCTGTGTAATTCATATGTGTTCTGGTTTAAAGGGATGAGGTGGCAACCATACATCTACCATCCTGGCATGTTTCAGGCACTGGGAGCTGGAGGAGGTGTGGGGGAGGGAGCCTTGCCATAACAGAGAAGGTGGGTGACTCAGGGTGAATCACGTTGGGTAGAGTAGTCCCAGTCCCATAGGTGGGTGCGGACAGATGGTGGTCACAGTGACACGTCTCTGCGCCATGTGCACAGCAGCGTGCTGCCGACGATCACACAATCCAAGCACAATTGATTCCATTAATTGTAGCTGAGAGGCCTCATTAGCAGCCAGTGACCTAATTAGCAAATATTCCGACTACAGCTGTGCGCCCTTCAGCCTGAAATATGAACTGTCTGTGCTGCCAGCCACTCACATGTCAGGAAAGAGAAAAGCAGCAACACAGACAGTTCCTCTTCTCATATACAGTGCCTGGAAAAAGTATTCATACCCCCTGAGATTCTCCACATTTTGTTACAACCAAAAACATAAATGTATTTTATTGGGATTTTATGTGATAGACCAACACAAAGTGTCACATAATTGTGAAGTGGAAGGAAAATGATAAATGATACAAATAAATATGTGAAAAGTGTGGGGGGAGGGGCATTTGTATGGCGCCCCCCGGAGTCAATACTTTGTAGAACCTCCTTTCTCTACAAGTCTTTTTGGGGATGTCTCTACCAGCTTTGCACATCTAGAGAGGACATTTCTGCCCATTCTTCTTTGTAAAATATCTCAAGCTCTGTCAGATTGGATGGAGAGCGTCTGTGAACAGCAATTTTCAAGTCTTGCCACAGATTCTCAATGTGATTTAGGTCTGGACTGTGACTGGGCCATTCTAACACATGAATATGCTTTGATCTAAACCATTCCATTGTAGCTCTGGCTGGATGTTTCGGGTCGTTGTCCTGCTGGAAGGTGAACCTCCGCCCCGGTCTCAAGTCTTTTGTAGACTCTAACAGGTTTTCTTCTAAGATTGTCCTGTATTTGTCTCCATCCATCTTCCCATCAACTCTGACCAGCTTCCCTGTCCCTGCTGAAGAAAACCATCCCCACCACATGATGCTGCCACCACCATGTTTCACGGTGGGGATGGTGTGTTCAGGGTGATGTGCAGTGTTAGTTTTCCCCACACATAGCGTTTTACTTTTAGGCCATAAAGTAGAATTTTGGTCTCCTCTGACCAGATCACCTTCTTCCACATGTTTGCTGTGTCCTCCACATGGCTTCTCACAAACTACAAACAGGACTTCTTATGACTTTCTTTCACCAATGTCTTTCTTCTTGTCACTCTTCCATAAAGGGCAGATTTGTGGAGAACACGACTAATAGTTGTCCTGTGGACAGATTCTCCCACCTGAGCTGTGGATCTCTGCAGCTCCTCCAGAGTTACCATGGACCTCTTGGCTCTTCTCTGATGAATGCTCTCCTTGCCCGGCCGGTCAGTTTAGGTGGACGGCCATGTCTTGGTAGGTTTGCAGTTGTGCCATACTCTTTCCATTTTCCGATGATGGATTGAACAGAGCTCCGTGAGATGTTCAAAGCTTGGGAGATTTTTTTATAACCTAACCCTGCTTTATACTTCTCCACAACTTTATCCCTGACCTGTCTGGTGTGTTCCTTGGTCTTCATGATGCTGTTTGTTCACTAAGGTTCTCTAACAAACCTCTGAGGGCTTCACAGAACAGCTGTATTTATACTGAGATTAAATGACACACAGGTGGACTCTATTTACTAATTAGGTGACTTCTGAAGGCAATTGGTTCCACTAGATTTTAGTTATCAGAGTAAAGGGGGCTGAATACAAATGCCCCTCCCCCCCACACTTTTCACATATTTATTTGTATCATTTATCATTTTCCTTCCACTTCACAATTATGTGACACTTTGTGTTGGTCCATCACATAAAATCCCAATAAAATACATTTACGTTTTTGGTTGTAACAAAATGTGGGGAATTTCAGGGGGTATGAATACTTTTTCAAGGCACTGTAAAAATATCTGAGACCCCCCAGTATGAGGAGATCTCCGGGTTGTGTCAGATTTATATTTGTATCCCCTGATCCCAGACCCCAACATTGTATCCCCTGATCCCAGACCCCAACATTGTATCCCCTGATCCCAGACCCCAACATTGTATCTCCTGATCCCAGACCCCAACATTGTATCTCCTGATCCCAGACCCCAACATTGTATCCCCTGATCCCAGACCCCAACATTGTATCCCCTGATCCCAGACCCCAACATTGTATCTCCTGATCCCAGACCCCAACATTGTATCCCCCTGATCCCAGACCCCAACATTGTATCCCCTGATCCCAGACCCCAACATTGTATCTCCTGATCCCAGACCCCAACATTGTATCCCCTGATCCCAGACCCCAACATTGTATCTCCTGATCCCAGACCCCAACATTGTATCCACCTGATCCCAGACCCCAACATTGTATCCCCTGATCCCAGACCCCAACATTGTATCCACCTGATCCCAGACCCCAACATTGTATCCCCTGATCCCAGACCCCAACATTGTATCCACCTGATCCCAGACCCCAACATTGTATCCCCTGATCCCAGACCCCAACATTGTATCCCCTGATCCCAGACCCCAACATTGTATCCCCTGATCCCAGACCCCAACATTGTATCCCCTGATCCCAGACCCCAACATTGTATCCCCCTGATCCCAGACCACAACATTGTATCCCCCTGATCCCAGACCACAACATTGTATCCCCTGATCCCAGACCCCAACATTGTATCCACCTGATCCCAGACCCCAACATTGTATCCCCTGATCCCAGACCCCAACATTGTATCCCCTGATCCCAGACCCCAACATTGTATCCCCTGATCCCAGACCACAACATTGTATCCCCTGATCCCAGACCCCAACATTGTATCCCCTGATCCCAGACCCCAACATTGTATCCCCTGATCCCAGACCCCAACATTGTATCCCCTGATCCCAGACCCCAACATTGTATCCACCTGATCCCAGACCCCAACATTGTATCCCCTGATCCCAGACCCCAACATTGTATCCCCTGATCCCAGACCCCAACATTGTATCTCCTGATCCCAGACCCCAACATTGTATCCCCCTGATCCCAGACCCCAACATTGTATCCCCTGATCCCAGACCCCAACATTGTATCTCCTGATCCCAGACCCCAACATTGTATCCCCTGATCCCAGACCCCAACATTGTATCCCCTGATCCCAGACCCCAACATTGTATCCCCTGATCCCAGACCCCAACATTGTATCCCCTGATCCCAGACCCCAACATTGTATCCACCTGATCCCAGACCCCAACATTGTATCCCCTGATCCCAGACCCCAACATTGTATCCACCTGATCCCAGACCCCAACATTGTATCCACCTGATCCCAGACCCCAACATTGTATCCCCTGATCCCAGACCCCAACATTGTATCCCCTGATCCCAGACCCCAACATTGTATCCACCTGATCCCAGACCCCAACATTGTATCCACCTGATCCCAGACCCCAACATTGTATCCCCTGATCCCAGACCCCAACATTGTATCCCCTGATCCCAGACCCCAACATTGTATCCACCTGATCCCAGACCCCAACATTGTATCCCCTGATCCCAGACCCCAACATTGTATCCCCCTGATCCCAGACCCCAACATTGTATCCCCTGATCCCAGACCCCAACATTGTATCCCCTGATCACAGACCCCAACATTGTATCCCCTGATCCCAGACCCCAACATTGTATCCCCCTGATCCCAGACCCCAACATTGTATCCCCTGATCCCAGACCCCAACATTGTATCCCCTGATCCCAGACCCCAACATTGTATCCCCTGATCCCAGACCCCAACATTGTATCCCCCTGATCCCAGACCCCAACATTGTATCCCCTGATCCCAGACCCCAACATTGTATCCCCTGATCCCAGACCCCAACATTGTATCCCCTGATCCCAGACCCCAACATTGTATCCACCTGATCCCAGACCCCAACATTGTATCCACCTGATCCCAGACCCCAACATTGTATCCCCTGATCCCAGACCCCAACATTGTATCCCCTGATCCCAGACCCCAACATTGTATCCCCTGATCCCAGACCCCAACATTGTATCCCCTGATCCCAGACCACAACATTGTATCCACCTGATCCCAGACCCCAACATTGTATCCCCCTGATCCCAGACCCCAACATTGTATCTCCTGATCCCAGACCCCAACATTGTATCCCCCTGATCCCAGACCCCAACATTGTATCCACCTGATCCCAGACCCCAACATTGTATCCCCTGATCCCAGACCCCAACATTGTATCCCCTGATCCCAGACCCCAACATTGTATCCCCCTGATCCCAGACCCCAACATTGTATCCCCCTGATCCCAGACCCCAACATTGTATCCCCTGATCCCAGACCCCAACATTGTATCCCCTGATCCCAGACCCCAACATTGTATCCACCTGATCCCAGACCCCAACATTGTATCCCCTGATCCCAGACCCCAACATTGTATCCCCCTGATCCCAGACCCCAACATTGTATCCCCTGATCCCAGACCCCAACATTGTATCCCCTGATCCCAGACCCCAACATTGTATCCACCTGATCCCAGACCCCAACATTGTATCCCCTGATCCCAGACCCCAACATTGTATCCCCTGATCCCAGACCCCAACATTGTATCCCCCTGATCCCAGACCCCAACATTGTATCCCCTGATCCCAGACCCCAACATTGTATCCCCCTGATCCCAGACCCCAACATTGTATCCCCTGATCCCAGACCCCAACATTGTATCCCCTGATCCCAGACCCCAACATTGTATCTCCTGATCCCAGACCCCAACATTGTATGCCCTGATCCCAGACCCCAACATTGTATCCCCCTGATCCCAGACCCCAACATTGTATCCCCTGATCCCAGACCCCAACATTGTATCCACCTGATCCCAGACCCCAACATTGTATCCCCTGATCCCAGACCCCAACATTGTATCCCCCTGATCCCAGACCCCAACATTGTATCCACCTGATCCCAGACCCCAACATTGTATCCCCTGATCCCAGACCCCAACATTGTATCCCCTGATCCCAGACCCCAACATTGTATCCACCTGATCCCAGACCCCAACATTGTATCCCCTGATCCCAGACCCCAACATTGTATCCCCCTGATCCCAGACCCCAACATTGTATCTCCTGATCCCAGACCCCAACATTGTATCCCCCTGATCCCAGACCCCAACATTGTATCCCCCTGATCCCAGACCCCAACATTGTATCCCCTGATCCCAGACCCCAACATTGTATCCACCTGATCCCAGACCCCAACATTGTATCCCCTGATCCCAGACCCCAACATTGTATCCCCTGATCCCAGACCCCAACATTGTATCCCCTGATCCCAGACCCCAACATTGTATCCCCTGATCCCAGACCCCAACATTGTATCTCCTGATCCCAGACCCCAACATTGTATCTCCTGATCCCAGACCCCAACATTGTATCCCCTGATCCCAGACCCCAACATTGTATCTCCTGATCCCAGACCCCAACATTGTATCTCCTGATCCCAGACCCCAACATTGTATCCACCTGATCCCAGACCCCAACATTGTATCCCCTGATCCCAGACCCCAACATTGTATCCCCTGATCCCAGACCCCAACATTGTATCCCCTGATCCCAGACCCCAACATTGTATCCCCCTGATCCCAGACCCCAACATTGTATCCACCTGATCCCAGACCCCAACATTGTATCCCCTGATCCCAGACCCCAACATTGTATCCCCCTGATCCCAGACCCCAACATTGTATCCCCTGATCCCAGACCCCAACATTGTATCCCCTGATCCCAGACCCCAACATTGTATCCCCTGATCCCAGACCCCAACATTGTATCCCCCTGATCCCAGACCCCAACATTGTATCCACCTGATCCCAGACCCCAACATTGTATCCACCTGATCCCAGACCCCAACATTGTATCCCCTGATCCCAGACCCCAACATTGTATCCACCTGATCCCAGACCCCAACATTGTATCCCCCTGATCCCAGACCCCAACATTGTATCCCCTGATCCCAGACCCCAACATTGTATCCCCCTGATCCCAGACCCCAACATTGTATCCCCTGATCCCAGACCCCAACATTGTATCCACCTGATCCCAGACCCCAACATTGTATCCACCTGATCCCAGACCCCAACATTGTATCCCCTGATCCCAACATTGTATCCCCTGATCCCAGACCCCAACATTGTATCCCCTGATCCCATACCCCAACATTGTATCCCCCTGATCCCAGACCCCAACATTGTATCCCCTGATCCCAGACCCCAACATTGTATCTCCTGATCCCAGACCCCAACATTGTATCCCCTGATCCCATACCCCAACATTGTATCCCCCTGATCCCAGACCCCAACATTGTATCCCCTGATCCCAGACCCCAACATTGTATCCCCTGATCCCAGACCCCAACATTGTATCCCCTGATCCCAGACCCCAACATTGTATCTCCTGATCCCAGACCCCAACATTGTATCCCCTGATCCCATACCCCAACATTGTATCCCCCTGATCCCAGACCCCAACATTGTATCCCCTGATCCCAGACCCCAACATTGTATCCCCTGATCCCAGACCCCAACATTGTATCCACCTGATCCCAGACCCCAACATTGTATCCCCCTGATCCCAGACCCCAACATTGTATCCCCTGATCCCAGACCCCAACATTGTATCCCCCTGATCCCAGACCCCAACATTGTATCCCCTGATCCCAGACCCCAACATTGTATCCACCTGATCCCAGACCCCAACATTGTATCCACCTGATCCCAGACCCCAACATTGTATCCCCTGATCCCAACATTGTATCCCCTGATCCCAGACCCCAACATTGTATCCCCTGATCCCATACCCCAACATTGTATCCCCCTGATCCCAGACCCCAACATTGTATCCCCTGATCCCAGACCCCAACATTGTATCTCCTGATCCCAGACCCCAACATTGTATCCCCTGATCCCATACCCCAACATTGTATCCCCCTGATCCCAGACCCCAACATTGTATCCCCTGATCCCAGACCCCAACATTGTATCCCCCTGATCCCAGACCCCAACATTGTATCCCCTGATCCCAGACCCCAACATTGTATCCACCTGATCCCAGACCCCAACATTGTATCCACCTGATCCCAGACCCCAACATTGTATCCACCTGATCCCAGACCCCAACATTGTATCCCCTGATCCCAACATTGTATCCCCTGATCCCAGACCCCAACATTGTATCCCCTGATCCCAGACCCCAACATTGTATCCACCTGATCCCAGACCCCAACATTGTATCCCCTGATCCCAGACCCCAACATTGTATCCACCTGATCCCAGACCCCAACATTGTATCCACCTGATCCCAGACCCCAACATTGTATCCACCTGATCCCAGACCCCAACATTGTATCCCCTGATCCCAGACCCCAACATTGTATCCCCTGATCCCAGACCCCAACATTGTATCCACCTGATCCCAGACCCCAACATTGTATCCCCTGATCCCAGACCCCAACATTGTATCCCCTGATCCCAGACCCCAACATTGTATCCCCTGATCCCAGACCCCAACATTGTATCCACCTGATCCCAGACCCCAACATTGTATCCCCTGATCCCAGACCCCAACATTGTATCCCCTGATCCCAGACCCCAACATTGTATCCCCCTGATCCCAGACCACAACATTGTATCCCCTGATCCCAGACCCCAACATTGTATCTCCTGATCCCAGACCCCAACATTGTATCCCCCTGATCCCAGACCCCAACATTGTATCCACCTGATCCCAGACCCCAACATTGTATCCCCTGATCCCAGACCCCAACATTGTATCCCCTGATCCCAGACCCCAACATTGTATCCACCTGATCCCAGACCCCAACATTGTATCCCCTGATCCCAGACCCCAACATTGTATCCACCTGATCCCAGACCCCAACATTGTATCCACCTGATCCCAGACCCCAACATTGTATCCACCTGATCCCAGACCCCAACATTGTATCCCCTGATCCCAGACCCCAACATTGTATCCCCTGATCCCAGACCCCAACATTGTATCCACCTGATCCCAGACCCCAACATTGTATCCCCTGATCCCAGACCCCAACATTGTATCCCCTGATCCCAGACCCCAACATTGTATCCCCTGATCCCAGACCCCAACATTGTATCCACCTGATCCCAGACCCCAACATTGTATCCCCTGATCCCAGACCCCAACATTGTATCCCCTGATCCCAGACCCCAACATTGTATCCCCTGATCCCAGACCCCAACATTGTATCCCCTGATCCCAGACCCCAACATTGTATCCCCCTGATCCCAGACCCCAACATTGTATCCCCTGATCCCAGACCCCAACATTGTATCTCCTGATCCCAGACCCCAACATTGTATCCCCCTGATCCCAGACCCCAACATTGTATCCCCTGATCCCAGACCCCAACATTGTATCCACCTGATCCCAGACCCCAACATTGTATCCCCTGATCCCAGACCCCAACATTGTATCCCCTGATCCCAGACCCCAACATTGTATCCCCTGATCCCAGACCCCAACATTGTATCCCCTGATCCCAGACCCCAACATTGTATCCCCTGATCCCAGACCCCAACATTGTATCCCCTGATCCCAGACCCCAACATTGTATCCACCTGATCCCAGACCCCAACATTGTATCCCCTGATCCCAGACCCCAACATTGTATCCCCTGATCCCAGACCCCAACATTGTATCCCCCTGATCCCAGACCCCAACATTGTATCCCCTGATCCCAGACCCCAACATTGTATCTCCTGATCCCAGACCCCAACATTGTATCCCCCTGATCCCAGACCACAACATTGTATCCACCTGATCCCAGACCCCAACATTGTATCCCCTGATCCCAGACCCCAACATTGTATCTCCTGATCCCAGACCCCAACATTGTATCTCCTGATCCCAGACCCCAACATTGTATCTCCTGATCCCAGACCCCAACATTGTATCTCCTGATCCCAGACCCCAACATTGTATCTCCTGATCCCAGACCCCAACATTGTATCCACCTGATCCCAGACCCCAACATTGTATCCACCTGATCCCAGACCCCAACATTGTATCCCCTGATCCCAGACCCCAACATTGTATCTCCTGATCCCAGACCCCAACATTGTATCTCCTGATCCCAGACCCCAACATTGTATCTCCTGATCCCAGACCCCAACATTGTATCCACCTGATCCCAGACCCCAACATTGTATCCCCCTGATCCCAGACCCCAACATTGTATCCACCTGATCCCAGACCCCAACATTGTATCTCCCTGATCCCAGACCCCAACATTGTATCCCCTGATCCCAGACCCCAACATTGTATCCACCTGATCCCAGACCCCAACATTGTATCCACCTGATCCCAGACCCCAACATTGTATCCACCTGATCCCAGACCCCAACATTGTATCCACCTGATCCCAGACCCCAACATTGTATCCCCTGATCCCAGACCCCAACATTGTATCCCCTGATCCCAGACCCCAACATTGTATCCACCTGATCCCAGACCCCAACATTGTATCCCCTGATCCCAGACCCCAACATTGTATCCCCTGATCCCAGACCCCAACATTGTATCCACCTGATCCCAGACCCCAACATTGTATCCCCTGATCCCAGACCCCAACATTGTATCCCCTGATCCCAGACCCCAACATTGTATCCACCTGATCCCAGACCCCAACATTGTATCCCCTGATCCCAGACCCCAACATTGTATCCCCTGATCCCAGACCCCAACATTGTATCCCCTGATCCCAGACCCCAACATTGTATCCCCTGATCCCAGACCCCAACATTGTATCCCCTGATCCCAGACCCCAACATTGTATCTCCTGATCCCAGACCCCAACATTGTATCCCCCTGATCCCAGACCCCAACATTGTATCTCCTGATCCCAGACCCCAACATTGTATCCCCTGATCCCAGACCCCAACATTGTATCCCCTGATCCCAGACCCCAACATTGTATCCCCTGATCCCAGACCCCAACATTGTATCCTCTGATCCCAGACCCCAACATTGTATCCACCTGATCCCAGACCCCAACATTGTATCCACCTGATCCCAGACCCCAACATTGTATCCCCTGATCCCAGACCCCAACATTGTATCCCCTGATCCCAGACCACAACATTGTATCCCCTGATCCCAGACCCCAACATTGTATCCCCCTGATCCCAGACCCCAACATTGTATCCCCCTGATCCCAGACCCCAACATTGTATCTCCTGATCCCAGACCCCAACATTGTATCCCCTGATCCCAGACCCCAACATTGTATCTCCTGATCCCAGACCCCAACATTGTATCCACCTGATCCCAGACCCCAACATTGTATCCACCTGATCCCAGACCCCAACATTGTATCTCCTGATCCCAGACCCCAACATTGTATCCCCTGATCCCAGACCCCAACATTGTATCCCCTGATCCCAGACCCCAACATTGTATCCCCTGATCCCAGACCCCAACATTGTATCCCCTGATCCCAGACCCCAACATTGTATCCCCTGATCCCAGACCCCAACATTGTATCCCCTGATCCCAGACCACAACATTGTATCCACCTGATCCCAGACCCCAACATTGTATCCCCTGATCCCAGACCCCAACATTGTATCCCCCTGATCCCAGACCCCAACATTGTATCCCCTGATCCCAGACCACAACATTGTATCTCCTGATCCCAGACCCCAACATTGTATCCCCTGATCCCAGACCCCAACATTGTATCCCCTGATCCCAGACCCCAACATTGTATCCCCTGATCCCAGACCACAACATTGTATCCACCTGATCCCAGACCCCAACATTGTATCCCCTGATCCCAGACCCCAACATTGTATCCCCCTGATCCCAGACCCCAACATTGTATCCCCTGATCCCAGACCACAACATTGTATCTCCTGATCCCAGACCCCAACATTGTATCCCCTGATCCCAGACCCCAACATTGTATCCCCTGATCCACAGCAGGGCGGTCAGATTTAAGGAATGACAGAATAATCAGATCACAAGGTGACAGTCGCATGAAGTAAGCAGTAAGGGACACAGGCTGAAGAGCTTGCAATCTATTGGGTACAGAGTGCGGTCCCTTTCATCCTACGATGTATAAGTCTGCTGCCCGTCCTTGTCCCCGCAGGTGAAAGCTCAAACCCGCTGGCTGCCCTTTCTGGAGATTCGGCACATTCCCGGTGATGGGATCCCCTGGTCTGATCCCGAGATTTCCCAACAAGCTGGAAAATTTCTGCTTCATTAGAGGCAGCGACCCTCATAGATGGTATGTGGTCTGCCAGCCGGCTTTATAATGAATGGTCTGCCAGCCGGCTTTATAATGAATGGTCTGCCAGCTGGGCTCCATTATAATGAATGGTCTGCCAGCCGGCTTTATAATGAATGGTCTGCCAGCCAGCTTTATAATGAACGGTCTGCCAGCCGGGCTCTGTTATAATGAACGATCTGCCAGCCGGGCTTATAATGATGGGCTTGCCAGCCTAGCTGTTATAATGAATGGTCTGCCAGTCAGGCTTATAATGAACGGTCTGCCAGCCGGGCTCTGTTATATGAATGGTCTACCAGCCGGCTTTATAATGAACGGTCTGACAGCCGGGCTTATAATGAACGGTCTGACAGCCGGGCTTATAGTGAATGCTCTGCCAGCCGGGCTTATAGTGAATGCTCTGCCAGCCGGGCTTATAGTGAACGCTCTGCCAGCCGGGCTTATAGTGAACGCTCTGCCAGCCGGGCTCCATTATAATGAACAGTGTGACAAGAGAAATACTGCAGACGTTCTCTCTCTCTCTCTCTCTCTATATACAGTATATAGACACACAGACACACACAATATACGGCCGTCAGTGGCGGTGAACCTCTATACCCCACAATGTATGAATTGCGCACACTCACCGGTCCGGTGGTCTCGGTGCTGCGTTGGTCTCAGGCACGGTGGAAGGATGCTCGGCACTGTCTATCCCATGTCTATCCACTACAGAAAATGCTGCATGCACAGCACAGCCTGCTGGGAGGTCGGAGGGAGTGCGGAGATGGCTGGGAGGAATACGAGATCGCGTAGAGTCAGGAGGGGCGAGGAGTGCGCTGCATGGAGACGGGACAGTCATAGGAGATGGGAGACGGGACAGTCATAGGAGATGGGAGACGGGACAGTCATAGGAGATGAAAGACGGGACAGTCATAGTAGATGAAAGACGGGACAGTCATAGGAGATGGGAGACGGGACAGTCATAGGAGACAGAAGACGGGACAGTCATAGGAGACGGGACAGTCATAGGAGACGGAAGACGGGACAGTCATAGGAGACGGGACAGTCATAGAAGATGAAAGACGGGACAGTCATGGGAGACGGGACAGTCATAGGAGAGGGGAGACGGGACAGTCATAGGAGAGGGGAGACGTGACAGTCATAGGAGATGAAAGACGGGACAGTCATAGGAGACGGGAGATGGGACAGTCATAGTAGATGAAAGACGGGACAGTCATAGGAGATGGGAGACGGGACAGTCATAGGAGACGGGACAGTCATAGGAGACGGAAGACGGGACAGTCATAGGAGACGGGACAGTCATAGAAGATGAAAGACGGGACAGTCATGGGAGACGGGACAGTCATAGGAGACGGGAGATGGGACAGTCATAGGAGACGGGACAGTCATAGGAGATGGGAGACGGGACAGTCATAGGAGATGAAAGACGGGACAGTCATAGGAGACGGGACAGTCATAGGAGACGGGAGATGGGACAGTCATAGTAGATGAAAGACGGGACAGTCATAGGAGATGGGAGACGGGACAGTCATAGGAGACGGGAGATGGGACAGTCATAGGAGATGAAAGACGGGACAGTCATAGGAGAGGGGAGACGGGACAGTCATAGGAGATGAAAGACGGGACAGTCATAGGAGATGGGAGACGTGACAGTCATAGGAGACGGGAGATGGGACAGTCATAGTAGATGAAAGACGGGACAGTCATAGGAGATGGGAGACGTGACAGTCATAGGAGACGGGAGACGGGACAGTCATAGGAGATGAAAGACGGGACAGTCATAGGAGATGGGAGACGGGACAGTCATAGGAGACGGGAGATGGGACAGTCATAGTAGATGAAAGACGGGACAGTCATAGGAGATGGGAGACGGGACAGTCATAGGAGACGGGACAGTCATAGAAGATGAAAGACGGGACAGTCATGGGAGACGGGACAGTCATAGGAGATGGGAGACGGGACAGTCATAGGAGATGAAAGACGGGACAGTCATAGGAGACGGGACAGTCATAGGAGACGGGAGACAGGACAGTCATAGGAGACGGGACAGTCATAGGAGAGGGGAGACGGGACAGTCATAGGAGATGAAAGACGGGACAGTCATAGGAGATGGGAGACGGGACAGTCATAGGAGATGGGAGACGGGACAGTCATAGGAGACGGGACAGTCATAGGAGACGGGAGACGGGACAGTCATAGGAGACGGGAGACGGGACAGTCATAGGAGACGGGAGACGGGACAGTCATAGGAGACGGGAGACGGGACAGTCATAGGAGATGAAAGACGGGACAGTCATAGGAGACGGGAGACAGGACAGTCATAGGAGACGGGACAGTCATAGGAGACGGGACAGTCATAGGAGACGGGAGATGGGACAGTCATAGGAGACGGGAGACGGGACAGTCATAGGCGACGGGAGACGGGACAGTCATAGGAGACGGGACAGTCATAGGAGATGAAAGACGGGACAGTCATAGGAGACGGGACAGTCATAGGAGACGGGAGACGGGACAGTCATAGGAGATGAAAGACGGGACAGTCATAGGAGGCGGGAGACAGGACAGTCATAGGAGACGGGAGATGGGACAGTCATAGGAGATGAAAGACGGGACAGTCATAGGAGACGGGAGACAGGACAGTCATAGGAGACGGGAGACGGGACAGTCATAAGAGACGGGACAGTCATAGGAGACGGGACAGTCATAGGAGACGGGAGACAGGATGGTCATAGGAGACGGGACAGTCATAAGAGACGGGACAGTCATAGGAGACGGGAGACGGGACAGTCATAGGAGATGGGACAGTCATAGGAGACGGGACAGTCATAAGAGACGGGACAGTCATAGGAGACGGGAGACGGGACAGTCATAGGAGACGGGACAGTCATAGAAGATGGGGGACGGGACAGTCATAGGGGATGAAAGACGGGACAGTCATAAGAGACGGGAGACAGGACAGTCATAGGAGACGGGAGACGGGACAGTCATAGGTGACGGAACAGTCATAGGAGACGGGAGACGGGACAGTCATAGGAGATGAAAGACGGGACAGTCATAGGAGATGGGAGATGGGACAGTCATAGGAAACGGGAGACGGGACAGTCATAGGAGACGGGAGACGGGACAGTCATAGGAGACGGGACAGTCATAGGAGACGGGAGACGGGACAGTCATAGGAGACGGGACAGTCATAGGAGAGGAAAGACGGGACAGTCATAGGAGACGGGACAGTCATAGGAGATGAAAGACGGGACAGTCATAGGAGACGGGACAGTCATAGGAGACGGGAGACGGGACAGTCATAGGAGATGAAAGACGGGACAGTCATAGGAAATGGGAGACGGGCCAGTCATAGGAGACGGGACAGTCATAGAAGATGGGGGACGGGACAGTCATAGCAGATGGGGGACGGGACAGTCATAGGTGATGAAAGACGGGACAGTCATAAGAGACGGGAGACAGGACAGTCATAGGAAACGGGAGATGGGACAGTCATAGGAGACGGGACAGTCATAGGAGATGAAAGACGGGACAGTCATAGGAGACGGGACAGTCATAGGAGACGGGAGACAGGACAGTCACAGGAGACGGGAGAGGGGACAGTCATAGGAGACGGGAGACGGGACAGTCATAGGAGATGAAAGACGGGACAGTCATAGGAGACGGGAGACAGGACAGTCATAGGAGATGAAAGACGGGACAGTCATAGGAGACGGGAGACGGGACAGTCATAGGAGATGAAAGACGGGACAGTCATAGGAGACGGGACAGTCATAGGAGACGGGAGACGGGACAGTCATAGGAGATGGGACAGTCATAAGAGATGAAAGACGGGACAGTCATAGGAGACGGGAGACAGGACAGTCATAGGAGACGGGACAGTCATAGGAGATGAAAGACGGGACAGTCATAGGTGACGGGAGACGGGACAGTCATAGGAGATGAAAGACGGGACAGTCATAGAAGACGGGAGACGGGACAGTCATAGGAGACGGGACAGTCATAGGAGACGGGAGACGGGACAGTCATAGGAGATGAAAGACGGGACAGTCATAGGAGATGAAAGACAGGACAGTCATAGGAAATGGGAGACGGGACAGTCATAGGAGACGGGACAGTCATAGGACACAGGACAGTCATAGGAGACAGGACAGTCATAGGAGACGGGACAGTCATAGGAGACGGGAGACAGGACAGTCATAGGAGACGGGACAGTCATAGGAGACGGGAGACAGGACAGTCATAGGAGACGGGACAGTCATAGGAGACGGGAGATGGGACAGTCATAGGAGACGGGAGACGGGACAGTCATAGGAGACGGGAGACGGGACAGTCATAGGAGATGGGAGACGGGACAGTCATAGGAGATGGGAGACGGGACAGTCATAGGAGAAGGGACAGTCATAGGAGACGGGAGACAGGATAGTCATAGGAGACGGGACAGTCATAAGAGACGGGAGACGGGACAGTAATAGGAGATGGGAGACGGGACAGTCATAGGGGATGGGAGACAGGATAGTCATAGGAGATGGGACAGTCATAAGAGACGGGAGAGTCATAGGAGATGGGAGACGGGACAGTCATAAGAGACGGGACAGTAATAGGAGATGGGACAGTCATAGGAGATGGGAGACAGGACAGTCATAGGAGACGGGACAGTCATAAGAGACGGGAGACAGGACAGTCATAAGAGACGGGAGATGGGACAGTCATAAGAGACGGGACAGTCATAGGAGATGGGACAGTCATAGGAGAAGGGAGACGGGACAGTCATAAGAGACGGTAGACGGGACAGTCATAGAAGATAGGAGACGGGACAGTCATAGGAGACGGGAGACGGGACAGTCATAGGAGATGGGAGACGGGACAGTCATAAGAGACGGTAGATGGGACAGTCATAGGAGACGGGACAGTCATAGGAGACGAGACAGTCATAGAAGATGGGGGACGGGACAGTCATAGGAGACGGGACAGTCATAAGAGACAGGACAGTCATAGAAGATGGGAGACGGGACAGTCATAGGAGATGGGACAGTCATAAGAGACGGGACAGTCATGAGAGACGGGAGACGGGACAGTCATAGGAGACGGGACAGTCATAGGAGACGGGACAGTCATAGGAGACGGGAGATGGGACAGTCATAGGAGACGGGACAGTCATAGGAGACGGGAGACGGGACAGTCATAGGAGACGGGACAGTCATAGGAGACGGGACAGTCATAGGAGACGGGAGACAGGATAGTCATAGGAGACGGGACAGTCATAAGAGACGGGAGACGGGACAGTAATAGGAGATGGGAGACGGGACAGTCATAGGGGATGGGAGACAGGATAGTCATAGGAGATGGGACAGTCATAAGAGACGGGAGAGTCATAGGAGATGGGAGACGGGACAGTCATAAGAGACGGGACAGTAACAGGAGATGGGACAGTCATAGGAGATGGGAGACAGGACAGTCATAGGAGACGGGACAGTCATAAGAGACGGGAGACAGGACAGTCATAAGAGACGGGAGATGGGACAGTCATAAGAGACGGGACAGTCATAGGAGATGGGACAGTCATAGGAGAAGGGAGACGGGACAGTCATAAGAGACGGTAGACGGGACAGTCATAGAAGATAGGAGACGGGACAGTCATAGGAGACGGGAGACGGGACAGTCATAGGAGATGGGAGACGGGACAGTCATAAGAGACGGTAGATGGGACAGTCATAGGAGACGGGACAGTCATAGGAGACGAGAGACGGGACAGTCATAGAAGATGGGGGACGGGACAGTCATAGGAGACGGGACAGTCATAAGAGACAGGACAGTCATAGAAGATGGGAGACGGGACAGTCATAGGAGATGGGACAGTCATAAGAGACGGGACAGTCATGAGAGACGGTAGACGGGACAGTCATAGGAGACGGGACAGTCATAGGAGACGGGAGACGGGACAGTCATAAGAGACGGGAGACAGGACAGTCATAGGAGACGGGACAGTCATAGGAGACGGGAGACGGGACAGTCATAAGAGACGGGAGATGGGACAGTCATAGGAGAAGGGACAGTCATAAGAGACAGGACAGTCGTAGAAGATGGGAGACGGGACAGTCATAGGAGATGGGACAGTCATAAGAGACGGGACAGTCATGAGAGACGGTAGACGGGACAGTCATAGGAGACGGGACAGTCATAGGAGACGGGAGACGGGACAGTCATAAGAGACGGGAGACGGGACAGTCATAGGAGACGGGACAGTCATAGGAGACGGGAGAGGGGACAGTCATAAGAGACGAGAGATGGGACAGTCATAGGAGACGGGAGAGTCATAGGAGACAGGAGAGGGGACAGTCATAGAAGATGGGAGACGGGACAGTCATAGGAGATGGGAGACGGGAGAGTCATAGGAGACGGGAGAGTCATAGGAGACGGGAGAGTCATGGGAGACGGGAGAGTCATAGGAGACGGGAGAGTCATGGGAGACGGGAGAGTCATAGGAGAATGGAGACGGGACAGTCATAGAAGATAGGAGACGGGACAGTCATAGGAGACGGGAGAGTCATAGGAGACGGGACAGTCATAGAAGATAGGAGACGGGACAGTCATAGGAGACGGGAGACGGGACAGTTATAGGAGACGGGACAGTGATAGGAGACGGGACAGTCATAGGAGACGGGAGACGGGACAGTCATAGAAGATAGGAGACGGGACAGTCATAGGACACGGGAGACGGGACAGTCATAGGAGACGGGAGACGGGACAGTCATAGGAGACGGGAGAGTCATAGGAGATGGGACAGTCATAGGAGACGGGAGACGGGACAGTCATAGCAAACAGGGCAGTCATAGGAGACGGGACAGTTCTAGGAGACGGGAGACGGGACAGTCATAGGAGACGGGAGTCATAGGAGACGGGAGATGGGACAGTCATAGGAGACGGGAGATGGGACAGTCATAGGAGACGGGAGATGGGACAGTCATAGGAGACGGGAGATGGGACAGTCATAGGAGACGGGAGACGGGACAGTTATAGGAGATGGGAGACGGGACAGTCATAGGAGACGGGACAGTCATAGCAGACAGGACAGTCATAGGAGACGGGACAGTCATAGGAGACGGGACAGTCATAGGAGACGGGACAGTCATAGGAGACGGGAGACGGGACAGTCATAGGAGACGGGAGACGGGACAGTCATAGGAGACGGGACAGTCATAGCAGACAGGACAGTCATAGGAGACGGGACAGTCATAGGAGACGGGACAGTCATAGGAGACGGGACAGTTCTAGGAGATGGGAGACGGGACAGTCATAGGAGATGGGAGACGGGACAGTCATAGCAGACAGGACAGTCATAGGAGACGGGACAGTCATAGGAGATGGGAAATCTCAGATCTGTCACATAATATTGTCATTTCCCAGATTTATCACAATACCACTCCTGGTGAAATTAATCCCAGGTGATCCTGCCATGGAGGTCCTTGTTTAGGTACTTCCTGTTATATACGCCCCCAGAGCAGTGTGCGGCACGGCCCCACACATATACCGTGTGTTGTGGTGCGCTGCGCGCTGAAAAAGGGTCCTGCATGTTTTTATATCTGTCCTAATGAATGGGCAGCCTTAGCGCAAAGCACGGTAACGCATGCCAGAACACGAATTAACGCAAGCACATTCAGGCACAGCAACAGATGGCTTTAGTGCGAATGGGCCCTGAAGTAGCGCCATTGCTGTGTGAGCAGATGCAATGACAGGCTCTCTTGCTGAGTGCTTTCCTAGGGAGAAGTGACATTTTCATAGAGAACCCCCTCGGCTCTTCTGTGGGCCGCTCAGGATTTTCTTTCTGTTGGAGGGATGACGGGAGAGACAGATGAAGGATGCTCAGTTTGTGTCTGGATGGAGCCGGGAGGGGGGAGGGGATGAGTCTCCGGAGATGCCAGCCTGCAGGCCAATGAAGATGCCAGTCTGTGCAGCGGGGGCCAAGTGCTGCCAGTGGGTTGGGGTTGTGTCAGCCTGTAGGGGGAGATTACAGAAGACAAGTCAGAGCAGAGAGATGGAGATATTCCGTCACATGGAGTGTAAGCAGAGCGCGAACACTGCACCCTTTCCTGACTGACTACAGACAGTACACATTGCGCCCTTTCCTGACTGATTACAGACAGTACACATTGCACCTAACAGACTACAGACAGTACACACTGCTCCCTCCCATCCTCACCTCCAACCTGGGAATCATTACATGACCCCATCACCTGCTTTCATTATTTTATTACTGTCACATTGCTAACATCAGGCATCCATCTCAGTTCACAAAACTTTAACACAAGGCTAACTGCTACTAGATCTACCATGACCTGGATCCATGAGACCAACTACTACTAGATCTACCATGACCTGGATCCATGAGACCAACTACTACTAGATCTACCATCACCTGGATCCATGAGACCAACTACTACTAGATCCACCATGACCTGAATATACATGAGACCAACTACTACTAGATCTACCATGACCTGGATCCATGAGACTAACTACTACTAGATCCACCATGACCTGGATATACATGAGACCAACTACTACTAGATCTACCATGACCTGGATCCATGAGACCAACTACTGCTAGATCTACCATGACTTGGATCCATGAGACCAACCACTACTAGATCCACCTTGACCTGGGTATACATGAGATGAACTCTTACTAGATCTACCATGACCTGGATATATATGAGACCAACTACTACTAGACACACCATGACCTGGATCCATGAGACCAACTACTACTAGATATACCACAACCTGGATATACATGAGACCAATTACTACTAGATCCATCATGACCTGGATCCATGAGACCAACTACTACTAGATATACCATGACCTGGATACATGAGACCAACTACTGCTAGATCCACCATGACCTGGATATACATGAGACTAACTACTACTAGATATGCCATGACCTGGATCCATGAGACCAACTACTACTAGATCCACCATGACCTGGATATACATGACACTAACTACTACTAGATGCACCATGATCTGGATCCATGAGACCAACTACTACTAGATATACCATGACCTGGATACATGAGAGCAATTACTACTAGATCCACCATGACCTGAATCCATGAGACCAACTACTACTAGATATACCATGACCTGGATACATGAAACCAACTACTACTAGATCCACCATGACCTGGATATAAATGAGACCAACTACTACTAGACACACCATGACCTGGGTATACATGAGACCAACTACTACTAGATCTACCATGACCTGGATATACATGAGACCAACTACTACTAGACACACCATGACCTGGATATACACAAAACCAACTACTACTAGATCCACCATGACCTGGATCCATGAAACCAACTACTACTAGATATACCATGACCTGGATCCATGAGACTAACTACTACCAGATATACCATGACCTGAATCCATGAGAACCTCTACACACATCAGTGATAACTTTTCTGTAAATATTTCATGCACTGTTCTTCTCTTTTTCAATCAATATTTAAAACTTGTTAAACTGAATCTCTGAATGTTCTGACCAGAAATGAAGAACTCATTGAAGGATCTGCCTTAGTGTAATCTCTGTTACTTTCCTGTCTGGATGTGGCAGCGAATGGCATCAACATCTTTACAAGTCAGGATCGCAACATCTGCAGATGTTGTGAACGCACTTCTATTAACTGCGTCCCGGTTGACGGTCACTCTCAGTCTGTTGTCCTGGGAGCGAAAAGGTCTATGTGAAGGCTGAGACCGAGGGTGTCATATCATATACCCACCGGTCATTTTATTAGGCCCACCTTGCTAGTCCTGGGTTGGACCCCCTTTTGCCTTCATTCTTCTTGGCATAGATACAACAAGGTGTTGGAAGCGATCTTCAGAGATTTTGCTCCATAGTGACATGATAACATCACTCAGTTGCTGAAGATTTGTCAGCTTCACATCCATGATGCCAATCTCCCGTTCCACTACATTCCAAAGGTGCCCTATTGGATGAGATGTGGTGAGTGTGGAGGCCATTGGAGTACAGTGACCTCATTGTCCAGTGGTGAGATGATTGGCGCTTTGTGACATGGTGCATTATCCTGCTGGAAGGAGCCATCAGAAGATGGGGACACTGTAGTCATAAAGGCATGGACATGGTCAGCAACAAAACTCGGGTAGGCCGTGGCATTGAAACCATGCTCAATTGGTACTAAGGGGCCCAAAGTGTGCCCATTGCCCACAACATTATACCACCACCACCAGCCTGAACCGGTGATACAAGGCAGGATGGATCCATGTGCCAAATTCTGACCCCACCATCTAAATGTCGCAGCTGAAATCCAGACACATCAGACCAGGCAACGTTTTTCCAATCTTCTATTGTCCAGTTTCGGTGAGCCTGTGCGAATTGTAGCCTCAGTTTCCTGTTATTAGCTGACAGGATTGGCACCCGGTGTGGTCTTCTGCTGCTGTAGACTATCTGCTTCAAGGTTGGATGTGTTGTGTGTTCAGAGATGGTATTCTGCAAACCTTGGGTGTAACGTGTGTTTTTTTGAGTTACTGTTGCCTTTCTATCATCTGGAATCAGTCTGCCCATTCTCCTCTGACATCAACAAGGCATTTTCCTCCACACAACTGCCGCTCACTGGATATTTTCTCTTTTTCCCACCATTCTCTGTAAACCCAAGAGATGGTTGTGTGTGAAAATCCCAGCAATACTCAGACCAGCCCGTCTGGCGCCAACAATCATGCCACATTCAAAGTCACTTCAATCCCCTTTATTCCCCATTCTGATGCATGGTTTGATCTTAAGCAAGTAGTCTTCACCACGTCTAGATGCCTAAATGCATTGAGTTGCTACCATGTGGTTGGCTAATTAGCAATTTGTATTACCGAGCAACTGAACAGGTGTACCTAATAAAGCTGGCTGGGGAGTGTGTATGACCAGCTTTCAGATGGATACTGCAATATGAGACACGTTGTTACTGCGGTTTGTCACCGTTGATTGTCAGTCACGGAATACAAACCACAAAGCAAAGTTATTTCTGGGTGGAGTGTTGGGTTAAGTTTCTTGTGGCGGGTGGAGAGAGGGTCTGCAGAGACGCGGCTCTCCGTTATCTGACATATTAATTCCGCCATCACCATGCCAGTCAGGAAGATGTTCCTATTGATCAGCCGGCTGGGATGTTGGACACGCTCTCCAATTATCATCATTAACCCAATTACATTCCGAGAGATGTTCAGAACATAGCGGTCACCCACCTCCCCTCCTCGCTTCATTACCCTAATGAGACTCCACCCCAAACTGTTCTGTCAGTCCACTGGATGGCTGAAATCTTCGAAGAGACATCCGCTCTTCTTATAAACTGATATTTATAGATAGAAGACTTCACCAGCCTTGTCATGGAGGATGGCTGACCCCTCCATTCCACTTCTCTACAACCGCCAGGGACGTCGGGCTAAACCAGGGCTTTATTTATCTCAGACACCGAAATAAAATCTTATCCTGCAAAAATCGCTTATTTGTGAGTTGCAATTCAGTGAGTAAAATATGTATTTGATCCCCTACCAACAATAATTCTGGTCCCCACAGACTGGCTACAGTAGGTGCTCATGTGGTACACAGATTAGTCCTGTCAACGTAAGAAGGTGCTCCTAATGACAACTTGTTATGTGTATAAAAGACACCTGTCCACAGAATCTCTTTCTTCCATTCAAACTTTACCATCATGGGGAAGACCAAAGATCTGTCAGAGGACGTCAGGGACAAGATTGTAGACCTGCACAAGGCTGGAATGGGCTACAAGACCATCAGCAAGAAGTTGGTGAGAAGGAGACAACTGTTGGGGTGATTATTCACAAATGGAAGAAATACAAAATAACCATCAATCGCTCTCGGTCTGGAGCTCCATGGAAGGTTTCTCCTCATGGAGTGAGCATGATCATGAGAAAAGTGAGGGCTCATCCCAGAACTACACGGGGGGAGCTTGTGAATGATCTCAAGGCAGTTGGGACCACAGTCACCAAACAAACCATTGGTAATATGATACGCCGCCATGGATTGAAATCCTGCAGCCCCCACAAGGTCCCCCTCCTCATGAAGACACATGTACAGGTCCGTCTGAAGTTTGCCAATGAACATCTAAATGATTCAGGTAAGGATTGGAAGAAAGTGCTTTGGTCAGATGAGACCAAAATTTAGCTCTTTGGCATTAACTCGACTCGCCGTGTTTGGAGGAAGAAAAATGCTGACTATGACCCTAAGAACACATCCCTACAGTCACACACGGAGGCAGAAACATGATGCTTTGGAGCTGTTTCTATGCTAAAGGGTACAGGCCGACTTTGCCACATCGAGAGGCCAATGGACGGGGCCATGTATTGTACAATCTTGGATAAGAACCTTCTTCCCTCAGCCAGAACATTAAAGATGGGTCGTGGATGGGTCTTCCAGCATGACAATGAACCAAAACATACCACCAAGGCAACAAAGGAGTGACTCAAGCAGAAGCACATTAAGGTCATGGAGTGGCCTAGCCAGTCTCCAGACCTGGATTTAGTAGTAATTGGTCTCATGTATATCCAGGTTGTGGTTTATCTAGTAGTAGCTGGTCTCATGGATTCAGGTCATGGTATATCTAGTAGTTGTTGGTCTCATGGATCCAGGTGATGGTGCATCTAATAGTAGTCGGTCTTGTGCATATACAGGTCATGGTGGATCTAGTAGTAGTTGGTCTAATGGATCCAGGTCATGGTAGATCTAGTAGTAGTTGGTCTCACAGATCCAGGTCATGGTAGAGCTCGTAGTAGTTGGTCTCATGTACATCCAGGTCATGGTGTGTCTAGTAGTAGTTGGCCTCATGTATATCCAGGTCATGGTGGATCCAGTAGTATTTGGTCTCATGTATATCCAGATCATGGTAGATCTCGTAGTAGTTGCACTCATTTATATCCAGGTCATGGTGTGTCTAGTAGTAGTTGGCCTCATGTATATCCAGGTCATGGTGGATCCAGTAGTAGTTGGTCTCATGGATCCATGTCATGGTAGATCTAGTAGTAGTTGGTCTCATGGATCCAGGTCAATTTATGGAGGGAGCTGAAACTTCGAGTTGCCAAGGGACAGCCAAGAAACCTTAAGGATTTAGAGAAGATCTGTAAAGAAGAGTGGACCAAAATCCCTCCTGAGATGTATGCAAACCTGGTCACCAACTACTAGAAATGTCTGACCTCTGATCGCCAACAAGGGTTTCTCCACCAACTACCAAGTCATGTTTTTCTTGGGGATCAAATACTTATTTTACTCATTGAACTCCATTTATAACATTTGTATCATGTGTTTTTTATGGATTTTTGGTTAATATCCTGTCTCTATCATATAAAATATACCTATGATAAAAACTATGGACCCTTCATTTCTTTGTAAGTGGGCAAACTTACACAATCTGCAGGGGAGACGATCAGCATTTTCCACCCCTGTATCTCTAACATACAGATCCCCGGAGTTACCTACCTTTATTATACATAACCTCAGACAGTACATACCTCTGGTACACTGCACCCCATAATCACTCAAAAGGCTGGTCCCTCCCCCGAGATAAGGGTGGTGATTAGCTCCTCCACACACAATTAGCGGACTGTTATGTTCTCTTTTCTCTGAGTTGGTTCATTATCTCAGTCATTTCCGCATTTCAACATAATTGAGTGCTGAGCACTTCACATCATCTGCTACAGGGAAGATCCGACATCCCCGAACAGGAGACCTGAGCACTGACACACCACACACACCCAATCTACATCTCACTGACCCAATCCACATCTCACCAACCCAATCTACATCTCACCAACCCAATCTACATCTCACCCATCCAATCTACATCTCCCCGACCCAATCGACATCTCATCGACCCAATCTACATCTCCTCGACCCAATCCACATCTTCCCGACCCAATCTACAACTCCCGACCCAATCCACATCTCACAACCCAATCTATATCTCACTGACCTAATCTACATCTCCCCCATCCAATCTACATCTCCCCGACCCAATCGACATCTCATCGACCCAATCTACATCTCACCGACCCAATCTACATCTCACCAACACAATCTACATCTTCCCGACCCAATCCACATCTTCCCGACCCAATCTACAACTCCCCGACCCAATCCACATCTCACGACCCAATCTACATCTCACCGACCTAATCTACATCTCCCCCATCCAATCTACATCTCCCCGACCCAATCGACATCTCATCGACCCAATCTACATCTCACCGACCCAATCTACATCTCACCAACACAATCTACATCTTCCCGACCCAATCCACATCTCCCTGACCCAATCCACATCTCCCCAACCCAATCCACATCTCCCTGACCCAATCCACATCTCCCTGACCCAATCTACAACTCCCCGACCCAATCTACAACTCCCCGACCCAATCTACAACTCTCCGACCCAATCCACATCTCACCGAACCAATCTACATCTCCCCCACCCAATCTACATCTCCCCGGCCCAATCGACATCTCCCCGACTCAATCTACATCTCCCCGACCTAACCTACATCTCCCCCACCCAATCCACATCTCCCCGACCCAATCCACATCTCCCTCACCCAATCTACAACTCCCCGACCCAATCCACATCTCCCCGACCCAATCTACAACTCCCCGACCCAATCCACATCTCACCGACCCAATCTACATCTCCCCGACCTAATCTACATCTCCCCCACCCAATCTACATCTCCCCGACCTAATCTACATCTCCCCCACCCAATCCACATCTCCCCGACCCAATCTACAACTCCCCGACCCAATCCACATCTCACCGACCCAATCTACATCTCCCCGACCTAATCTACATCTCCCCAACCCAATCTACATCTCCCCGACCCAATCCACATCTCCCCGACCCAATCTACAACTCCTGACCCAATCCACATCTCCCCGACCCAATCTACAACTCCCCGACCCAATCTACAACTCCCCGACCCAATCTACATCTCCCCCACCCAATCTACATCTCCCTGACCTAATATACATCTCCCCCACCCAATCCACATCTCCCCCATTCAATCTACATCTCCCCGACCCAATCCACATCTCCCTGACCCAATCTACAACTCCCCGACCCAATCCACATCTCCCCGACCCAATCCACATCTCCCCGACCCAATCCACATCTCCCCGACCCAATCTACAACTCCCCGACCCAATCCACACCTCACCGACCCAATCTACATCTCACCGACCTAATCTACATCTCCCCCACCCAATCTACATCTCCCGACCCAATCGACATCTCCCCGACTCAATCTATATCTCCCCGACCCAATCTACATCTCACTGACCAAATCCACATCTCACCAACCCAATCTACATCTCTCCAACTCAACCCACATCTCACCAACCCAACCCACATCTCACTAACCCAATCTACATCTTACCAACCCAACCCATATCTCATGACCCAATCTACACATCACCATCTCAATTTGCATCACACCGACGCAATCTACATCTCACCGGCCCAATCTACATCTCACCAACCCCCAATCTACATCTCACCAACCCCCAATCTACATCTCACCAACACCCAATCTATATCTCCCCCACCCAATGTACATGTCCCGACCCAAACTACATGTCACCGATCCAATCTACATCTCACCGCCCCCCTACCTACATCTCACCGACCCAATCTTCATCTCACCAACCCAATCTACAACTCAGCAGCCCAATCTACATCTCACAAACCCAATCTACATGTAACCAACCAGATCTACATCTCAACAACACCCAATCTACATGTAACCAACCAAATCTACATCTCACTAACACCCAATCTATATCTTCCCCACCCAATTTACATCTCACCGACCCAATCTACATCTCACCAACCCAATCTAAATCTCCCCCGCCCAATTTACATCTCACCGACCCAATCCACATCTCACCGACCCAATCTACACCTCACCGACCCAATCGACATCTCCCGACCCAATCAACATCTCCCGACCCAATCGACATCTCCCCGACTCAATCTATATCTCCCCGACCCAATCTACATCTCACCAACCCAATCTACATCTCTCCAACTCAACCCACATCTCACCAACCCAACCCACATCTCACTAACCCAATCTACATCTTACCAACCCAACCCATATCTCATGACCCAATCTACACATCACCATCCCAATTTGCATCACACCGACGCAATCTACATCTCACCGGCCCAATCTACATCTCACCGACCTAATCTTTATCTACCGACCCAATATACATCTCCCCAACCCAATCTACATCTCACCAACCCAATCTACATCTCACCAACCCAATCCACATCTCACCGACACAATCTACATCTCCCCCACCTAATGTACATCTCCCCCACCCAATGTACATGTCCCTGACCAAATCCACATCTCACCGACCCAATCTACATCCAGGACTGGTGCAAGGTTTTTTTACACCCTAGGCGAAACCTCATTTTGCCCCCCTTGACTCCACTCCCTTTGCCCTGCCCATGTATACCCCACCTTTTTAATAAAGCGCCCATCAAATGCAGCCCACCAGAGCCCATCAATGAATGTTTGCTTGCTTCTATTCATTTGGGAGTCGGGACAAAGACATAGTCCTCTGCCACCACTGCGCCTCTGACACTACGTGCGAACGGAGCGGCTGATGCTGAGACTTAGTTGCTTGCTGCAGAGAGAAGAGAGTAGGAACACCAGTTCGCCGGGCGCCCTAGGCAGCAGTGCGCCCTAGGCGGCTGCCTAGTTTGCCTAGTGGTAGCACCGGCCCTGTCTACATCTCACCGACACCATTCTAATCTACTCGCTTGCTTCTGTCTGAAGAAATACTCACTGTCAGCTGGGATGCAGGCTTCAGTATTCACTGAACACAGGAATTATCACTGAATGTTTTTTCTGTGGTGTAAACCGAATTACTGCACTTTCCCCTCTGTGGGGGGGACATTAGAGTGTAAGCTCCTCTGGTACAGAGACTGATGTGACTGGCTCAGTGATCTCTGTACAGCATGAGAATACCCACTTATTGCCCTACATATGTCCTCTGGTGTGGGAGCGCCATCGGGTGGTAGGTCAGGGAATGGCGCTGTCCAGTATATGTCACTCTAATACTGCATGTTCTGGAGTTGTGTGTGTTGCTTGGGTGGCCCATGTTCTCCCCTGTAGTTGGAGGTCAGTGGATCCACATATGAATACTACCTATTGGTTGATTCTATTCAATGTACTGATACTCCGAGTCAGTGACTCTGAAGGTATCAAAGCCTATAGACCTACATGACAGCCAGGCAACTGGCATTGCATTGTGAATGGTTGGCAGAGTCTGGCTGTGCACCTTCAAAGTGGAACTCCAACCAATTTTTAAAACTTTTTTACACAAATCCCCTGACAGGTTGCCACGATGAAAGGAGACGTATATACCAAAAAGACTCTATCCCTGACCACACTGACATTCTGGGGTCATTTAGGGCCCCGATATTTGCGGGGGACCCCAGCACTGAGATTTCCAGAGGGGAGAGAGAGAAGTCGTGGCAGGACCTCCGCTGGCAGTACACCGTGCAGATAACTGACACGACGCACGCTCCCAGAAGTGCGATCCGCTGAGCGTTGGCGGGAAGTCAGGCACTGGGGCGGAGAGGAATTAGTGTATAGGAACGCTGGTTCATCTCTCTACAATTAATAGATCATCTGTTTTCTGGCCCCCAGAGAGAAGAGCACGGGGGTTGCTATAGATACGGCATTTGCCGAGTTTTCAGATGAAGATTTACCTTGTTAGATGGTCGATGTGCCGGGAGAGCTCCGCCACTCAAACGGATTATTATAGGAAGGATAAGTGCCACTTTGTGACCGTTCCATGGAGACGGCGCCCAAAATAAGCTACAAAGCGTTATCTACTGTCTGTAAATACGCTAAAAGGGGGGTTGGCCGCCATAGTCAGACACACTGGGCTCTATTCAATAAAGTATCTTTCATAAGAACTGTCTGTATTGCCTCCCAGCAACCAATTAGATTGTCTCCTCTGTCACTTTCTTCTGTTGGAATCCATTACTGACTACTACCAGAAAGGGGCCATCTATAGACTAACTACTACCAGAGAGAGGCCATCTATGGACCAACTTCTTCCAGAGAAAGTTCATCTATAGACCAACTACTACCAGAAAGGGAGGCCATCTATAGACTAACTACTACCAGAGAGAGGCCATCTATGGACCAACTTCTACCAGAGAAAGTTCATCTATAGACCAACTACTACCAGAAAGAGAGGCCATCTATAGACCAACTACTACCAGAGAGAGAGGCCATCTATGGACCAACTTCTACCAGAGAAAGTTCATCTATAGACCAACTACTACCAGAGAGAGAGAGGCCATCTATAGACAAAATACTACCAGTGAGAGGCCATCTATGGACCAACTTCTACCAGAGAAAGTCCAACTATGGACCAACTCCTACCAGAGAGAAGCCATCTATAGACCAACTACTACCAGACGAAGGCCATCTATGGACCAACTTCTACCAGAAAGAGAGGCCATCTATAGACCAACTACTACCAGACAAAGGCCATCTATAGACCAACTACTACCAGAAAGAGAGGCCATCTATAGACCAACTACTACCAGAGAGGGAGACCATCTATAGACCAACTACTACCAGAGAGAGGCCATCTATAGACCAACTACTACCAGAGACAGAGGGCATCTATAGACCAACTACTACCAGAGAGAGGCCATCTATAGACCAACTACTACCAGTGACATAGGCCATCTATAGACCAACTACTACCAGAGAGAGAGAGACCATCTATAGACCATCTACTACCAGAGAGAGGCCATCTATAGACCAACTACTACCAGAAAGAGGCCATCTATAGACCAACTACTACCAGAGAGAGGCCATCTATAGACCAACTACTACCAGTGACATAGGCCATCTATAGACCAACTACTATCAGAAAGAGGCCATCTATAGACCAACTACTACCAGAGAGAGTCCATCTATAGACCAACTACTACCAGAGAGAGAGGCCATCTATAGACCAACTACTACCAGAAAGAGAGGCCATCTATAGACCAACTACTACCAGAGAGAGTCCAGCCATAGACCAACTACTACCAAAGAGTCCATCTATAGACCAACTACTACCAGAGAGTCCATCTATAGACCAACTACTACCAGAAAGAGAGGCCATCTATAGACCAACTACTACCAGAGCTAGGCCAGCTATAGACTAGCTACTACCAGAGAGAGGCCATCTATAGAAGACACCCAATGACACATAACATACAGTAAATACAATATGAATGTAATATAAGGAAGCATTAATAGAAATAATAAAACACTAAAAAATAACAGACATGTATTACAGAAAATTGTCTGCAGCACCGAGATGGGTGCGGGAAGTACGATCAATACGGGGAATGTGAACACGTGTTGGAGCGATATGACACGTGTGTGTAAATGTGCCCCATATGATGTCAGTTGTGCCACTTATATCTGCTGGAATCCGGCTGTCAGGAGACCTCAGTCTGGACTTTTCTATGAGGACCCTCCATACAATCCAGACACCTAAACTCACTAGGACTCTTACCCACCCCTCCGCGGGTTACCTGTACACCATTTCCCTCCCCCGCCCTCCATCTATTGTATGGTAATAGACAGCGCTGGGAACACGGTAAGTGCTGCCAATCAGACTGAATGCAGAATATGTGATGTGTAATTATCATGTCATGTATACCGAACATAATGACTTCATGGGGGCTGCGCACAGTACACATCCATCACTGCCTGCGCAAGAGACACCACACCTCAATCACAGAGACCTCCATAGAAGAGACTGCCATAGAAGAGACCTCCATACAAGAGACCTCCATAGAAGAGACCACCATAGAAGAGACCTCCATACAAGAGACCTCCATAGAAGAGACCACCATAGAAGAGACCACCATAGAAGAGACCTCCATACAAGAGACCTCCATAGAAGAGACCTCCATAGAAGAGACTGCCATAGAAGAGATCGCCATAGAAGAGATTGCCTTAGAAGATACCGCCATAGAAGAGACCTCCATACAAGAGACCGCCATACAAGAGACCTCCATACAAGAGACCGCCATACAAGAGACCGCCATACAAGAGACCTCCATAGAAGAGACTGCCATAGAAGAGACCTCCATACAAGAGACCTCCATACAAGAGACCTCCATAGAAGAGACCTCCATAGAAGAGACCGCCATAGAAGAGGCCTCCATAGAAGAGACCGCCATAGAAGAGATCGCCATAGAAGAGACCTCCATACAAGAGACCTCCATACAAAAGACCGCCATACAAGAGACCGCCATACAAGAGACCGCCATACAAGAGACCGCCATAGAAGAGACCTCCATACAAAAGACCGCCATAGAAGAGACCTCCATACAAGAGACCTCCATACAAGAGACCTCCATAGAAAAGACCACCACAGAAGAGACCGCCACGGAAGAGACCGCCACGGAAGAGACCACCACAGAAGAGACCTCCACAGAAGAGACCTCCATAGAAGAGACCTCCATAGAAGAGACCGCCATAGAAGAGACCTCCATAGAAGAGACCGCCATAGAAGAGACCTCAATAGAAGAGACCACCATAGAAGAGACCTCCATAGAAGAGACCTCCATAGAAGAGACCGCCATAGAAGAGACCGCCATAGAAGAGACCTCCATAGAAGAGACCTCCATAGAAGAGACCGCCATAGAAGAGACCTCCATAGAAGAGAACTCTATAGAAGAGACCGCCATAGAAGAGACCTCCATAGAAGAGACCTCCATAGAAGAGACCGCCATAGAAGAGACTGCCATAGAAGAGACCGCGATACAGACAGAGAGGGTCTATAGAGACAGACAGAGACCCTCCATAGAAGAGACCACCATAGAGCCTCATTCATCATCTACAGAGACAGTCTATAGAAAAGACAGCGATGGAGCCTCATTCACACATTGTATCCCCCCTATACCTCATACATTGTATCCCCCCCTATACCTCATACATTGTATCCCCCCCTATACCTCATACATTGTATCCCCCCATTATACATTATACATTGTATCCCCCCTATATCCCATACATTGTATCCCCCCTATACCTCATACATTGTATCCCCCCATACATTATATATTGTATCCCCCTATACCTCATACATTGTACCCCCCCTTAATACCTCATACATTATATCCCCCCCTATACCTCATACATTGTATCCCCCCTATACCTCATACATTGTATCCCCCCCATACATTATATATTGTATCCCCCCTATACCTCATACAATGTATACCCCCCTATACATTGTATCCCCCTATACCTCATTCATCCCCCATATACCTCATACATTGTATCCCCCCTATACCTCATACATTGTATCCCCCCTATACCTCATACATTGTATCCCCCTATACCTTTTACATTGTGTCCACCTATACATTATTCATTGTATCCCCCCATACCTTATACATTGTATCCCCTCTATACCTTATACATTGTATCCCCCCTATACCTTATATATTATATCCCCCCTATACATTATATCCTCCCTATACCTTATGCATTGTATCCCCCCTATACATTATACATTGTATCCCCCCTGTTCATTATACATTGTATCCCCCCTGTTCATTATACATTGTATAATGGGCATTGCCTGACACTGCATAATATTCCAGCAGTAGAGCTCTGCTGCCCCTTAGAGTCTACATGATAGAAGTGCAGCTTTGGTTCTGTTCTGTGACTGGGATGTCAATACTTCACCCTCTGTAGAACATCATGTATAAATCTTTATTTTCTTCATTAAACACAATGGTCCTCATACACTATGATTGGTGGTACAGGATCCAGGATCTCATCATCATCCTCCTGGCACAGAACTGCGCTCCTCCATCCTACCAAATATCACCAAACTGATTATCAGAAGAAGATCGAGCTGGCATGGGTCTTGCGGCTTTCTACAATACCTCTCTCTTCCTCTGGGGGGGGGGGGGGGGCTTTCTGTCTCTGTCTTCTGGGTGGTCTCTCTATTCCTCCAAGGTGGTCTCTTTTACTTCTAGAAGGTTTCACTTCCTCGGGGGGGGGGCTGTGCTTTCTGTCTCTTATGGGCAGTCTCCCTCTTTCCTCAGGGTGGTCTCTCTTCCTCCTAGAAGGTCTCTTTTCCTACAGAAAAGTCTGTCTCATCCTCCAGAACAGTCTCTCTCCTACAGGGATGTCTATCTTCATCCATGATGGGCTCTCTCTCCTTCAGAATGTACTTTCTCTCCTCCTGAGTGGTCTTTTACTTCCTCCAGGACGCTCTCTCTCCTTAATGGAGGTCCTTCTTCCAGAACAGTCCTTTCACCAGAACAGTCCCTCTTTTTCCAGGGGAGCCTCTCTCCTACAGGTGGTCTCTCTTCATCATAGTGGTCAATCTTCCTCCAGGGTGGCCTGTCTCTTAAGGGTGGTCTCTCTCTTCCTCCAGGATGATCTCTCTTCCTCCAGGGAGGCCTTTCTGTCTCTTCAGGATGGCCTCTCACTTCCTCCAGGACAGCACCTCTCCTCCAGGGAAGTCTATCTTCATCCAGTTGGTCCCTCTTCCCCCAGGATGGGCTCTCTCTCACCTCCAGGGTGTTCTTTCTCTCCTCCAGGAAGGTCTCTTTCTTCCTTCAGGACAATCTCTCTTCTTTATGGCGGTCTTTGTTCTTCCAGGGCAGCCTCTCTTTCTCCAGGGGAGCTGTTTTTCAGGGCAGTCTCCATTTAACTCCAGGGTGGTCATTCACTTCTTCAGGGATATCGCTCTCTTGCAGCGTAGTCTTTTTCATCCAGGTGGTCTCTCTTCCCCCAGGTGGTCCTGTCACTTAAGGGTGTTCTCTCTCTTCCTCCAGGGTGACCTCTCTTCCATCAGGCAGTCTCTCTTCTTCCAGGGGGGCCTTTCTGTCTCTTCAGGGTGGCCTCTCTCTTCCTCCAGGACAGTATCTCTCCTCCAGGGAAGTCTATCTTCACCCAGTAGGTCTCTCTTCTCCCAGGATGGGCTCTCTCTCATCCAGGGAAGTCTATCTTCACCCAGTAGGTCTCTCTTCTCCCAGGATGGGCTCTCTCTCCTCCAGGGAAGTCTATCTTCACCCAGTAGGTCTCTCTTCTCCCAGGATGGGCTCTCTCTCCTCCAGGGAAGTCTATCTTCACCCAGTAGGTCTCTCTTCTCCCAGGATGGGCTCTCTCTCCTCCAGGGAAGTCTATCTTCACCCAGTAGGTCTCTCTTCTCCCAGGATGGGCTCTCTCTCCTCCAGGGAAGTCTATCTTCACCCAGTAGGTCTCTCTTCTCCCAGGATGGGCTCTCTCTCCTCCAGGGAAGTCTATCTTCACCCAGTAGGTCTCTCTTCTCCCAGGATGGGCTCTCTCTCCTCCAGGGAAGTCTATCTTCACCCAGTAGGTCTCTCTTCTCCCAGGATGGGCTCTCTCTCCTCCAGGGAAGTCTATCTTCACCCAGTAGGTCTCTCTTCTCCCAGGATGGGCTCTCTCTCCTCCAGGGAAGTCTATCTTCACCCAGTAGGTCTCTCTTCTCCCAGGATGGGCTCTCTCTCCTCCAGGGAAGTCTATCTTCACCCAGTAGGTCTCTCTTCTCCCAGGATGGGCTCTCTCTCCTCCAGGGAAGTCTATCTTCACCCAGTAGGTCTCTCTTCTCCCAGGATGGGCTCTCTCTCCTCCAGGGAAGTCTATCTTCACCCAGTAGGTCTCTCTTCTCCCAGGATGGGCTCTCTCTCCTCCAGGGAAGTCTATCTTCACCCAGTAGGTCTCTCTTCTCCCAGGATGGGCTCTCTCTCCTCCAGGGAAGTCTATCTTCACCCAGTAGGTCTCTCTTCTCCCAGGATGGGCTCTCTCTCCTCCAGGGAAGTCTATCTTCACCCAGTAGGTCTCTCTTCTCCCAGGATGGGCTCTCTCTCCTCCAGGGAAGTCTATCTTCACCCAGTAGGTCTCTCTTCTCCCAGGATGGGCTCTCTCTCCTCCAGGGAAGTCTATCTTCACCCAGTAGGTCTCTCTTCTCCCAGGATGGGCTCTCTCTCCTCCAGGGAAGTCTATCTTCACCCAGTTGGTCTCTCTTCTCCCAGGATGGGCTCTCTCTCCTCCAGGGAAGTCTATCTTCACCCAGTTGGTCTCTCTTCTCCCAGGATGGGCTCTCTCTCCTCCAGGGAAGTCTATCTTCACCCAGTTGGTCTCTCTTCTCCCAGGATGGGCTCTCTCTCCTCCAGGGAAGTCTATCTTCACCCAGTAGGTCTCTCTTCTCCCAGGATGGGCTCTCTCTCCTCCAGGGAAGTCTATCTTCACCCAGTAGGTCTCTCTTCTCCCAGGATGGGCTCTCTCTCCTCCAGGGAAGTCTATCTTCACCCAGTAGGTCTCTCTTCTCCCAGGATGGGCTCTCTCTCCTCCAGGGAAGTCTATCTTCACCCAGTAGGTCTCTCTTCTCCCAGGATGGGCTCTCTCTCCTCCAGGGAAGTCTATCTTCACCCAGTAGGTCTCTCTTCTCCCAGGATGGGCTCTCTCTCCTCCAGGGAAGTCTATCTTCACCCAGTTGGTCTCTCTTCTCCCAGGATGGGCTCTCTCTCCTCCAGGGAAGTCTATCTTCACCCAGTTGGTCTCTCTTCTCCCAGGATGGGCTCTCTCTCCTCCAGGGAAGTCTATCTTCACCCAGTTGGTCTCTCTTCTCCCAGGATGGGCTCTCTCTCCTCCAGGGAAGTCTATCTTCACCCAGTTGGTCTCTCTTCTCCCAGGATGGGCTCTCTCTCCTCCAGGGAAGTCTATCTTCACCCAGTTGGTCTCTCTTCTCCCAGGATGGGCTCTCTCTCCTCCAGGGAAGTCTATCTTCACCCAGTTGGTCTCTCTTCTCCCAGGATGGGCTCTCTCTCCTCCAGGGAAGTCTATCTTCACCCAGTTGGTCTCTCTTCTCCCAGGATGGGTTCTCTCTCCTCCAGGGAAGTCTATCTTCACCCAGTTGGTCTCTCTTCTCCCAGGATGGGCTCTCTCTCCTTCAGGGAAGTCTATCTTCACCCAGTTGGTCTCTCTTCTCCCAGGATGGGTTCTTTCTCCTCCAGGGAAGTCTATCTTCACCCAGTTGGTCTCTCTTCTCCCAGGATGGGTTCTCTCTTCTCCAGGGAAGTCTATCTTCACCTAGTTGGTCTCTCTTCCCCCAGGGTGGTCTTTCTCTTCTTCAGGGAGATCTCTCTCTTCCAGGGAGGTCTTTCTTCGTCCAGGTGGTCTCTCTTCCTCCAGGGAGGCCTGTTATTTCGGGGTGGTCTCTCTCTCTCTCTCTCTCCTCCAGGGCAGTCTCTCCTCCAGGTGGTCTCTCTCGCTCCAGGGCATTGCTCCGCCCACCATCATATTTTCAGATTAGTGATAGAAGTGAGGTACGCTGGTGTATTCTCTCCACTCCAGGGGCATCTCCATTGCTGGGGGTTCTTTCAATTGTAAGGGTGCCCGGCACTCTATGGGCAGCCATATTGTCAGTCAGGTATGTACGGTGGCCCCTCGTTTTGCTCCATACGTTTGTTTCGGGAGCCCCTCCCATAACTCCAGTGAAACTTCATCCTCCAAACAGGCTCCGCCTATAAATCCAATGTTATAATGTTACAAATGTTACAGTGGATTTTGTTTAGTAATTCTGTCCAGACCAGAGCCACCTCCTCCTCCTGCCAGTCCCAACCAACCAGCAGGTTCATTGTTTTTTAAATCTATATACAGGTAGTTCCCGTTTAACCCCTTATGGACTCCTCCCCCACTTTTCCCTGTTCTGCTCTGATAGTGACTCCCGCTGCGGGGTGACATCCGGCCGCCTCTATCACTGGTGTCCCCTCCACCCTACAGATCTCCCCGGGGACACCGCAGAATTCAGAACACTCAAAACAAAGCAAAGCAAAACACCTGTGTGAAAAGGCACAGACCGAAGCTGCCACCCTCCGCCTTCAAACTAGAGTGCAGCTGGGGGTCACAGCTTCCGTCGGAGCCTTCTCACAGGGGTAACATTGTGTCCTGACAGTTTCCATTTAAAGTATAACTGAAGGTGAAACTTCTTTTATTGGTTTTGGATGGAGTGGAGAGGGGCGAGACCCCCTGTCAGGTGTTTATTGCTGTCTGTGTCCCCGTTAGGGAGAGTCACCCCCCCCTCTCTCTCTCTGTCCTGTTTAAGGTAAATAAAGTTCAACATTCTGGGTTGTCACCAGAACAGGAATGGAGGGGAAATCTTCCAATGGGGACACTAGTTCAGGGATTCCCTCTGACTTCCTGTTTTGCATATGGGACAGGAAGTGAGGGGATATCTCCCCAATGGGACACATAACTGGGGTTCTAACACCCCCTTACTCCAACCAAAGTGAAAAAAAAAAAAAAAAAATGTGCCTTTAGTTCTTTAGTGCTTTAAAGGACACCTATACTGGGGGGGGGGGGGGCGCCATTGCTGAGCCCCCTCTGAAAATGCTACCCGCCTGGCTGTTCCTGGTGTCAGCGTGCTTTCCCTCATTGGACCGCCCCGGATCAGTGACTTAGGTACTGAAGCCATCGGATCAGCATGGCAGCCAATGAACCAATCAGAGGGTGCGGTCTGCGATGGCCGTACGTTGACCTTTAACAACCTTTGACCCTATCGGGTCACATGACCAGAAAAGAGGCAGAATGCCCCGCCCCCCAGCAATGGCTTCTCTCAGGATCTGCGAGACACAAGCAGGCGAGGGATTCCTGGAGGGGAAGGGTTAATCTGGGGACTGGTGGGCGGGGTCATCTATTAATTGGGGGCAGATTTCCCCAGAGAGGAGAATTCTCTGAGAGTGACGGGTGAGTGCGGGCCCCTGGCTCTTCCCTCCGCTGTGATTGGTCGGTCCGGGCTGTATCCCCGTCGTGTGTGTATTACTGTATACAGAGAGGAGTCGTGTGATCTGATTGGATATCTGCCTCATGTCTGGGGGGAGGGGCTCGGATTGTAGCGTGTGTGTGTGGGGCGGATCGTACGGCTGTCTATCGTTCTCTCTGGGTGTTTTTTCCTTTCTTTTCATGCAATGTGTCCCCATTGGAGAGATTCGCCCCCTATATGGCCTGGAGTCACCAAGACAGGAAGTGATGGGGATCCAATCTTCTGAGGGGAAATTACCTCTCACTTCCTGTTGTGTCACCGGGACAGGAAGTGAAGGGAAATCTCCCCACAGTGAGGGGCCAAGCCCTTCCCCCATCTTCACTGGCTGAACTTCCAATGGGGGTCACTCTTCCTGGTAACAAGCCCAATGGGGGGGGGGGGGGGTCAGGTTGTTCCCCTCCCCCCTCATGGTCATGTGATCAGGGAGGGAGTGACCCCCCCCCCATCCTGATACAGCTCACCCCTAATTCCTATGAGGAATTGTATGTAGATGGAGGATCCCCAGACTCTGATGGAAGCCGCCATTCCCGAGTCACCGCCAGGCAGATAGAATGCAGCTCTGGAGCCGCTACGCCCCCCCCCCCCAAGTCTAAGAAGTGGTGATTACAGGGCCCCCAAGTTGTGAGGTGCAATGGGGGTTCCTCCGTAGTTTTTCTCTCCAGAAGGACGGCGCTTTTTGTTCAGGTATCACCCAGGCTCACAATCTACTGCCTGATCTGAGATGTCGGCTCGGATATGAGGCAAGTCTATAAATCCTGGTGTCTGCGCCGTTCTTGGCGGTGTTCACAAATGTCTGACACAGATCAGCCCCCTGCTGCAGCCTCTCACCTTGTGACTTGGTACACAGTTACAATGTACAGTCTGATCACTGGGGGAGGGGAGACTGAGGAAATGACTCCTCCTCCTCCTTCTACAAAGTTACAATGTACAGTCTGATCTCTGGGGGAGGGGAGACTGAGGAAATGACTCCTCCTCCTTCTACAAAGTTACAATGTACAGTCTGATCACTGGGGGAGGGGAGACTGAGGAAATGACTCCTCCTCCTTCTACAAAGTTACAATGTACAGTCTGATCACTGGGGGAGGGGAGACTGAGGGAAAGACTCCTCCTCCTTCTACAAAGTTACAATGTACAGTCTGATCTCTGGGGGAGGGGAGACTGAGGAAATGACTCCTCCTCCTTCTACAAAGTTACAATGTACAGTCTGATCACTGGGGGAGGGGAGACTGAGGAAATGACTCCTCCTCCTTCTACAAAGTTACAATGTACAGTCTGATCACTGAGGGAGGGGAGACTGAGGAAATGACTCCTCCTCCTTCTACAAAGTTACAATGTACAGTCTGATCTCTGGGGGAGGGGAGACTGAGGAAATGACTCCTCCTCCTTCTACAAAGTTACAATGTACAGTCTGATCACTGGGGGAGGGGAGACTGAGGGAAAGACTCCTCCTCCTTCTACAAAGTTACAATGTACAGTCTGATCACTGGGGGAGGGGAGACTGAGGGAAAGACTCCTCCTCCTTCTACAAAGTTACAATGTACAGTCTGATCTCTGGGGGAGGGGAGACTGAGGAAATGACTCCTCCTGCCTGCAGCAGACTGATGACATCATCACATCCTATGTACAGTCAATGACTGGGGCTCAGTGACGGTTTTTTCATGATAAAAGGTGAAGTTTGTGTGAACAATGATCCTGTGTAATGTGACCCGTCCAAGATTTATTCATGGAGACTTGTGACCTGTTGTGCGTCCATGTTGTGGCGGGTGGGTGCGTCCATGTTGTGGCGGGTGGGTGCGTCCATGTTGTGGCGGGTGGGTGCGTCCATGTTGTGGCGGGTGGGTGCGTCCATGTTGTGGCGGGTGGGTGCGTCCATGTTGTGGCGGGGGGGGCGTGCGTCCATGTTGTGGCGGGTGGGTGCGTCCATGTTGTGGCGGGTGGGTGCGTCCATGTTGTGGCGGGGGGGGCGTGCGTCCATGTTGTGGCGGGGGGGCGTGCGTCCATGTTGCGGCGGGTGGGTGCGTCCATGTTGCGGCGGGTGGGTGCGTCCATGTTGCGGCGGGTGGATATGTCCATGTTGTGGCGGGTGCATGCGTCCATGTTGTGGCGGAGTTGGATACATCCATGTTGTGGTGGGGGAGGGGGGGCACATGCGTCCATGTTGTGGCGGGGGGGTGGGGTGGGCATGTGCGTCCATGTTGAATGGCCTGGAATTGCACAGGATTGGACCTAATAATGAATGGCGCTGAGCCAACGCATGTAACACGAGGTAATATGTGCTGCATCATGAGAGATCGTCTCTGCTGGGCTCATGAGAATGCTGTCTGCCTGGCTGCCATGTCCATCCTCCAGCTTCAGCTGAAGACTTTCAGAAGCCCCTCATATCGGCCTCTTCAATAATGACCACGGAGGGTAAATGACGGGTTCTCTTTAGGGAGACTGGAGGTCTTACTGGTCAGGTGGGCTGTGAGAAGGAGATCTGTGTTCTATGGTATACGCCCCTCGCTGTGTCCCAGCTCCCCATTGGCGGAGAGGTTGGTGGGCAGTTTGGGCCCATTGAAGAGTTTGTGGCCGTTGTTACTGCTGATCTTCTATGGAGGAGATTGCAGGATTCTGCTCTGTGCCTTCAGTCCCCTCCTCCGCCTTCATCAGATCACATCCCCCATCACACCCCCCCCCCCCTTCATCGGATCACACCCCCCCCCCGCCTTCATCGGATCACACCCCCCCCCGCCTTCATCGGATCACAACCCCCCCCTTCATCGGATCACACCCCCCCCTCCGCCTTCATCAGATCACATCCCCATCACAACCCCCCCCTTCATCGGATCACATCCCCCCCCCCTGCCTTCATCGGATCACAACCCCCCCCCTTCATCGGATCACACCCCCCCCCGCCTTCATCGGATCACAACCCCCCCCCCTTCATCGGATCACACCCCCCCTCCGCCTTCATCAGATCACATCCCCATGACAACCCCCCCTTCATCGGATCACACCCCCCCCCTCCGCCTTCATCAGATCACATCCCCCTCACAACCCCCCCCTTCATCGGATCACATCCCCCATCACAACCCCCCCCCTTCATCGGATCACAACCCCCCCCTTCATCGGATCACAACCCCCCCCCCTTCATCGGATCACATCCCCCATCACAAATCCCCCTCCGCCTTCATCAGATCACACCCCCCCCCCGCCTTCATCGGATCACACCCCCCCCCGCCTTCATCGGATCACAACCCCCCCCCTTCATCGGATCACACCCCCCCCTCCGCCTTCATCAGATCACATCCCCATCACAACCCCCCCCTTCATCGGATCACATCCCCCCCCCCTGCCTTCATCGGATCACAACCCCCCCCCTTCATCGGATCACACCCCCCCCCGCCTTCATCGGATCACAACCCCCCCCCTTCATCGGATCACACCCCCCCTCCGCCTTCATCAGATCACATCCCCATGACAACCCCCCCTTCATCGGATCACACCCCCCCCCTCCGCCTTCATCAGATCACATCCCCCTCACAACCCCCCCCCTTCATCGGATCACACCCCCCCTCCGCCTTCATCAGATCACATCCCCATGACAACCCCCCCTTCATCGGATCACACCCCCCCCCCTCCGCCTTCATCAGATCACATCCCCCTCACAACCCCCCCCTTCATCGGATCACATCCCCCATCACAACCCCCCCCCCTTCATCGGATCACAACCCCCCCCTTCATCGGATCACAACCCCCCCCCCTTCATCGGATCACATCCCCCATCACAAATCCCCCTCCGCCTTCATCAGATCACACCCCCCCTCCGCCTTCATCAGATCACATCCCCCATCACAACCCCTCCCGCCTTCATTGGATCACAACCCCCCTCCCGCCTTCATTGGATCACACCCCCCCTCCCGCCTTCATTGGATCACACTTCCCCCCCCCCACCCTCCGCCTTCATCAGATCATATCCCCATCACAACCCCCCCCTCCCGCCTTCATTGGATCACAACCCCCCCTCCCGCCTTCATTGGATCACAACCCCCCCTCCCGCCTTCATTGGATCACAACCCCCCCTCCCGCCTTCATTGGATCACACCCCCCCTCCCGCCTTAATTGGATCACACTCCCCCCACCCTCCGCCTTCATCAGATCATATCCCCATCACAACCCCCCCCTCCCACCTTCATTGGATCACAACCCCCTCTCCCGCCTTCATTGGATCACAACCCCCCCTCCCGCCTTCATTGGATCACAACCCCCCCTCCCGCCTTCATTGGATCACAACCCCCCCTCCCGCCTTCATTGGATCACAACCCCCCCCTCCCGCCTTCATTGGATCACAACCCCCCCTCCCGCCTTCATTGGATCACAACCCCCCCTCCCACCTTCATTGGATCACAACCCCCCCTCCCACCTTCATTGGATCACAACCCCCCCTCCCACCTTCATTGGATCACAACCCCCCCTCCCACCTTCATTGGATCACAACCCCCCCTCCCACCTTCATTGGATCACAACTCCCCCTCCCGCCTTCATCAGATCACATCCCCCCTCACAACCCCCCCTCCCGCCTTCATCAGATCACATCCCCCCTCACAACCCCCCCTCCCGCCTTCATTGGATCACAACCCCCCCTCCCGCCTTCACTGGATCACAACCCCCCCTCCCGCCTTCATTGGATCACAACCCTTCCCGCCTTCATTGGATCACAACCCCCCCCTCCCGCCTTCATTGAATCACACCCCCCCCCCCCCCAATCAAGTTGCCAACAGATTCCCCTTCCTGCGGTCTGTGTGATGAGCTCTATGAAGTTCTACTTGGTAGATTGAATGAATCTCTCCACATGTGGTGGACTTTTCCCACCTGAAACATGAGGCTGCCAGGACTGCTCACCCTCTGATGGGATCACTGAATGTGGAAGGGGGGCACATCCCTGTATGAGAAGACCTCCTAATGTTCTGGGGGGGGGGGGCACCTTCCAGCAGGTATATAGACCGAAGTGTACCTGAGAACATATTAGTCCCAGGACACGGTCACCCCCCTCCATGGCTCACGTCCAGACCGCGCCTACTTTCTGGCTGTTTGTGCCCTGTGGCCACGCCCACACGCTTCAGGTGTGAACCCCGCCTTCCTTCCAGTGTATGCACACCTGTAGTATGAATGTTGCAAATTCCTCGCCATCTCATGTGGGTGTGAAGAGCGCGGTCACCTCCTGAGGCCAAGTTCATGACGTCTTCGGTCAGTCGTCGTCCTCAAATAATGAGATGCGAGAAACGGTTGGAACAGTTTGAGCGGTCTGTGAGGTGCGGGGTGCGGTTGGACTGGTCGGCGGGGTGCGGTTGGACTGGTCGGCGGGGTGCGGTTGGAACAGTTTGAGCGGGGTGCAGTTGGACCGGTCGGCGGGGTGCGGTTGGACGGGGGTGCGGTTGGACCGGTCGGCGGGGTGCGGTTGGACCAGTCGGTGGGGTGCGGTTGGAACAGTTTGAGCGGGGTGCGGTTGGACTGGTCGGCGGGGTGCGGTTGGACGGCGGGGTGCGGTTGGACTGGTCGGCGGGGTGCGGTTGGACGGCGGGGTGCGGTTGGACTGGTCGGTGGGGTGCGGTTGGAACAGTTTGAGCGGGGTGCGGTTGGACCGGTCGGCGGGGTGCGGTTGGAACAGTTTGAGCGGGGTGCGTTTGGACCGGTCGGTGGGGTGCGGTTGGAACCGTTTGAGCGGGGCCCGGTCGGCGGGGTGCGGTTGGACCGGTCGGCGGGGTGCGGTCAGAACAGTTTGAGCGGGGTGCGGTTAGACTGGTCGGTGGGGTGCGGTTGGACTGGTCGGTGGGTGCGGTTGAACTGGTCGGTGGGGTGCGGTTGCAACAGTTTGAGCGGGGTGCGGTTGGACTGGTCGGCGGGGTGCGGTTGGATGGCGGGGTGCGGTTGGACTGGTCGGTGGGGTGCGGTTGGAACAGTTTGAGCGGGGTGCGGTTGGACCGGTCGGCGGGGTGCGGTTGGAACAGTTTGAGCGGGGTGCGGTTGGACCGGTCGGCGGGGTGCGGTTGGACGGCGGGGTGCGGTTGGACCGGTCGGCGGGGTGCGGTTGGAACAGTTTGAGCGGGGTGCGGTTGGACTGGTCGGCGGGATGCGGTTGGACGGTGGGGTGCGGTTGGAACAGTTTGAGCGGGGTGCGGTTGGACCGGTTGGCGGGGTGCGGTTGGACGGTGGGGTGCGGTTGGAACAGTTTGAGCGGGGTGCGGTTGGACCGGTCGGCGGGGTGCGGTTGGACCGGTCGGTGGGGTGCAGTTGGAACCGTTTGAGCGGGGTGCGGTTGGACCGGTCGGCGGGGTGCGGTTGGACCGGTCGGTGGGGTGCAGTTGGAACCGTTTGAGCGGGGTGCGGTTGGACCGGTCGGCGGGGTGCGGTTGGAACAGTCACATTTTTTTTTCAGTGAAGAAATCAAATAACAAAATATGTAAAGTATTTTCTGAGCAGACGGGCGGTTTTCTTCGGTTTTCACTTTCAGCGCCTCCCCTCCCCCTCTAAAACTCGTATGAAAGAGAAAAAACCTCCCCAAATATCTCTGGTCACTCACCTGAACCCCCCCACCATGTCTCCTCAGTTCTCACTTCCTGGGGTGTCCATGTCACTGCCTGCACAATGTGGACACCCCTCATTGGTGGAGGGGACATTTCCAGAGGGCGGGCTCCTCTCTGATTGGCTGTAGAGGGAGGACTCCTCCTGGGGGTGGTGAGGTGATCAGTGCACATGGAGGTAATAATTGGGGAGAAATGGCCGGAAGTGAGGTCATAGAGGACACTGACTGTGAGGAGGAGGAGCTTATTGATCTCCGCCCCCAGCATACAGTTCATTGTAATTCTGATACAAACTCTCATTACTGACTATATAAAAAATTACCCGAAAAATCTCCTTCCTGTCTGCTGCCCGTCTCTCCACAACTTCCTGGACTCCCAGAATGCTTTGCAGCCTCTCTGCCATGTCTAAGGACTACATATCCCATGGTACCTTGCTGAATACGCCTCCTGAAGCTCCTCCCCTCAGAAGGCGGGCTCTGTGAAATGTGTGACACAGCAATGCCTCCTCCCAGCACACAATGACCCCAAGTCCCGGAATTCAGGAAGGAATGTGTGGGGTCATCAGAGTAAGTGACATCATTGGATACAATGTGTGTGATGATTGTACCTCCTCCCCCTCCCCCCCTCCCCCTCCCCCTCCCCCTCCTCCTCCCCCTCCTCCTCCTCCCCCTCCTCCTCCCTCTCCCCCTCCCACACTGTCACACTGTGCCCCCCCCCTTCTTGTGTAGTGTCACACTGTGCCCCCCCCTTCTTGTGTAGTGTCACACTGTGCCCCCCCCCCTTCTTGTGTAGTGTCACACTGTGCCCCCCCCCCTTCTTGTGTAGTGTCACACTGTGCCCCCCCCTTCTTGTGTAGTGTCACACTGTGCCCCCCCCCTTCTGTGTAGTGTCACACTGTGCCCCCCCCTTCTTGTGTAGTGTCACACTGTCCCCCCCCTTCTTGTGTAGTGTCACACTGCCCCCCCTTCTTGTGTAGTGTCACACTGTGCCCCCCCCCCTTCTTGTGTAGTGTCACACTGTGTCCCCCCCTTCTTGTGTAGTGTCACACTGTACCCCCCCTTCTTGTGTAGTGTCACACTGTGCCCCCCCCTTCTTGTGTAGTGTCACACTGTGCCCCCCCCTTCTTGTGTAGTGTCACACTGTGCCCCCCCTTCTTGTGTAGTGTCACACTGTGCCCCCCCCTTCTTGTGTAGTGTCACACTGTGCCCCCCCCTTCTTGTGTAGTGTCACACTGTGCCCCCCCCCCTTCTTGTGTAGTGTCACACTGTGCCCCCCCCCTTCTTGTGTAGTGTCACACTGTGCCCCCCCCTTCTTGTGTAGTGTCACACTGTGCCCCCTCCTTCTTGCGTAGTGTCACACTGTGCCCCCCCCCTTCTTGTGTAGTGTCACACTGTGCCCCCCCCTTCTTGTGTAGTGTCACACTGTGCCCCCCCCTTCTTGTGTAGTGTCACACTGTGCCCCCCCCTTCTTGTGTAGTGTCACACTGTGCCCCCCCCCTTCTTGTGTAGTGTCACACTGTGCCCCCCCCTTCTTGTGTAGTGTCACACTGTGCCCCCCCCTTCTTGTGTAGTGTCACACTGTGCCCCCCCCTTCTTGTGTAGTGTCACACTGTGCCCCCCCCCTTCTTGTGTAGTGTCACACTGTGCCCCCCCCCCCTTCTTGTGTAGTGTCACACTGCCCCCCCTTCTTGTGTAGTGTCACACTGTGCCCCCCCCCTTCTTGTGTAGTGTCACACTGTGCCCCCCCCTTCTTGTGTAGTGTCACACTGCCCCCCCCCTTCTTGTGTAGTGTCACACTGTCCCCCCCCCTTCTTGTGTAGTGTCACACTGCCCCCCCTTCTTGTGTAGTGTCACACTGCCCCCCCCTTCTTGTGTAGTGTCACACTGTCCCCCCCCCTTCTTGTGTAGTGTCACACTGTCCCCCCCCCTTCTTGTGTAGTGTCACACTGTCCCCCCCCCCTTCTTGTGTAGTGTCACACTGTCCCCCCCTTCTTGTGTAGTGTCACACTGTCCCCCCCCTTCTTGTGTAGTGTCACACTGTGCCCCCCCCCTTCTTGTGTAGTGTCACACTGTGCCCCCCCCCTTCTTGTGTAGTGTCACACTGTGCCCCCCCCTTCTTGTGTAGTGTCACACTGTCCCCCCCTTCTTGTGTAGTGTCACACTGTGCCCCCCCTTCTTGTGTAGTGTCACACTGTCCCCCCCCTTCTTGTGTAGTGTCACACTGTCCCCCCCCCCTTCTTGTGTAGTGTCACACTGTGCCCCCCCCCTTCTTGTGTAGTGTCACTGTCCCCCCCCCTTCTTGTGTAGTGTCACACTGTGCCCCCCCCCTTCTTGTGTAGTGTCACACTGTCCCCCCCCCTTCTTGTGTAGTGTCACACTGTGCCCCCCCCTTCTTGTGTAGTGTCACACTGTCCCCCCCCTTCTTGTGTAGTGTCACACTGTGCCCCCCCTTCTTGTGTAGTGTCACACTGTGCCCCCCCCTTCTTGTGTAGTGTCACACTGTGCCTCCCCCCCTTCTTGTGTAGTGTCACACTGTGCCTCCCCCCTTCTTGTGTAGTGTCACACTGTGTCCCCCCCCCTTCTTGTGTAGTGTCACACTGTGCCCCCCCCTTCTTGTGTAGTGTCACACTGTGTCCCCCCCCTTCTTGTGTAGTGTCACACTGTGTCCCCCCCTTCTTGTGTAGTGTCACACTGTGCCCCCCCCTTCTTGTGTAGTGTCACACTGTGTCCCCCCCCTTCTTGTGTAGTGTCACACTGTCCCCCCCTTCTTGTGTAGTGTCACACTGTGTCCCCCCCCTTCTTGTGTAGTGTCACACTGTGCCCCCCCCTTCTTGTGTAGTGTCACACTGTGCCCCCCCCTTCTTGTGTAGTGTCACACTGTGCCCCCCCTTCTTGTGTAGTGTCACACTGTGCCCCCCCTTCTTGTGTAGTGTCACACTGTGCCCCCCCTTCTTGTGTAGTGTCACACTGTGCCCCCCCTTCTTGTGTAGTGTCACACTGTGCCCCCCCTTCTTGTGTAGTGTCACACTGTGCCCCCCCTTCTTGTGTAGTGTACTTCTTGTGTAGTATACACTGTGCCCTCA